>JAFMOC010000434.1:290000-412500 GCA_019802505.1 Corydoras sp. C115
CTCTTGAGCGGCTCGCTCCGAGATCTGACTGGAGCTTTTGTTCGGCTGCTTTGCCGACGGTCCTGCTGTTAAACTCAAAATCTTCGGGAACAGAAAGCAAATCCGTTCGTCCATGAACGCCCAGTAATAATTATGATAGCTGCACCATACAAACAGATTTTTATTGGGTTTCGGTGTTTGGAAGTCCGTGGTATTTACAGGCAGCTTCAACGCTCAGGAGTTCAACACATAATGGTGAATTTAGCTTCATCTTATTTGTGACTTCTTGTTATATTCTTGTATATCAGTCCAAAGTTTGGGCACACATTATTACATTACATTTACATTACATTTGGTCATTTAGCAGACGTTTTTATCCAAAGCGACTTACAAGGTGAACACAGGGTTAATCACAGTGTGTGTGTGAGTGAGTGTGTGCCCAGCAATGAATTGGTGGTTTAGTGGTTAGCATGTTCTCCTCTCAGCACTAGGGATTCCCGGTACGAATCCCAATCTGGGTGGAGTTTCCATGTTCTCCCCGTGTCCGCATGGGTTTCTTCCGGGTTCTCCGGTTTCCTCCCACAATGCAAAAACATGAGTCAAGATCAATTGAATTCTCCAAATTGCCCCATATAGAGTGTGTCTGTGTGTGAGTGTGTGTCCAGTGATAGTTTGGCGCCCTGTCCTGGGTGTATCTGCCCAGCGCCCGAAACATTCTTCCCTGGATGGGCATGGGGAACCCCCCCGTGACCCTAATATATAGGATAAACCGGAAGATAATGAATGAATGAATGAATAATGGACACAGAAAGGTCAGATTTTGGCAAGACAAAAGTTGTGTCGCCTTGTCATATAATGCACCCAATCCTAGTTTACAGCCTCACCTGTGCTCACTAATTGATTGGTTAATCAGTGGGTGTGTATAAAAAGAATTCCAGCACACCAGACCTTCACTTGCACTGCAACTTGACCTCTGACAACATGCCAAAAATCCATCCTGTGACCAAAGCCTTGATTATCAAGACGCTGAAGACCAAATCCACTGCAGAGGTGGCTGGCACCTTTAATGCGTCTCAGCGTCAAGTACAAAGAATTAAAAAAAGATTTGAAGAGACTGGAGATGTTTTTGACAAGCCCAGGTCTGGCAGACCCCACAAGACAACTGCTCGGGAGGAACGTTTGTAAATTCCTCTTCCACTACAGCAGAGCTCCACCAGGCCTGGTCACCTCAAGTCCCTGTGTCAACTAGAACATTTTGTAGGATTCTGTCTCGAAATGGCCTCCATGGTCGAATCAGTGCCCAGAAGCCAGCACTAAACAAAAGGCAGGTAAAAAAAACGTGTGGCATTTGCCAAGGCCCACAGCCTGCTAAACGGATGGACGCTGGAAAAGTGGCAGAAGTTGAATCTTCAGTTGAATTACACCACAGCCACCGCAAATACTGCAGGAGACCTACAGGAGCCCGTATGGATCCAAGATTCACCCAGAAAACAGGCAAGTTTGGTGGTGGAAAGATCATGGTCTGGGGTTACATTCAGTATGGGGGTGTGCGAAACATTTGCAAGGTGGAAGGCAATATCAATAGCCTAAAATATCAAGAAGTATTAGCTACATCTTCATTCCCAATCATAAAAGGGGTCAAATTTTGCAGCAGGACGGTGCTCCATCTCATACATCCATCTCTACATCAAAGTTCCTCAAGGTGAAGAAGATCAAGGTGCTCCAGGACTGGCCAGCCCAGTCACCAGACATGAACATCATTGAGCATGTTTGGGGTAGGATGAAAGAGGAAGATTGGAAGACAAAACCAAAGAATCTTGATGAACTCTGGGAGGCATGTAAGACTGCATTCTTTGCTATTCCTGATGACTTCATCAATAAATTGGATGCAGTCCTTCAAGCTCATGGAAGTCACACAAAATATTAAATATGGCTCTAATAGCACCACAACATCATTCACCAGTGATAGGAAGCATATCTTTGTATATGAAGTGAATTATTTATTTGATTTTGACATTACTTTCTGTGAGCGACAAAACTTTTGTCTTGCCAAAATCTGACCGTTCTGTGTTCATTAAATGATCAATATTTCTGCAGTAAATCAAATTTATTTTCGTAAATTGAATCTCATTTGGCGGCACGGTGGCTTAGTGGTTAGCACGTTTGCCTCTCAGCACTAGGGATTCCCGGTTCGAATCCCCATCTGGGTGGAGTTTCCATGTTCTCCCTGTGTCTGCGTGGGTTTCCTCCGGGTTCTCCGGTTTCCTCCCACAGTCCAAAAACATGGATCAAGTCAATTGAATTCTCCAAATTGCCCCATATAGAGTGTCTGTGTGAGTGAGTGTGTGCCCAGCGATGGATTGGCGCCCTGTCCTGGGTGTATCTGCCCAGCGCCCGAGACGTTCTCCCCTGGATGGGCATGGGGAACCCCACCGCGACCCTAATAGAGGATAAAGCGGGAGATAATGAATGAATGAATGAATGTCATTTGGGAGGGTTTCAGCTTTCATAGCTTTCAGCTGTCATTTCTAAAACCAATGGATGAATTTAAAGTCAGGTTATAAGCTTTTGTTTTCACAACATGGATAAGCGACAGAACTTATGTCACTGTAATGTAACGTAATGTAATGTAAATATAATGTAATGTAATGCGATGTAATGTGATGTAACGTAACGTAATGTAAATGTAATTTGATGTAACGTAACGTAAATGTAATGTACTGTAAAGTAACGTAATGTAACAATGTAATGTAAATGTAATTGTAACGTAATCTGGCATTGTGAGATTAAAGAAATTTTCTACGGTTCTTGAAAAGATCACATTTTAAAACGACTGAATTTGGGTGAATTTCTGGTTTAATCAGGAAACCAGATGGCTGTAAATGTGTGTGAACCGTGTGTGTGTGTGTGTGTGTGTGTGTGTGTGTGTGATTTTGAATGAAGGTGTTTGTGAGAAGCTCCGTCAAGGTGAATGTGTTCATTCTGGACGGGTGCACAAAGCCCTGTTTATGACGCGTGTGTGCGCCAGCATGTCAAGTGTGCCAGGGGAAATGAGGAAAAACACCAAACTAACAAGAGCCTCCTTTAGACAGAACAGAGAGCCTTACACACCTCACCTGTACATACACACTCTCTCTCTCTCTTTCACACACACACACACACACACACACACACACACACACACACACACACACACACATGTCCACACGCACTACATTTCCCCTAAAACCCCAGGAGAGCACTTATGCAAGGACCTGGAATCACTTCTGTTAGACAGACAGACACACACACACACACACACACACACACACACACACACACAGGAGCTGATTGTCCTGCCAGACAAGTAACAACACTCAATTACACAATTATGCAATTCTTACAATTGAACACAGACGATTACAGAGACACGTGTGTGTGTGTATGTGTGTGACCAGCGGATGAAACCACTGCACCGACACCGAGTTCAACAAGGCTGGATGATCTGTAGACCTCCGGTTCCTCTACCTTCGTCCCGTTTGCATTTTCCTCTTCGGTTTCCATCTACAGCAGCACATTTGACCTTCCATACTGACATCACAATAATCAGCGAGTAGTTCCTCTCTGGGCGGCACAGTGGTTTAGTGGTTAGCATGTTCTCCTCTCAGCGCTAGGGATTCCCTTTTCGAATCCCAATCTGGGTGGAGTTTCCATGTTCTCCCTGTGTCCACGTGGGATTCCTCCTGGTTCACTGGTTTCCTCCCACAGTCCAAAATTATGGATCAAGTCAATTGAGTTCTCCAAATTGCCCCATATAGAGTGTGTGTGTGTGAGAGAGAGTGTGTGCCCAGTGATAGATTGGTGTCCTGTCCTGGGTGTATCTGCCCAGCGCCCGAAATGTTCTCCCCTGGATGGGCATGGGGAACCCCCCGCGACCCTAATAGAGGATAAAGCGGAAGATAATGGATGGATGGATGGATATACTAAGAATAGAGTATCAATAAGCTTCTTAAAGCAAAAGAAGATGCAGAACTAAAATTTAAAGAATAAAATACAGTTTTATTGCACGTATTTCATATTACACGTATAAAACTATCCATCCATCCATTCATTACCTTATCAGATGATATTACATGGATAGTTCCTCTTTATTACAAGGAACTAGACATGGTTCCTACATGGCATCCCATCAAAATAACCTTCATTTGTATTTCAATACTTGCGAGCTGTCGTCGCTGCCAAATGCATTCTCATCATGAAGGATGGAACGGGGGCGGAGCTTTCAGCAGAAACACATCCGATGCCTTGTTAAACAGTGGCAGCTTATAACACCAGTATCAATAATCACTGCCAGATGTTTTATTGGATGGATGAGTGTGATGTAGCTAATAGATGACATGGAATCATGGGGGTGAATGAATCATTATTCATTCATTTAAAGGCTGACTGCATATTTTTGACCGCGCAATCAAACAGTGAGCATTAACACCTGCCACGTCTGTTTCAAGGTGATCTCAGTCTGCGGATGAACCTGCTGTAGAACGGAACAAAAGCCACCGGGGCGAGGAGTTATCGCTGATGACATCATGCACAGAACGACCCAATCACAGGCGGCATGTAACTCGCCACCCCACTGTCTATAATACTGCAGTTTTAGTGTTAGAGCTCTTTCAGCAGCATGTGTGGCTTTGGTTAAACACCCGTGTGTGTGTGTGTGTGTGTGTGTGTGTGTGTGTGTGTGTGTGTGTGTGCATGACTCACTGTCTGTGCTGTGATTGGGCAGCGTTCCCAAATCAACATCCAAGCCGTTCAAACAGACGTTCAGCTCTCCACCCGATACAACTGCTCCTTTATTCTCCATCTGCAGCTCGAGAACCAGCTCCACATTCTCCACTGTGAGAAGGGGGAGGGGGGGTCAGTATATGTGACTGGAGTGCCCCTCTCTTGCCCACAGAGTGGACAGACATATTTCTTTTTTGAGAACATACCAAATCATAGAGAATGCACTATTTATGTAATGTATCTGCATCACTATATATGATTTTTCTGTGGAGATGTCTACTAATGGGGCGGCACGGTGGCTTAGTGATTAGCATGTTCTCCTCTCAGCACTAGGGATTCCCGGTTCGAATCCCAATCTGGGTGGAGTTTCCATGTTCTCCCCGTGTCCGCGTGAGTTTCCCCCGGGTTCTCCGGTTTCCTCCCACAGTCCAAAAACATGGATCAAGTCAATTGAATTCTCCAAATTGCCCCATATAGAGTGCGTCTGTGTGAGTGATTGTGTGTACAGTGATAGATTGGCGTCCTGTCCTGGGTGTATCTGCCCAGCGCCCGAAACGTTCTCCCCTGGATGGGCATGGGGAACCCCCCCGCGACCCTAATAGAGGATAAAGCGGAAGATAATGGATGGAGGGATGGTTTGGAAGCAGTTTTTTTTTTTACAATTACAAGTTTCTGTGTTGTCTATATGCACACCAGTGTGTACTTGTGTATTTATTTGTGTATAATCCTGTACGGTGTGTTTCCATGTTAACTGCTCTATAATAAAAATAAACAGATTAAGCCAAAAAAAAGGCCTAATTATGTGTTTCCGGAAACACACATATGTTTAGCTGTTTTTTTTAATATCCACGCTGTGCACTAAAAACAATGTATATCATATGCTTATTCTGTCATATATTAAAATAGCACTATACTGCCCAGCCCCGGGCACATTTATGTTGCTGCAGATTGGAAGCATGTAATTATCTAAATTGTTTTTGTGTGCTGTAGCAGTAGCCTACTAAAGCTTTGGGACCTGACCCCAAATCCCAAAACACAGGAAAGATGGCTACATAGTTAGTAGAGCAGTAACACATTAGCCAACATGTGTTATCATTTACATAAATAAACTGTTTTTCAAAACGGTAAACTAATGAATGGTGCCACCTGGTGGTTAAAAACTAGAAATGAGACTGAAATGAGGTTTACTGTACTAACAGAAAATGTAAAATTTGACAGGTGCAAATGTATAGGCACCTCAACAGAAAAGTGACATTAATATTTAGTAGATCCTCGTTTTGCAAAAACAACAGCCTCTAGTGGCTTCCTGTAGCTTTTAATCAGTTCCTGAATCCTGGATGAAGGTATTTTTGACCATTCCTCTTTACAAAACAATTCCAGTTCAGTTAAGTTTGATAGTCGCCGAGCATGGACAGCCCGCTTCAAATCATCCCACAGTTGTTCAATGATATTCAGGTCTGAGGACTGGGAATGCCATTCCAGAACATGCCATTGTTCCTCTGCATGAATGCCTGAGTAGATTTGGAGAGGTGTTTTGGATCATTGTCTTGCTGAAATATCCATCCCCGGCGTAACTTCAACTTCGTCACTGATTCTTGAACATTATTCTCAAGAATCTGCTGATACCGAGTGGAATCCATGCGACCCTCGACTTGCATGATGCACGAAAGCATGATGGAACTTCCACCAAATTTTACAGTGGGTAGCAAGTGTTTTTCTTGGAATGCTGGAATTTCAATCCAGAAATATTACTGTGTCCATCAGTTATTAGTTATATCAAACTGAAATGGCTGTTGCAAACACCCAAATATTTAGAACTAAAGATGATTAAGATTAATAGAGGTGCCCAAACTTTTGCATGACTGTATATAACATTGTGATAACATTACCTGTGTGTATATATATATATATATATATATATATATATATATATATATATATATATATATATATATATACACACACACACACACACACACATATACATATATACACATACATATACACACACACACACAGGTGATGTTATCACAAGCCAAGTGGGGGAAAAAAAGGGAAATCCTCTTAATCGATATAACATGGAAATTAGCAGTAAAATTAACATTTTAAGTCCACGTTTTTATTATAATTATTATAATGTATTATATTTATATTATATTATAATGTTTCACTTCAACAATAAATTAACAAAAAAATTATTTTATTTTAGAATACAAAAGAAAAGATTTAAAAATATATTTGAATTTAAGCTGTTTTGGGGGGACGGGACATGTTAATAGCAGATTAAATTAAAGCAATAAACACATGAGCAGTTGTGCATTAGTGTGAATAAATCACCGGAAAGAGGTGCTATTGGGCCCGACGTGAAGCAGAGTTCAGTTACACCTCTTTCTCGTGAGGAGGAAACCGGAGAGCCCGGAGGAAACCCACGTGGACACGGGGAGAACATGGATACTCCACCCAGATGGGGATTCGAACCGGGAATCCCTAGTGCTGAGAGGAGAACATGCTAACCACTAAGCCTCCGTGCCACCCTTATAGTAGTTGTGGCAACTGTTATTTATGAGGGATTAAAGAAATTTTAACGGTTGTGGCAACAATATTTTTCTCTAAAATGAGTACCCATATAAATGGTAGTGTAGTACTTTAGTACTTAGTTACTGTTAACGGTGTTTGCTTACGAGATGAAATCCTTCCATGTGTAGGGATTTAAATTACATTCCATCTGGTCTCAAGGAATCGGAAGCAGACTGATGTTTGTATTAAGGCACCTACTTTTCCCGTGGTGAGTGCGCAGGGTGTCGAGCAGGTCGATGCTGGCGCTACCCAGAAGCTCTTTCCTCAGCGTGTGGCAGCTCCAGAGCTTCAGATCCAGTCTGCTCTGAGGAGTCACATTCCTGCATACACACACACACACACACACACACACACACACACACACACACACACACACACACACACACACACACACACACACACACACACACGTTTGTATGTATTGTGAGAACTTTACATGCATTTATTGTCTGTACCCACTGTCCTAGGTAGAGGTGCTGAAAAAAATCAATTCTTCAAAGAATCGCGATTCGTAGTCCTGGCGATTTTGAATCGATTCAAAATGCCCAAGAATCGATTTTTTAAAAATGTGTTTACGTTTTATTTTTTGGCGCCCCCTCCTGAGCGTACTGCATATCGCATTACGTATCCGCTCGGCCACCGTACAGCACGCTTGTTAACCAGCTCCCATTGTAGTTCGCTAGCATGCTAGTTAATGATAGCGGGAAGCTGTGTGAGCGGGGGGGGGGGATTCGACCCCCCCCCATCGGTGTTAAAAGCCAGTGTTTGGTTTTTAAAGCCAGAGAGAGAGAGATACAGAGAGAACACAACAGCATGTTCTCCTCTCAGCTCTAGGGATTCCCGGTTCGAATCCCCATCTGGGTGAAGTTTCCATGTTCTCCCCGTGTACATGTGGGTTTCCTCCGGGTTCTCCGGTTTCCTCCCACAGTCCAAAAACATGGATCAAGTAAATTGATTTCTCCAAATTGCCCCATATAGAGTGTGTGTGTGAGTAAGTGTGTGTCCAGTGATAGGTGTCCTGGGTGTATCTGCCCAGCGCCCAAAACGTTCTCCCCTGGATGGGCATGATGAGTGATGAGGAAATCAGCACGGTCCAAAAGACTCGTCAGGAAGTGATGGACGCTTACAGAGTAAGGTCCTCGTTCCACTGCAGTTCCTGGTGGCCACTGCGTTTGCCCGTTTTCTTGGTCTCGCTGCTCAGACCGTCCGCTGTTACCTCCACGAATGAGCTGACGCGAGAGAGACGAGCCGGGAGCTTCGGTGACTGAGGCTTCGCCGACACCACTGGAGTTTGCATGTACACACACACACACACACACACACACACACACACACACACACACACACACACACACACACACAGGCAGAGACAGAGTGATAAGAACAGAGAGACACAAAGAGAAAAAGAGAAGCACAGAGAGCAAGACACAGGGTCAGAGATACCCAGAGAGACACACACACACACACACACACACACACAGACAGACACAACGAGAGACACACACACAGACAAACCGAGACAGACACACACACACACACAGATAGAGACAGACACACACACACACACACACAGCGAGACACACACACACAGACAAACAGAGACAGACACACACACACACAGATAGAGACAGACACACACACACACAGACAGACATAGCGAGAGACACACACAGACAAACAGAGACAGACACACACACACACAGATAGAGACAGACACACACACACACAGACAGACATAGCGAGAGACACACACAGACAAACAGAGACACACACACACACACACACACACACAGAGACACAGCGAGACACACACACACAGCGAGAGACACACACACACAGCGAGAGACACACACACAAAGCGAGAGACACACACACACAGCGAGACACACACACACAGCGAGAGACACACACAGCGAGAGAGAGACACACACACAGCGAGACACACAGCGAGAGAGAGACACACACACAGCGAGAGAGAGACACACACACAGTGAGAGAGAGACACACACAGCGAGACACACACACAGCGAGAGAGAGACACACACACAGCGAGAGAGAGACACACACACAGAGAGAGAGAGACACACACACAGCGAGAGAGAGACACACACACACAGCGAGAGACACACACACACAGCGAGAGACACACACACACAGCGAGAGACACACACACACAGCGAGAGACACACACACACAGCGAGAGACACACACACACAGCGAGAGACACACACACAGTGAGAGACACACACACACAGCGAGAGACACACACACACAGCGAGAGACACACACACACAGCGAGAGACACACACAGCGAGAGACACACACACAGCGAGAGAGAGACACACACACAGCGAGAGAGAGACACACACACAGCGAGAGACACACACACACAGCGAGAGACACACACACACAGCGAGAGACACACACACACAGCGAGAGACACACACACACAGCGAGAGACACACACAGCGAGAGACACACACACACAGCGAGGAGACACACACGTTCACAGCGAGAGACACACACACAGCGAGAGACACACACAGCGAGAGAGAGACACACACACAGCGAGCGTTCACAGCAGAGTGAGAGACACACACACAGCGAGAGAGCAGACACACACACAGTGAGAGAGAAACACACACAGCGAGACAACACACAGCGAGAGAGAGACACAACACAGCGAGGAGAGAGACACACACAAGTGGAGAGAGGACACACACACAGCGAGCTCTACACACACAGCCGAGGTGAGAGACACACACACAGCGTTGAGAACACACACACAGCGATGAGAGACACACACACACAGTTTAGAGGCGGAGCCGGACAGCACACACAGCGAGAGACACACACACACACAGCGAGAGACACACACACACAGCGAGAGACACACACACAGTGGGAGAGACACACACACACAGCGAGAACACACACAGCACAGCGAGAGACACACACCACACAGCGAGAGACACACACAGCGAGAGACACACACACAGGAGAGTTTGTCGACACACACAGCAGAGAGGAGAGACACACACACAGCGAGAGACACACAAACAGCGAGAGACACATTCAACACACATCGAGAGACACACACACACAGCGAGAGACACACACACACAGCGAGAGACACACACACACAGCGAGAGACACACACAGCGAGAGACACACACAGCGAGAGACACACACACACAGCGAGAGACACACACACACAGCGAGAGACACACACACACAGCGAGAGACACACACACACACGAGAGACAACCACATCACGAGAGACACACACACACAGCGAGAGACACACACACACAGCGCAGATTTGGACACACACACAGATTCAGAGACACACACACAGACGAGAGACACACACACAGCGAGAGACACACACACACAGCGAGAGACACACACACATAGCGGTGGACACACACACAGCGAGACACACAGCGAGAGAGAGACACACACACCGAGAGGAGACACACACACAGCGAAGAGAGAGACACACACACAGCGAGAGACACACATTACACACACGAGAGACACACACACACACAGCGAGAGACACACACACACACTTAACACACACACACAGCGAGTTAAGAGACACACACACACACAGCGAGAGACACACACACAGCGAGAGACACATCACATTAAGAGCGAGAGACACACACACAGCGAGATTATTATACACACACAGCGAGATGGGGGCACACACAGCGTCTTAGATTACACACACACAGCGAGAGATTCACACACACACAGCGAGAGACACACACACACAGCGAGAGACATGTTCACACCGAGAGACACACACACGTGCAAGGACCACACACAGTGAGTTTCACTCCACACAGAGAGAGACACACACAGCGAGAGAGAGAGACACACACACAGCGAGAGACACACACACAGCGAGACACACACACACACACAACGAGAGACAGACACACACACACACACAGACAGACAGACAGACAGACACAGCGAGACACACACATACACAGACAGACAGATAGAGACACACACACACAGAAAAACACAGAGAGACAGAGACAGAAATATTAATATATTGATATTAAAATATTAGTTGCTTCATTAAGTCGTTATTGTTTCACAGTCTCTTGAAAGTCTCACTCATTTGTGCATCATCGTCATTTAAATGATAACTTTGTTTTAATTATATATTAAAAATAGGACATCATGATTCCACAGTCTGATCCGCATCCAATAATACAGGCTACTCGGCTGTTAGTCCAAGCCCTCAGCCTATCCCGGCTCAATCACTGTAATGCTCTGCTTGCTGGTCTCCAGTTTGTACAATCAGACTCTACAACTGATTCAGAACTCTGCAGCCCGACTCGTGTTCTACCAGCACAAGAACTCATATCACTCCATTACCCTCTCTCTCTCTCTCTCTCTCTCCCTCTCCGGATCTGCCCCCTCTTCTCTATATTTCCAAAAACACTCCGAATCGTTCACTACGTTCTAGTGATGAAAGTCTCCTGGTGCTTCAACCTTATTGTGATGCTAACTCTCACTCTGTTGCGTTCACCACTGCAAAGTGATGGCATGATCTTTCCAAATCGGTCCATAAGGCAGAATCACTGAGCATCTTTAAGAAAACTCAAAACTCAAACTCAAAACACATCTCTGTCTCAAACACCTGATGTAAAAAAATAATAATAAAAAACGGCAAAGAACACAAGGTGGAACTAAAATTCAAAGTGAGCTCTACACCCGAGCCGAGGTGTGAGAATTACTTGAGTTGTAAACCCCTCTAAGCATGCCATGCTCAATGTAGCTCAGTTTAGAGGCGGAGCCGGACAGCGAGTGGAAACCATAACCATACACACAAATTACACACACTACTTCATTCAGATCAACCGAGTGGGAGGAGTTTAGGTTCCTGTGAACTACAGCAGCACTGAAGCACGGTGGTAAATCATACATGGACGGTTTGTCGGCGCTGTGCAGCAGAGGTGAGATATGTTTTCAGAAACATTACAAACATGCTTACACATATTCAACAGAATCATCCACATCAATAACCAGAGCTAAAAACCTGCAACCCAACAATAATCTCCTCTACCATCCATCCATTAACTTCTGCTTTATCCTCTACTAGGGTCCCAATGCCCATCCAGGGGAGAACGTCTCGGGCGCTGGGCAGACACACCCAGGACAGGATGCCAATCCATCACTGGACACACACTCAATCTCTCACAGACACAGTCTATATGGGGCAATTTGGAGAATTCAATTGACCTTGATCCATGTTTTTGGACTGTGGGAGGAAACCGGAAAATCCGGTGGAAACCCATGAGGACACGGGGAAACATGGAAACTCCACCAAGATGGGGATTCGAACCGGGAATCCCTAGCGCTGAGAGGAGAACATGCTAATTACTAAGCCACCATGCCACCCCTCTCCACTACTATTTTACACTAACTTAACTAAAAGCAATTTAAGGTGTGAACTCAACTCTGCTTTCAGATGGAAAATCAGGCAGGAACAAATCCATTACTGAAGCAATAATTATTATTATAAATTATTATTTTTTTATAAATGATTAGATTATGGGGGCGGCACGGTGGCTTAGTGATTAGCATGTTCTCCTCTCCGCTTTAGGGATTCCTGGTTCGAATCCCCATCTGGGTGGAGTTTCCATGTTCTCCCCGTGTCTGCGTGGGTTTCCTCCGGGTTCTCCGGTTTCCTCCCACAGTCCAAAAACATGGATCAAGTCAATTGAGTCTTCTCCAAAATTCTCCAAATTGCCCCATATAGAGTGTGTTTGTGTGAGTGAGTGTGTGCCCAGCGATGGATTGGTGCATCTGCCTAGCGCCGAAAACGTTCTCCCTTGGATGGGCATGGGGAACTCCCCCCCCCGCCACACTAAAAAAGGATAAAGCAGAAGATAATGGATGGATGGATGAATTTTATAGAATATAGATTTGAACTTTACCTTTTAATATTAGCTGAGATTTCTCTGCACTCTGGACACCACCAGATCTGCTAACACTGGCAGCTGCCATTACATCACCACCTGAAGGACACGCATCAAAACATTTACATTTAGTCATTCAGCAGACGCCTTTAACCAAAGTGACTTCCAAGTGAAAGAAAAACAAGGAAGAACGTTCAGGAGAAACCAGCTGCAGTAACTCACACCATAGACATGACACCATCTCCTTAGTTCTGATAATGTAGAGTATCAGTCAAAAGTTTGGACACACACCCCCTTTTTGCTTCATTTCATTCCATGTTTTCAGTTCCACTTTCTGTAAAGATGGCCTTTGTAGTTCTCCAATTGCATTCTGTACTCCATCTGTTTGTGTTCTACAGTACATACTGTGTACGTCCCCTTCACTCTGTTCTAATGCCCAGAACCCCAATAGTACCACCACAGAGCAGGGGTTATTTGGTGGGTGCATTATTCCAATCCCAGCAGTGTCACTGAGGTGGAGAAATGAAACTACAGCAGCACCAATTGTTAAATACGGGTGACCTGATCATGACGCAATCTGTACAAGACACTGGTGATGCTGGCCGGCCCTCAGAGAGGATGAGTCCCCCACTGAATGTTGGTCCTCATAAGGTTTCTTTCTTAAAATATCAATATAACAGGGAGTTTTTTTCTTGCCACTGTCTCTTAATCTTGCTCTTTGGGGGTTTAAATGCTTTTAACTCTGTAAAGATGCCTTGTGATGATGTACTATTGTAACTACTACTGCTACTTGCTGCACTAAAACCCCCTCATTGCATCAGTGTTACTGCAGAACGGACAATAAACCATAATCCCTCCATCCATTATCTTCTGCTTTATCCTCTATTAGGGTCGTTCCCCATGCTCATCCAGGGGAGAAGGTTTCAGGCGCTGGGCAGATACACCCAGAACAGGGAGGCAATCTATTACTGGGCACACACTCACTCACACAGAGACACTCTATTTGGGGCAATTTAGAGCATTCATCCATCCATCCATTATCTTCCGCTTTATCCTCTACTAGGGTCGCGGGGGGGTTCCCCATGCCCATCCAGGGGAGAACGTTTTGGGCGCTGGGCAGATACACCCAGGACAGGGAGGCAATCTATCGTTGGGCACACATTCACTCACACACACACTCTATATGGGGCAATTTGGAGAACACAATTGACCTTGATCCATGTTTTTGGACTGTGGGAGGAAACCAGAGAACCCGGAGGAAACCCACACGGACACGGGGAGAACACGGAAACTCCACCCAGATTGGGATTCGAACCGGGAACCCCCAGCGCTGAGAGGAGAACATGCTAATCACTAAACAACCGTGCCACCTAAACCATAATCCTCCACCCAAATTCTACCTGTTCTGTAATGATCCTGACCAATAAAGAACAGAGAACCAACAGGGGACTAACAACAACAAAGAACACAGATGAACTACAGTCTGTAATTATAAAACTACAAAGTCCATCAATATGATAAGTGAAAAAAACACACAGTAGAGTGAGAAGGGGGCGTGGCCGAACTTTAGATGTATAATGACGTAGGATAGAAAAGGATATAAACCGCAATAATTAAAAAAAGAAAAAATAGAATACTATAATGACCCTTAACAGTCGGATGTTTAGAGTGTTGTGTTCGAGCTGAAGGTGATCGCTGTGTGTTGTTTGTAAGAATTCAGAGTCTCTAAGTGAAAGCTCTTTGTTTTTGTCAGATATAAACAAACATGCTAACATGCTAACAGCCGAGCCAAAGATCCCGAATCAAACCGCGCAGGTCGGCGGGACAGAGACGGAGCCGCGGCGCCGACACGAACCCCGCAGACTGAAAACCACCAACAATAAAATCAAATCCACTAAACTAAAATATAACATCACCTGAGATCAGAGCAGCGATTCTGCGGCTGCTAGCTACCGATATCCACTTCCGCCTCTACTCTCAGTCAGTCAGGTGACTCCGGCAGAGCCTCCCAATGCATTCTGGGTAGTTTCACTATCTAAATCGACTTTATTTCGTTTATTCATTCATCCATTATCTTCCGCTTTATCCTCTATTAGGGTCGCGGGAGGGGGGTTCCTCATGCCCATCCAGGGGAGAACGTTTCGGGCGCTGGGCAGATACACCCAGGACAGGGTACCAATCTATCACTGGGCACACACTCACTCAAACAGACACATCTCTATATGGGGCAATTTGGAGAACTCAATTGACTTGATCCATGTTTTTGGACTGTGGGAGGAAACCGGAGAACCCGGAGGAAACCCACGTGGACACGGGGAGAACATGGAAACTCCACCCAGATTGGGATTCGAACCAGGAATCCCCAGTGCTGAGAGGAGAACATGCTAACCACTAATTCATCATGCCGCCCTATCTTCTATTAGGGTCGCGGCGGGGTTCCCCATTCCCATCCAGGGGAGAACGTTTGTCGCTGGGCAGATACACTGTTAGATGTTCAATAAACGGCCTCGGAGATGCAGGTTGTTCCAAACAGATTTTAATGCAAGTTACTGAATAGTCAACCAAATGTACAGAAAAATCATCAATGGCGGGCAACCACGATTGATGAGAGAGCTCTGGCCGAAGTCCTCTAGTTCGTCCATTTAAGTCCTTCAGGAGGGCGTGACCTGCTTCTTCTGTGTGTGCACCCCCTCCAGACATTTCTCATGTTTACATTGACCAAAACATCTCTATCTTCTAACCCATCTGGTCCTGCTTTCTGCCCCCCTCAGGGGTATGAATTTATGACAGGGTCTTGTTGACAGTCCCATTATTCAAAACTTCTGCTGACCATGCAACAGGACATTTATTCTCTTTCCCATGCTCATTCATCAACTAGTCATTTTCTCTGTTCCCTGAACTATTGAACTCATCATGAGTTTTACTTTACATTATTACTTTTACCAAATTACTTAAAAGTATCATAAAAACCTAACAACACCCAGGACAGGACGTCAATCTATCACTGGGCACACACACACACACACACACACACTGTATATGGGGCAATTTGGAGAATTCAATTGACTTGATCCATGTTTTTGGACTGTGGGAGGAAACCGGAGAACCCGGAGGAAACCCACGCGGACACGGGGAGAACATGGAAACTCCACCCAGATGGGGATTCGGCTTTTGACAGCATATATTTCAAATGGTGTAAAAATTCATTTCCACGTTAATAGTTGCTTCTAGGTGGCACGGTGGCTTAGTGGTTAGCATGTTCTCCTCTCAGCACTGAAGATTCCAGATTCGAATCCCAATCTGGGTGGAGTTTCCATGTTCCCCCATGTCCGCGTGGGTTTTCCTCCAGGTTCTCCAGCTTCTCCCACAGTCCAAAAACATGGTTTGAAGATGAATTGAATGCTCCAAATTGCCCCATATAGAGTGTGTCTGGGTGAGTGAGTGTGTACAGCAATTGATTGCTACCCAGTCCTTGTCCAGCACCCGAAACGTTCTTCCTTGGATGGGCATGAGAGAAGATCTTGATCCCCCTCCATGACCAAGTAGAGGATTAAGAGGAAGATAATGAATAAAGTTACTTAGTGGTTAGAACGTATTCCTCTCTGTGCTGGGGCTCTGTGTTCGAATCCCGATCTGGGTGGAGTTTCCATGTGGGTTTCCTCCGGGTTCTCCGGTTTCCTCCCACAGTCCAAAAACATGGATCAAGTCAATTGAGTTCTCCAAATTGCCCCATATAGAGTGTGTCTGGGTGAGTGAGTGTGTGCCCAGTGATAGATTGGCGTCCTGTCCTGGGTGTATCTGCCCAGCGCCCAAAACGTTCTCCCCTGGATGGGCATGGGGAACCCCACCATAATCCTAATAGAGGATGACGCGAAGATAATGAATGGATGGATATATATATATATATATATATATATATATATATATATATATATATATATATATATATACACACACACTCACCGGCCACTTTATTAGGCACACCATTCTAGTAACGGGTTGGACCCCCTTTTGCCTTCCGAACTGCCTCAATTCTTCATGGCATAGATTCAACAAGGTGCTGGAAGCATTCCTCAGAGAGTTTGGTCCATATTGACATGATGGCATCACACAGTTGCCGCAGATTTGTCGGCTGCACATCCATGATGCGAATCCCCGTTCCATCACATCCCAAAGATGCTCTATTGGATTGAGATCTGGTGACTGTGGAGGCCATTTGAGTACAGTGAACTCATTGTCATGTTCAACCAGTCTGAGATGATTCCAGCTTTATGACATGGCGCATTATCCTGCTGAAAGTAGCCATCAGATGTTGGGTACATCGTGGTCATAAAGGGATGGACATGCTCAGCAACAATACTCAGGTAGGCTGTGGCGTTGCAACGATGCTCAATTGGTACCAAGGGGCCCAAAGAGTGCCAAGAAAATATTCCCCACACCATGACACCACCACCACCAGCCTGAACCGTTGATACAAGGCAGGATGGATCCATGCTTTCATGTTGTTGATGCCAAATTCTGACCCTACCATCCGAATGTCGCAGCAGAAATCGAGACTCATCAGACCAGGCGACGTTTTTCCAATCTTCTATTGTCCAATTTCGATGAGCTTGTGCAAATTGTAGCCTCAGTTTCCTGTTCTTAGCTGAAAGGAGTGGCACCCGGTGTGGTCTTCTGCTGCTGTAGCCCATCTGCCTCAAAGTTTGACGTACTGTGCGTTCAGAGATGCTCTTCTGCCTACCTTGGTTGTAACGGGTGGCTATTTGAGTCACTGTTGCCTTTCTATCAGCTCGAACCAGTCTGGCCATTCTCCTCTGACCTCTGGCATCAACAAGGCATTTCCGCCCACAGAACTTCCGCTCACTGGATGTTTTTTCTTTTTTAGACCATTCTCTGTAAACCCTAGAGATGGTTGTGCGTGAAAATCCCAGTAGATCAGCAGTTTCTGAAATACTCAGACCAGCCCTTCTGGCACCAACAACCATGCCACGTTCAAAGGCACTCAAATCACCTTTCTTCCCCATACTGATGCTCGGTTTTAACTGCAGGAGATTGTCTTGACCATGTCTACATGCCTAAATGCACTGAGTTGCCGCCATGTGATTGGCTGATTAGAAATTAAGTATTAATGAGCAGTTGGACAGGTGTACCTAATAAAGTGGCCGGTGAGTGTATATATATATATATATATATATATATATATATATATATATATATATATATATATATATATATATTACACAGTTTAATATCATAATTACTTTAATTGTATATAATGCACTTTGAAAAACAGTAATTATAGTACGTTAGTATGCATCTATAATGGACAGTGTAGTACAATAATTACATTATGTGTATAATACCCAGTAAAGTACTGCAATTACAGCATGTATGGAATCGTAACTTGTTTCCTGGTTCCCGTAATAACACTAACACACCCTCTTTGTTCTTATAAAGGGTGTGTTGATGAGTTAAATGAGACAAGTTAGAGCAAGAATTACACCCAAATATGTGCAAAGAGCAGTAACAGAACGTACACCAGACCAAACCATAATTAGGATTCGTGTTACAGTGCAAGTCACGATGCAGAGTATCATGGTTTATTTCACATCTGTACTCCATTAATTAATTCATTCATTATCTTCCGCTTTTTCCTCTATTAGGGTCGCGGTGGGGTTCCCCATGCCCATCCAGGGGAGAACGTTTCAGGCGCTGGGCAGATACACCCAGGACAGGGCGCCAATCTATCGCTGGGCACACACTCACTCACACAGACACACTCGATATGGGGCAATTTAGAGCATTCATCCATCCATCCATTATCTTCCGCTTTATCCTCTATTAGGGTTGCGGTGGGGTTCCCCATGCCCATCCAGGGGAGAACGTTTCAGGCGCTGGGCAGATACACCAACGACAGCGTGCCAATCTATCGCTGGGCACACACTCACTCACACAGACACACTCTATATGGGGCAATTTGGAGAACTCAATTGACTTGATCCATGTTTTTGGACTTTGGGAGGAAACCGGAGAACCCAGAGGAAACCCACGAGGACATGGGGAGAACATGAAAACTCCACCCAGAACCGGGAATCCCTAGTGCTGAGAGGCGAACGTGCTAACCACTAAGCCACCGTGCCGCCGCTACTCCATTAATGACATGATTTAATTCTTAGAGAGAATTTCCATGTTCTCCCCGTGTCCTTGTGGGTTTCCTGCGGGTTCTCTGGCTTCCTTCAACAATCCAAAGAACATGGATCAAGTCAATTGAATTCTCCAAATTGCCCCATTTAGAGTGTGTTTGTGTGAGTGAGTGTGTGCCCAGCGATAGATTGGGCACACACTCTGCCTTAGGTGTATCTGCCCAGCGCCTGATATTCTCTCCCCTAGATGGGCATAAGGACCGTCCCACCCCCCACCCCACCCCCCCTTCGATTCTTTGTCCCACCAAGTGCTACAGCTGAAGTGTTTTTGGGCAAGGCACCTAACCCTAATTGCTCCCCGGGCTCTGTGTACAAGGCTGCCCACCACTCCGGGTACATGTGCTCACTTCACTCAGTGTGTATATGTGTGTGTTCTGCACTGATGGGATGAATGTGGGGGCAGATTCCTCTGTGTGTAAGCACTGTTGGCATCTATCTCATTTGATCATACCACCTGGTGGTAATAGCTCACCACACCACTATTAAGGGTTCTGCATTGCTTAGAATCACCCCCCCTGTCAAAATAATACCTGCTATGTGGTTGTCTTGTGTCAAGAGTCTGACAGATGGACTAAAGTTTGTAATTATGGATCTACAATGTGCATCTGTTTGGTAAGTGGAACCAATAAAATTGACAATAAGAGCAGAAACAACCTTAATAGATTTTAGAATTCCTATAAAGTGCATACTACCTTGCGTACCTGCATACTCCATTGCATACTTGCATGCACACTGCCTTGCATACTTAAATGCACACTAGCTTGCATAACATACATCCATCCATTATCTTCCGCTTTATCCTATATTAGGGTTGCAGCGGGGGGGGGGTTCCCCATGCCCATCCAGGGGAGAACGTTTCGGGCACTGGGCAGATACAGGACAGGGCGCCAATCTATCGCTGGGCACACACTCACTCACACAGACACACTCTATATGGGGCAATTTGGAGAATTCAATTGACTTGATCCATGTTTTTGGACTGTGGGAGGAAACCGGAGAACCCGGAGGAAACCCATGCGGACACAGGGAGAACATGGAAACCCCACCCAGATGGGGATTCGAACCGGGAATCCCTAGCGCTGAGAGGCGAACATACTAACCATTAAGCCACTGTGCCGCCCCCTTGCATAACATACATGCATAATACCTAGCATACATATTTGCATACTACTATATTCTAGTGTGCACACTGCCTTTTATAATTACTTAATAGTAATCATTAACTTTTTTATTAGCAAGCCTTTAAAATTATAATTAGAAATAAAGCTGTGGCGGCACGGTGGCTTAGTGGTTCGCTGGTTCTCCTTTCATCGTTGGGGATACAGGTTTGAATCTTAATCTGTTAATCTGTCTAATGTTCTCCCCGTGTCCGCGTGGGTTTCCTCCAGGTTCTCCGGTTTCTTCCCACAGTACAAAAACATGGATTCAAGGTGATTGAGTTCTCCAAATTGCCCCATATAGTGTGTGACACCCACCTCCCCAGTGCGACCTTAGTAGAGGATTCCATCCATCCATTATCTTCCGGTTTATCCTCTACTAGGGTCGCGGCGGCGGCGGGGGGGGGTTCCCCATGCCCATCCAGGGAAGAACGTTTCGGCGCTGGGCAGATACACCCAGGACAGGACACCAATCTATCACTGGGTAGTAGAGGATTAAGTGGAAGATAATGAATGAATAAACAAGTCAAAGCTGCATGTGACAGTAAACTGTACTTATTTTCAGAATTCACAGAGCAATGATCCAAACACAATCTTATGTGTATCGACTTTTAATAGCATGCTTCACACTCTTTGTAAAAAAAAACAAAAAAACAAACCAAAGCTGATATTTAAGTCTACAATGTAAATGTTTTTTTTAAACTTAAACTTACAAAGTTTTTCATCTTCTCGAAAAAACGACTAAAAAAACAATCAGCCATTCAGCGCGTAAGCTGTGCGTGTGCGGGTCATGGGGGGGGGGGGTTTCCTAAAGCCCAACCGGGGAAGATACACCCAGGACAGGGCGCCAATCTATCACTGTGCACACTCACACACACCTGTTTGTTTTTAACCACTACACCACCCGATATACACCCATATATATATTTATAAAATGTACCACTAAGGCACTAAGGCAGCTACGATGGCTTAGTGGTTAGCACGTTCACCTCTCAGCACTGGGGATTCCCGGTTCGAACCCCAACCTGGGTGGAGTTTCCATGTTCTCCCCGTATCCGTGTGGGTTTCCTCTGGGTTCTCCGGTTTCCTCCCACAGACCAAAAACATGGATCAAGTCAACTGAATTCTCTAAATTGCCCCATATAGAGTGTGTGTGTGTGTGTGTGTGTGTGAGAGTGTGTGCCCAGTGATAGATTGGCACCCTGTCCTGGGTGTATCTGCCCAGCGCCTGAAATGTTCTCCCTTGGATGGGCATGGGGAACCCCCCCACGACCCTAATAGAGGATAAAGCGGAAGATAATGGATGGATGGATGGATGGAACCAACAGGGGACTAACAACAACAAAGAACAGATGGAGTACAGTCTGTAATTGTAAAAAAATAAATAAAATTATGGGTTGCGGAGGGGGGGAGGGGGGGTTCCCCATGCCCATCCAGTGGAGAACGTCCCGGGGGCTGGGCAGATACACCCAGGACAGGACACCAATCTATCACTGGATACACACTCACTCTCTTACACACACACACACTCTATATGGGGCAATTTGGAGAACTTAATTGATTTGATCCACGTTTTGGACTGTGGGAGGAAACCGGAGCACCCGGAGGAAACCCACGCGGACACGGGGAGACCATACAAACTCCACCTGGGATTCGAACCTGGAACCCCCATCCCAAAGTTTTTTCAACTTCTCCCAAAACGCCTCGGTCCAAAAAACACAAGCAGCCAGTCAGCGCGTGGGCTGGGCGCGTGCGCAATAGGCGGTCCAGCCAACCCCCAGCTAGCCCGCTGCTAACACAACACCGAGAGGAAAGCCGAGCGAGCCGAAGCGTCGGTTTCGAATCCGCCGCCGCCGCCGCAGAGAAACCCCACCAGCGGCGTTCATTAGCCCCGGGACGTGGAGATGAGGCCGCGGGCTCGGCCAGCAGCCCGGCTCGGGTGGCAGTAGTCGCGCTGGTGTCCGCGGGTTTTGGCGCTCCGGCTGCGGGCTGCAGTGATTTAGCGCTAGCTTTAGCGCCGTGCTAACGGCGCTGCGGGTCGCTTTATTTATTCCTCTCTAAACTGGACGCAAAGTTTCCAAACTGGACGATTTCTGGAGTTCTTCACTGAAGAGGATCGGATTCGAGCGCGAAGCTGCAACTCGTGAGTAGAAATGGAGTTAAAAGCGGGTTGTTGGTTGGAGCCGTTAGCGCGGATGCTGAGGCGCCGCTGAATTCACAGAATACAACCAGAAACATCAACCCGCTCGATTAACCACTACGCCATCTATATCTATATCTATAATATCTATCTATATCTATATATGTAATATCTATCTATATAATATCTATCTATATCTATATAATATCTATAGATGTAATATCTATCTATATAATATCTATCTATATCTATATAATATCTATTGATGTAATATCTATCTATATAATATCTATAATTTCTATCTATATCTATATAATATCTATCTATATAATATCTATCTATCTAATATCTATCTATCTATCTATAATAATATAATATTATCTACATCAATAATATCTATCTATATTTATAATATCTATCTATATATGTAATATATATCTATATATAATATCTATCATATATATCTATATTTATAATATCTATCTATATATGTAATATATATCTATATATAATATCTATCATATATATCTATATTTATAATAACTATCTATATATGTAATATCTATCTATATATAATACCTATCATATATAATATCTATATATATATAAAATCTATCTATCTATCTATCTGTCTATCTATCTATCTATATATATATTTAACTTTCTAGCTATCTCTCTCTCTCTCTCTCTCTCTCTCTCTCTCTCTCTATATATATATATATATCGGGTGGCATAGTGGTTTGTGTGTGTGTTATATATATATATATATATATATATATATATATATATATATATATATATATATATAATCTACCACTAAGCAGGCACTGTGGCTTAGTGGTTAGCATGTTCTCCTCTCAGTGCTGGGGATCCAGGTTCGAATCCTAATCTGGGTGAAGTTTCCATGTTCTGTCCGTGTGGGTTTCCCTGGGTTCTCCGGTTTCATTCCACAGTCCAAAAACATGGATACAAGGTGACTTGGTGAATTGAATGCTCTAAATTGCCCCATAAAGTGTGTTAGTGTGTCTGTTTGAGCGAGTGTGCCCAGTGATAGACTGCTGCCATGTCCTGGGTGTATTTGCCCAGCGCCCGAAACCTTTTCCCCTAAATGGGCATTACAACCACAAACATCAACCCGGTTGCTTGAATCTGTTTTTAACCACTACGCTTTTATTAAATTATTAGCTTCTAATCATCAATAACTAACGTTTACTCCTAATTTGGGTGTCTACAAGCATGTATGGTATGGTTGTTCGGATGCTGTTTGCTTAGGAATCCATTTGTTTATATAAATTCACAAACATTAAGAATTGCCTTATCATCTGAATATTAATCCCCAACACAATCCACTGCATGGGGTTTCACAACAAACCTATTTCAAACATTATTCTCGTTATTTACATTTGTCCAGATTTAAGTGTAATGCTTTCTGAACATCTGCATTTTTTTCAGTATTTGCTCAATGAATATCAATAGTATTATTTAGGACTGATCTAAATTGTTTTATATATATATATATATATATATATATATATATATATATATATATATATATATATATATATATATCGTAGGTGTCAATCTTATATCTGGCCCGTAATGCTATTCTGTCTGGCCTGCGCGATCATTGTACTTTCATCCATTATTATTGTTCTTAATGGCTTGTTATATTTGTTTATCCAGATTTAAGTGTAATGGATATGGCCCATAATACTATTCTATCTGGCCTGCATTTTACATTGATCTATTATTATTGTTCTAAATGGTCTGGTTCTTAATGTCTTGTTATATACATTTAGCTAGATTTTAGTGGGTTTTGGACATCTGGATTTTTTCAATATTTGCTCAATTAATATTAATATTTAGGACAGATCCAAATAATAAATGCATGTGTATGTATATGTAATATATAATGTAGTAATGTGTATATATATTAGTAGTTCATAGGTGTCAAACTCAAGTCCCAGGGGCCATATCTGGACCGTAATACTATTCTATCTGGCCTGCATTTTACATTGATCTATTATTGTTGTTCTAATTGGTCTGGTTCTCAATGTCTTGTTATATATATATTTAGCTAGATTTAAGTGTAATGTTTTCTAAACATCTGTTGTTTTCAGTATTTACTCACTTAATATTAATATTTAGGACAGATCTAAATAATAAATGTATGTATATGTAATATTTATGTAGTAACGTATATACATTAGTACATCATAGGTGGGCCATATCTGGACCGTAATACTATTTTATCTGGCCTGTGAGATCATTATATATGGATTTATTATTATTGTTCTTATTGGCCCAGTGATATATTGTTTTTTTTTTTTTTGATCGTGCTCATATTTTACATTTCTATGATTTTGACCCGAACATTTTTATGAAGAGCAAAAAAAATTGAAATAATGTTTTGATTAGTTTTTTTGCAGCATGGGCATAGTTGTGAGTTTTATCATTTTAAATAATGATAATTTTATAGAGAGCAAAGTATTTTAAGTTATATAAAGTTTGGGTTTAGTTATTGTGGAATGATGTTTCTGTCTGTTTTTGTTCCTTTTCGTGTTTAGAAAACATTAACTTTCAGTGTGTCCAATAAATGTTTATTCTGTCCGGCCCATGACCTAAAGGGTGCTTTGAGTTTTGCCCCTGGTGCAGTTGAGTTTGACACCCCTGGTGTAGATGGATCTAGGTGTAGTTTGGCTTTAGATGATGTGCTTACAGTTACAGCTTTTCTGAAAACATTCTACACTGTGGGTTAGCAGTGAGGTTTGCACTGTATTTACATAACAAAACGGCTAATGGGGTATTTACACAAATACAATGTGAGGTGTAACGTAGTTTTTGATGGCATTTACATACTGACTACATATTAAATGTGTATCGAACCTGCTCATTTGAACGTTAGCTGGATGAGTATGTTAAGAACGTTAATGAAGTTGGAGTTAGGAATGTGTGAGTAATTTGGAGTGACAGTGCAGGAGAAAGTGTGGGGGTGGAGGTTATGATGTGCGTGTGTGCTCATGTTAACTTGTTTAATTAAGTCTACATCATGATAAAGCCGAGATTTTTTTCCTGCTGGACTATACTGTGTTGAGGACGAAGTGTGTGTGTGTGAGAGAGAGAGAGAGAGAGAGACAGAGACAGTAAGAGACAGTGTATGTGAGCGAGCGAGCGAGTGAGTAAGTAGCCAGAGCGAGGGAGGGGCGCTTTATGAAAATATTCCAGGAATTTTTCATTCTCCAAACCCATCTGAGTGTTTAACTAACACACACACACACACACACACACACACACAGATATAGTCCGAGCAGAGATGCTCTATACCTTCAGTTATTGAGCATTCTGAGTTCAGCTGTTTATTTTTAGCCCTGCTGAAGTCTGTACTGAAATCAGACACTGATACATGATCTTAAACAGCACATTGTCCTTTGGCATCTTTACCAATTTATCACTTAAAACAGATCCTTATTTTTTTTTAATGATAAAAAAAATACATAATAACAATAAGTCTTTAGTGTGTAGTATATTATAGAGTATAATGACAAGCCCTTAGTATTTAGTATAGTATATAGTATAATGACAAATATTTGGTGTATAGTATATAATATAATAAAATTTTAGTGTGTATTATAGTATAATGAACGCCTTTAGTGTAGTATAGTGCATAGCATAATGAAAAGCTGTTAGTATGTAGTATATATTATTTGCAAGCCTTTAGTGTATATTGTATAATAACAAGTATTTGGTGTATAGTATAGTAAATAGTATAATTACAAGCCTTTAGTGTGTCTTATAGTGACAAATCTTTAGTATATAATATATTATATGACAAGTAGGCGGCATGGTGGCTTAGTGGTTAGCACGTTCGCCTCTCAGAACTAGGGATTCCTGGTTCGAATCCCCATCTGGGTGGAGTTTCCATGTTCTCCCCGTGTCCGTGTGGGTTTCATCCGGGTTCTCCGGTTTCCTCCCACAGTCCAAAAACATGGATCAAGTCAATTGAGTTCTCCGAATTGCCCCATATAGAGTGTGTCTGTGTTCATGAGTGTGTGCCCAGTGATAGATTGGTGCTCTGTCCTGGGCGTATCCAGTGAATAGTATAATAACAAGTATTTGAAATTTGAATACTGCTGTCAAATATTATTAATGTTTTTTTCCCAACTGAATGTCATTAATTCATAAAGTAGTAAACCCTGAAGTCAGTCGAAGGTTTTTTATATGATGTATGCTTGTTTGGTGTACTGTGCTGATGTCTTCTGTTTCTGTAAAGCTGCTCTGGGATATTCCTACATTTCTTTGAGACAAATGACATTTTCACATGAAACGGTGGAAACAGGACACAGGTGAATATTTACTTGCTGAGTCAAAATACCAAGACAGAATCAGAAATGATGCTCAGATATGAGTTTCAAAGTATAAATAAACTGCATGATCTTTGTTTTGTGTTTGAATGGTTTCACCTGTGATCACCTGCTATGTGTCTCTACCTGTCTCTACCAAAAGTCTATTAGTGAAAACAGTATCATGGTGTATAAATGCACTAATCACATTACCTGATATTGTGTCTGAAATTATATTGCAGTCGTGAGACATTCTGTTGAGGACTATTAATCAGTGTTTTAGGATCCTGATACTGATAGGATACTGAAATGCATGACCTTAAACAGTGAGAGTCATTTATTGTTAAAATTCATTAGTCCTTTTGGTATTTTCTTAAGTACATAGTAAAGCAATAAGGTACGAGAAGGCGTGGGTTATTATGAATGAATCAGTGTTTTTAGGCCCGGCGTGTAGCGGAATACAGTACCTCTTTCCTGTGATTTATTCACAGTAATATATCCATCCATTATCTTCCGCTTTGTCCTCTACTAGGGTCGTGGGGGGGTTCCTCATGCCCATCCAGGGGAGAAAGTTTCAGGTGTTGGGCAGATACACCCAGGACAGGGCATCAATCTATTGCTGGGCACACACTCAAACACACAAGCACACACTATATGGGGCAATTTAGAGCATTCACTACAACATGAATCCATGTTTTTGGACTGTGGGAGAAAAACAGGGAACCTGGAGGAAACCCAGGCAGACATGGGGAGAACGTGGAAACTCCACCCAGATTGGGCTTTGAACCTGGATCTTAAATTTACATTGTGAGTGGCACTGTGGCTTAGTGGTTAGACAAATGTGCTAACCAGTAAACCACTGTGCTGCTCGCAAAGTAAATTTAAGATCAGTTTTTTTTTCAATGAGAAACTTAATAAACGAAAATCCACATTTCAAATATTTGCGTTTTGCGTTCTTGCCTCCAAATAACATCACAAATTTCAAGGTGGTTACCATAGAATGGTGGTTACCATAGCAATGAGAGTGCTGCGTGCGTCTGATGCATCCCTCTCTGTTTAAAAAAAAAAGAAGGTACAAATCAGATGAGCATTTATTATTTAAAAAAAATATTGTTTTTTAAGCTACATTTACATTACATTTGGTCATTTATTGGACGCTTTTATCCAAAGCGACTTACAAGGTGAGCACAGGTTTCATCACAACATCCCTGGAGCAATGAGGGTTAAGGGTCTTGCTCAAGGACCCACATTGGCACCTTCAGTGGACCTGGGATTTGAACCCCCAACCTTCAGATTGATAGCCCAACACCCCAACCACTGAGATACTGCACCCATAGCATGTTCCACCTGTGGAAATCGCTGGTCCAAACCAGCTTTACAGAGTTTTAAGGCTAAACCCCCAAAGAGCAAGCCAAATTAACAGTGGTGTTAGAAAAACATTGTTCAGTGGGGGACTCCCCCTCCCCCCTCCTTGAGCGGCTGGGTAGCATCAACAGTGTGGGTCACCGATGTACGGTTTGTATAAATGTTTCAGTTCAATGAAAACCCTCTGAATGTACACAGTGGCCTTTGCTGTAACATCCTACACTAGTGAATTGTGTGTGGTCAAGGAAATCTTCATCTGAACGAGTTAATCATCCTCTGTGAAGATCAAAGTCCTCCCCAGTCATCATGTGACTGTCTGACTACTTTCATTTTCTAATTTAAGATATTTCCACATTGCAGACATTTTTATCCACATCCGCTCATAAAGTGTGTTCACCACACCTCACCCAAGGTGCTCGCTCAGGCAAATACTGATCTTTAAATCCCCTAGTGGGGTCCTCGACATGATTTAGGAAAGCGGTAAAAGGTTTTTAAAACGTATGGCTGTTCAAAACCAAATGCACTTTGTGGAGAGACATGTACAATTTAAAATAATGGAATGAATAACATTCATTATCTTCCGCTTTATCCTACACCCAGGACAGGGTGCCAGTCCATTGCTGGGCACACACTCACTCACACAGACACACTCTATATGGGGCAATTTGGAGAACTCAATTGACTTGATCCATGTTTTTGGACTGTGGGAGGAAACAGGAGAACCCGGAGGAAACCCACGTGGACACGGGGAGAACATGGAAACTCCACCCAGATGGGGATTCGAACCGGGAATCCCTAGCGCTGAGAGGAGAACATGCTAACCACTAAGCCACCGTGCCGCCCGGAATGAATAACATTTCATTATAAATATTCTTTATATGCTGACTCAAGAGTCTGCTTCTAGAGTCCTCAGTTTTATTTGGGGGAAAAATGGGGAACTTCTTTTATTTTGTGGTTTGGTTATAGTTTTCAATTGGTTTATAGTTTTATAGTTTTCAATACGGATCACGTGATCACATCACAATCTGTTCATGGCTGTTCTACATTGTTGATTGTTGATGCTGCCCCCCCGCTCTAGGAGGATGAGTCCCCCACTGAGTCTTGGTCCTCACAAGGTTTCTTCCTTAAAATATTAACATAACAGGATGTTTTGTCTTGCCGCTGTTGCCTCGTCTTGCTCTTCGGGGGATTAAAGGTTTATAACTCTGTAATGACGTACTAGCACTCTATAAATAAATTCTAGGGTTAGGGTACTTAGGAACTTAGTGGTTAAGATGCTCTCAGCCTGAGTGAATTCAGATTCCATATTCTTCCTGTGTCCACATGGGCTTTCTCCAGGTTCTCTGGTTTCCTCCCACAGTCTCCCACTCCCCTTGAAAACATGTATACAAGGTAAATTGAATGCTCTAAATTGCCCCATATAGTGTGTGTTTGTGTGAGTGTGACCAGCAATAGATTGGCACCGTGTCCTGGGTGCCCAGTGACTAAAACATTATTTTCTGGATGGGCCATATCAGAAGATAATGGATGGATTTGATTTTTTGTATTACTGCTGTATTATTTATTAGAATAGCTTTTATGGCTCTAGGATATCAGAAGATAACTGACTGTAAGGAGGAGGTAGACAGGAGTTCACATTAACCAATAGGCTTTATTGCCGACTCTGCACATTTGCATACAGACATTCCAGGCTTTACAGTACACTTTCTGTAAACGTGCCGTGTCCACCGTCCCACCAGCTCGGGCTCAGTCTCTCTCCCGTGGCTGTGCTGTTCCTGGTTTTTGAGGAATGCATTCTTTATTTGACAGGTGCATTAATCAAAGTTGATTTTCAGCTTCCCCTGCATTTTATTAAAGTGTATATATTCTTGTTGAAAGGTTTCACATTTCCGTGTGAGGGGCGGTAAGGGGTGGCTTAGTGCTTAGCATGTTCTCCTCTCAGTGCTAGGGATTCCCGGTTTGAATCCCCATCTGGGTGGAGTTTCCATGTTCTCCCCGTGTCCGCATGGGTTTCCTCCGGGTTCTCCGGTTTCCTCCCACAGTCCAAAAACATGGATGAAGTCCATTGAATTCTCCAAATTTCCCCATATAGAGTGTGTTTGTGTGAGTGAATGTGTGCCCAGTGATAGATTGGCGCCCTGTCCTGGGTGTATCTGCCCAGCGCCCGAAACACAATCTCCCCTGGATGGGCATGGGGAACCCCCCCTTGACCCTAATAGAGGATAAAGCGGAAGATAATGGATGGATGGATTTCCGTGTGATGGAGCTACATGAGTGCTGTGAGAGTTCAGTCATTTAATGTTTATGTCGAATGTGTTCGGTCGTAGATCTTTCATTTCAGCCGTTTGAATGTCTTTAAGCTCGCAGAGCGACACAAAGCGCGTTGCATGAATAGACATCACTGCATGAACAGTTCCCCTTAATCCACCCATTGTGCAGGGAGCATCACCCACGTGTTGTGTTAAAATGTTAAAGGTGCACCGGAATACAATCCGGCATGAAAGCCGTGCGTGAGCTCACGGCGGCTGCGGTTGCGTCATTTTGCCGTCAGGCGCAAACCTCGTCTGAGTTTCGAATGAAGTGCAGTTCCTTAAAGAAAGCTTTGGACACTCTGACCTATTGTTAAACTGTTCAACTTTTCTTTTTTAACAACCCCACAGTATAACGCCATCACCGTGCCTTTCAGTGGACATGGTACAATTAGGGTGGTGCACTGAATTTGGGTGTTGTCAAATATACATTTGGTCAGGCAGTGTAAAAAATGTAATAATAGTTTTATCATGCTACATGACAAACATTGCCATTGTTTATTTTCTCCAATTACCATAAAGATGGACTTTAGTTTTATAATTACAGACTGTACTTCATCTGTGTTTGTTTGTTTTTGTTTGTCCCCTGTTTGTTCTCTGTTGGTCAGAACCATCACAGAACAGGTAGAATTTGGGTGGTGGATTTTTTTAGTTCTGCAGTGAGCAGCAGTTTTCTCCACCTCAGTGACACTGCTGGGATAGGAATAACGCACCAACCAAATAACCCCTGCTCTGTGGTGGTACTATTGGGGTTCTGAGCATTAGAACAGAGTGAAAGGGACGTACACAGTATGTACTATAGAACACAAACAGATGGACTACAAATGGAATTGTAGAACTACAAAGTCCATCTTCACAGAACTGAGAACATGAATGAGCAGAAAGGGGTGTGTCCATACTTTTGACCGGTACTGTATTGATAAAAAGTCATATCTCGATTTGCATGTTACCTTGTCAACTACAAACAATTCATAAGTGTTATAAATGTAGCTGATAAAAGGTTATCAGTTTAAATTGATTTATTAATATAAAGCTTTTTATAACTGGGCACACACTCACTCACAGACACACACTTTATAGGGGCAATTGAAACAGCCACTTCATCATGTTTTTGGACTGTGGGAGGAAACTGGAGAACCTGGTGGAAACCCATGCGGACACAGCGAGAATGAGGTTTATTAGAGAGAACGTACAGCTTTATAGACAAAGATAAATCGGCAAGATTGAGAATGTTTGAACCCAGAGAAGGGATGAGGTGTCGATTGGCAGATTGATGCTGCGAATAGCGCCACCAGGCAGGAGGAGCAGAAGGAGGCCAAAGAGGAGGTTTGGGTCCTGTCTAAGTAAAGCTTTCACTGGGATTTTTGCAAAGTGTGTATTAACATTTGGACTTTGTGCACTGGTTTGTGCTTCGATGCTTCAGAAAAGGACCTTACATTTACATTACATCTGGTCATTTATTGGACGCTTTTATCCAAAGCGACTTACAAGGTGAGCACAGGGTTAATCACAACATCCCTGGAGCAATGAGGGTTAAGGGTCTTGCTCAAGGACCCACATTGGTGACTTCAGTGGACCTGGGATTTGAACCCCCAACCTTCAGATTGATAACCCAACGACCTAACCACTGAGCTACCTTGCCCGACCTTCCCAATCTGTTCTAAGAAACAGGAGGTGTACAATTACCCTGAATGATTTAAATGGGGGACGGCACGGTGGCTTAGTGGTTAGCATGTTCACCTCTCAGGCTAGGGATTCCCAGTTCGAATCCCAATCTGGGTGGAGTTTCCATGCTCTCCCCGTGTCTGCATGGGTTTCCTCCGTGTTCTCCGGTTTCCTCCCACAGTCCAAAAACATGGATCAAGTCAATTGAGTTCTCCAAATTGCCCCATATAGAGGGTGTATGTGTGAGTCCTGGGTGTATCTGCCCAGCACCCGAAACGTTCTCCCCTGGATGGGCATGGGGAACCCCCCCCCCCCGCGACGCTATTATAGGATAAAGCGGAAGATAATGGATGGATTTAAATGGGACTAACTGCAACATCTGAATTCTTGTGAGTGATCTGTGGTTCTAATACCTCAGTCCATTTGGTGTGTCCTCTGTACGTCTGAGTCTCAAGACGGCATTTTTTAAGGAGTGTGCGTTTGGTGAAATGCTCTTGCAATAGACAGCTCACTAAGATTTGAGACACACCCAAAGTTATTAGGCAACATTCTTGTACCCATTTGGCCATATTTGGTGATTGCAGTCCTTCCTGTTAAAAGTCCCTGGCTGTGCCTGTGTGCGAGGGTAGTTTACATCATCTGGACTTTTTAATATGTGAACCAATATGAATGTCTAATCTCTGAAGCTCATTTGTTTTCTTTTTGGTCTAACTTTATCTAGTGAGGCCTCATCAAATGATGGGGAAAATAAAACAAAACATTATGAAATTCATAAGCTGATTAAATACTATAGTCTATAAAGAAATTGAGATATTGTGAAGTGTTTTGTACCCTTATCATGTTATGATGATGATGATTTGGAGGGTAAATCAATGCTCAGTGTTGTGGTAGTTTGGTGGTTATGGTTTTGGGGGTGAAATCTGAAAATGGGTGTTTAAATCCCAGGTTAACTGAATTTCCCAATGTGGGTCTGTGAGAAACAAAAACCCTTATTAGAAAACAGATAGATAGTTTTTATCCTTAAATCTGGTTGGCTGAGCCGTTTGTCCTGAGCCTGGACGTCATTGACAACCCAGACCTTCGACCGCTTCACATTCGTATCACTGCGGAATATACAATACATTTTTCCTGATGTAAACTGTGGTCTGTAGTTTGGCCACTAGATGGCAGTTTTTGGTTGTTAGAGAATCCTGTTAGACCAGATTAGATTATGACGTGGAAGACCAGTTTATTTGCTGCCCGGCCGCTCAAGGAGGATGAGTCCCCCACTGAGTCCTGGTCCTCGCAAGGTTTCTTTCTTAAAATATCAACAGAACAGGGAGTTTTTTCTTGCCACTGTCTCTTCATTTTCTTCTTTGGGGGTTTAAAGGATTATAACTCTGTAAAGCTGCTTTGTGACAATGTATTATTGTAAAATGCGCTCTATAAAGAAATTACTTGAACTTTATTAACGTTTAAGCTTTTAATAAACGCATTTATAATTCAGACCTTGTTTTTTGTGCGTGTGTGTGTGTGTGTATGTGTGTGTGCAAAAGAGTGTGTGTGCATGCATGCATGCTAATTATTTTAGTTTACTCTAACTGGGTTAAAACTAAATAAAGGCTGAGAAACTGCATCGTTAAAAACCTCATCCATCATTTTTCACTTTATCCTCTACTAAGGTCACTGGGGGGGGGGGGTTCCCGATGCCCACCCAGGGGAGAACATTTTGGGTGTTAGATTGGCACCCTGTCCTGGAGTGTATCTGTCCATCACTGGGCACACACTCACACACAAACACACACACGCACTATATGGGGCAATTTAGAGAATCCAATTTACTTTCAATCCTTGGTTTTGGACTGGACCGGAGACCCCGGAGGAAACCCAGGTTTTTATCGCTTTGAATAAATAAATCATTTTTAATCATTTAGGAATTAAAGATAGTTATTGTTACAATTTTGCAATAAAACTTTTACTAAGGCTTGCTGTATACAGGATGTTTCTGGAATTGGGTTTTGTAGTTAGTATAATTTATTTTCCATCCATCCATTATCTTCCGCTTTATCCTCTATTAGCTTCGTAAGGAGGTTTCCCATGCCCATCCAGGGGAGAACGTTTCGGCGCTGGGCAGATAGACCCAGGACGGGTCGGCAATCTATCGCTGGGAACACACTCACTCACACACCCACTCTATATGGGGCAATTTGGAGAATTCACTTGACCTTGATCCATGTTTTTGGACTGTGAGAGGAAACCGGAGAACCCGGAGGAAACCTACGCGGACACGGGGAGAACATGGCAACTCCACCCAGATGGGGATTCGAACCGGGAAGGCCTAGCTAACCACTAAGCCACCATGCCGCCATAATTTATGTTTAATTAGTATAATATGCATGATGTGTCACAGGAACACGTCAAGCAAACCAGACCAAAAAAAAGGATTCAGAGGAGCAACGTTAGTTTTCGTTCTATTTCCTTTTTCCTTCGGGGGCAGGAGTTACTCAGATATATCTTGGAAATTATTATTAAGATAATGATAGTGTACGGTTTGGATCAGATTCAGACTTGACGGGCTTGTACTTACTGACTTCATGAAGGGGAGTGGAGTTGATTTAGGGCACTTCAGTGAAGTATATAATGGTTAATGTAATTGACTGATTGCTTGCAGGGACTGGCTGTTCTGTCTTCTGTTATTGTACGATGATGTTGAGGGTTTTATTGTGTAGTTATAGCACCAGGTTCAGCTTTATTTGTAGGTAGTTTGTATATATGGCTCAGCATCACTCTTACTGTATTTTATATGGTATGTAGTGGTTTTGGAATGTTTTTTTTCACGTTCTGGTCTTTGTGGTGGATGTTTGATGAACTAAGATAATGCAGGCAAGGGGTTTTATAGACTGGCTTTTTTTATTTTATTTTTTTTATCCAAGTTAATGAAGTAAAGCCTGAAATCTTTATTTTCGTGAACGAGAGTGAGCACACGCGTGTTAGTGTGTGTGTGTGTGTGTGTGTGTGTGTGTGTGTGTGTGTGTGTGTGTGTGTGTGTGAGAGAGTTTGTGTGAGCTTGTGCTTGCCTGAGATTTTTTTTTTTTTGGTGTGTGTCTGTCTCTGTGTCTCAATATGTATGTGTGTGTGCCTCTCTCTCTTTCTCTCTCTCTCTCTCTCTCTCTCTCTCTCTCTCTCTCTCTCTCTCTCTCTCTCTCTCTCTCTCTCTCTCTCTCTGTCTGTTTGTGTGTGTGTAAGAGTGCGTGTAAGAGTGCGTGCATGCGCAAAAAAAGTGTATGTGTGTGTATATGTGTATATACACACATATATGCATGTATGTATATATATATATATATATATATATATATATATATGTGTGTGTGTGTATATATATATATATATATATATATATATATATATATATATATATATAATTTGTGTGTATGTGTGTGTGTGTGTGTGTGTATGTATATATATATATATATATATATATATATATATATATATATATATAATATACTGTGTATATATAATATGTGTGTGTGTAAGAGAGAGGGCCTGTATGTAAGTGTGAGCGTGTGCACACGTGTGTATGCATGAGCAAGAGTATGGGCATGCATGCATGCATGTGTGTGTGTGTGTGTGTGTGTGCATTTTTGTATGCTTGTATGCTTTTTTCAGATAGTTATGTTAAACATAGAATTATCATAAAAATTTGCTTCTGCTACAAATCCGTGTTTTAAACATTTCCCACATGTTCAGAGAGAACCCACCCCTGCACTGGGCTCTAAAAATCTCAAGTACGTTCTTCCTGCATTTAGAACACAAACAGGTTTAAACAATAAGGACCACAGTAACGTTATTTCAGTTTTGTAAAGAGGAATCTCAAAACCTAGAACTTTAAAACCTTTATGCTACACATGTCCACACATTTCAGTCATGTGATCAGGGTATCGTTTCTCTTGTAGATCCCATCATCGTCATCGTCAGCAGCACAGCACTGATGAAGAATGAGCGAGTGTGTGGTGCTGGGGAGTGAATCAGGAACTCCAATGGCTGGATCTGGGTAAGAGTTCTACATGTGGTGTCTTTTATACATGTTATATATCATGAACATACACCTCCAAAGGCGGCATGGTGTCTTAGTGGTTAGCATGTTCTCCTCTCAGCACTAGGGATTCCTGGTTCGAATCCCCGGGGAGTTTCCATGTTCTCCCTGTTTCCGCGTGGGTTTCCTCTCACAGTCCAAAAACATGGATCAAGTCAATTGTATTCTCCAAATTGCCTCCTATAGTGTATGTTTGTGTGAGTGAGTGTGTGTCCAGTGATGGATTGGCACCCTGTCCTGGGTGTATCTGCCCAGCGCCCGGCCATATCGGCGGTTAATCAACACAGGCACCATGGAATGCTAAATAGAACTGAATTAAATCACTGAGAACGCAAATACATAATCCACACCAGGGGTGCCCATACTTTTCTGACCCGAGATCTACTTTTCCATTGGACAGGTCATCGAGATCTTCCAGGGTTTTTAGGCTTTTATATTGAAACCTCTTTACACACATCATGTTAGTATTGTTGAATCAGCATAGAAACGATGGCTACAGGTTGCCATTTTCACAGAAATTGCTCTTTTATTAAACACATTCCAGCAAATAACATGACATTGGAACCTCTTTGGAAGTGTAATGGCTACTGGGAAATCAAGCAAAGGCATTTTGAGTTTGACATTATAAAGAATATTCATCCTCCCACTCTAAATGAAAGTGAAACGTTTTAGTTCTTTTGGAGCAAAGTCCTTCACTCGTCTTGTCAGTCAAATAAAGTGTAAAAACAGAAACTAATCCGGTTTTGGGAACGGCGAGAGAGACCGGGGGGGGGGGGACTGCACGTTTGCACAGCGATAGAGATCGTGATTGTGTGCGTTAAAATGTGTGTATAAGTGCTTCTGATACTGTGCTGTAAAAAAAGCGCCGATACGTAATAAGCACTTTTTTTTCAAACCTCTATTGTGATCTACCCGACACCCCTGATCGACGTATTGGGCACCCCTGGTCTACACTATACTGTGTGTTCTTCAGTCACAGTCAAATGGAGAAACCAGCACATTGAGTCCAGGTAGCTGGGCCAGCCAAAACAAATAGCAGTCCACCAATCAGAGTACACCGGGTTCTTAAGGGGAATGACAAGTGACGTGCTGATAGGTTTTTAAATCGCATTTTACACCCAAAACACACCCATGAGGAGTTAAGAGAGTCAGTACATGCCTTTTGTACTTTTAGAGCCACACAAGCCGTAACCTTCACGTTGTTACGATAGCAAAGACCCCCCGACACGCCCTAAATCAAGCTGTGGGGTGCAGGGAATACTGCTTGCTTAAGATCATTATAATAAAGCCCTATGAGTTCCCATTCTAGCCTGTTAGATGTGTTTTGCTGAATGAAACGCCATCAAAAGCAACATTAAGTTAAGTAATCGACCAATTAATTTAGCAGACATCAACCGTCTGACGTTCTTTCCTATCTTGGCACCACCCAAATTCTACCTGCACAATATACAAGTGATGGTCCTGGCCAATAGAGAACAGAGAACCAACAGGGCACAAAGAAATACAGATGGACTACAGTCTGTAATTGTAAAACTACAAAGTCCATCTATATAAGTGGAGAAAATGGACGATGGAGCAAGAAGGAAGTGTCTTTGGACTGCGAGTGTATGTGTGCTTATCTCAGATGAGAACACAGGAACGTTTCCTCATGCTGTATAGTGAACAGTGAATCTGTACATGTCAGGTTGAATATATTGTAGGGCAGTCATAGGGTGTGTATTGTAGGGCTTGTGGCTAAGCAACCAGCCTTGCGACCTGAAGATCCCGGTTTGAGTCCCGGTCCCACCTAGTACTTACTTCACTTATCTGCCCAGCGCTGCAAATGTTCTCCCCTAGATAGGCACCCTTGTGCAACCCTAGTATAGGAACAAGCTGAAGATAATAGATGGATTTATATTAAATAGACAATAAGTGGACCATAACCAATTTATTGTATTATATAAGTGATGCACAATATATAAGTGATGGTCCTGACCAATAGAGAACAGAGAACCCACAGGGCACTAACAAAAAAACTACAGTCTGTAATTGTAAAACTACAAAGTCCATCTATATGATAAGTGGAGAAAATAGGCGATGGAGCAAAAATGAAGTGTGTCCAAAACCTTCGACTGTGACTGTATGTGTGTTTAGCTCAGATGAGAACACAGGAACGTTTCCTAATGCTGTATATCAGGGGTGCCCAATACGTCAAGGAGTATCGGGTAGATCGCGATGGAGGTTTGGAAAAAAAAAAAAAAAACTTATCAGCGCTTTTTGTTACAGCACAGTAACTTATACTTATACACACGCGCACACATATTTTAACACACACAATGTGAGTTATTCGGAATCGCGATCTCTGTCGCTGTACAAGCGAGCAGTCTCTCTCGCTGTACCCAAAGCTGGTATGTGACCACACCTCCGTGCTTCCAATTCCAAAGCACTGCCTCGCGAATCATCTACATTAAATAGTTTCTATTGTGTTTTTACACTTTATTTGACTGACAAGACGAGTGAAGGACTTCGCTCCAAAAGAACTAAAACGTTTCACTTTCATTTAGAGTGAGAGGATGAATATTCTTTACAATGTCAAACTCAAAATGCCTTTGCTTGATTTGCCAAGTAGCCATTGCACTTCCAAAGAGGTTCCAATGTCATGCTATATGCTGGAATGTGTTTAATAAAAGAGCAATTTCTGTGAAAATGGCAACCTGAAGCCATCTTTATGCTGATTCGACAATACTAACATCCATTATCCATCCATTATCTTCCGCTTTATCCTCTATTAGGGTCGTGGGGGGGGTTCCCCATGTCCATCCAGGGGAGAACGCTTCGGGCGCTGGGCAGATACACCCAGGACAGGGCGCCAATCTATCGCTGGGCGCACACACACACAGACACACTCTATATGGGGCAATTTGGAGAACTCAATTGACTTGACCCATGTTTTTGGACTGTGGGAGGAAACCGGAGAACCCGGAGGAAACCCACACGGACACGGGGAGAACATGGAAACTCCACCCAGATTGGGATTCGAATCGGGAATACCTAGCACTGAGAGGAGAACATGCTAAACACTAAGCCACCGTGCCGCCCACAATACTAACATGATGTGTATAAACAGGTTTCAATATAAAAGCCTAAAAAAAAGATTAACCCTGGTTGATCTCGATGACCTGTCCAATGGAAAAGTAGATCTCCAGCCAGAAACGTGTGGGCACCCCTGCTGTATAGTGAACAGTGAATCTGTACATGTCAGGTTGAATATATTGTAGGGCAGTCATAGGGTGTGTATTGTATTGTGGCTTGTGGTTAAGGAACCAGCCTTGCGACCTGAAGATCCTGGTTTGAGTCCCGGTCCCACCTAGTACTCACTTATTTGCCCAGCGCTGCAAATGTTCTCTCCTAGATAGGCACCCTGCACAACCCTAGTATAGGAACAAGCTGAAGATAATGGATGGATTTATATCAAATGGACAATAAGTGGACCATAACCAATTTATTTAAAAAAAACCCACCCCTATATTGTGTTAAATTACTTTATCCTAAATTAATTCTGCTTGAGAAGTAGAAAATGGGTAATTTATCCATAGAAAACAAAATGAATTTATTACCACTAATTAGTTAATTAATTGGTAACCTTTTTAATTGATTCATATGTTGGGCGGCACGGTGGCTTAGTGGTTAACACTTTCGCCTCTCAGGACTAGGGATTCCCGGTTCGAATCCCAATCTGGGTGGAGTTTCCATGTTCTCCCCGTGTCCGCGTGGGTTTCCTCCGGGTTCTCCCGTTTCCTCCCACAGTCCAAAAATCTTGGATCAAGGTTGATTGAGTTCTCCAAATTGCCCCATATAGAGTGTGTTTGTGTGAGTGAGTGTGTGCCCAGTGATAGATTGGTGTCCTGTCCTGGGTGTATCTGCCCAGCGCCCGAGACGTTCTCCCCTGGGTGGGCATGGAGATGGGCATTGGCGTGTCCAAACCTTTTGTCTGGTACTGGCTTGATAGTCAATTTTGGGGCAATCGTAGGCTTGTGGTTAAGGAATCAGCCTCAAAATCCACGGTTCGATTCCCAGTCCCACCAAGTAGCATGGCTGTATTGCCCTTGAGCAATGGAGCTAAGCCCAGTTACTCCCAGGGTGCTGTGTGTGTGTGTACAAAGCTGCGTAGTGCTCACATCACTGAGTTTGTGTATACTGTGTGTGTGTGTGTGTGTGTGTGTTCTGCACAGAGGGGTTATATGTGGAGGACAGATTCCTCTGTGTGTATTTGGCACTGTAGGCCAAATGGATCCCTCAGTATTGTTTGTGATGCTTCTGTGTTACAGGTATCAGATGGTTGTGTGAAGAACCATGGGAAGCTGCTGGAGCTGTCCAGATAAAGAGTCCATTCCTGACAATCACCAGAGCAAGTTCAAGGTGTGTGTATGAGTGTGTGCGGCACATATATGCATGTGTGTGCATGTACGTACGTGCCTGTGTGTCGGCTTGGGTGTATGTACACGTGTTAGTGGGTGGGTTGGTCGCATTTGTGCACGTGAGTGGATTTACCAGATGATGAACATGCTAATCCCTCTGCCAGTTTATTCTGCAATTAAACCCATTAGTTTAATTAACTTTAAACTTATTTTTTTCATTTGATGCGGTCAGTGTTTGCTTCAGCAGTCACCTGGTTCTTCATCATCATGATGACAGCGTTTATACTTCATCAGCTGTGTTCTTTGGGAAAGTGGTGCCACCAGCTTCTCATCCATAACACTGTTAGAGCATTACAGCAACGACAATTCAAACAGAGAGCCTGGATTTCTATTGGTCTGATGGCTTTGCGCTCCTGTCAGAATGACCTCACTGAACTGATTAAGGTCTTAGTAATTAGCATGTTCTCCTCTCAGTGTTAGGGATTCCCGGTTCGAATCCCCATCTGGGTGGAGTTTCCATGTTCTCCCCGTGTCTGCGTGGGTTTCCTCCAGGTTCTCCGGTTTCCTCCCACAGTCCAAAAACATGGATCAAGTCAGTTGAATTCTCCAAATTGCCCCATATAGAGTGTGTTTGTGTGGATGGATTGGCGCCCTGTCCTGGGTGTATCTGCCCAGCGCCTGAAACGTTCTCCCCTGGATGAGCATGGGGGACCCCCCCCCCCCCCCACGACCCTAATATAGGATAAAGCGGAAGCAAATGGATGGATGGACATTTGATCATGTACACGATCTGTACAGTGATGTCCTGCACTGCTGATGCTGCCCGTTTTTACACACACAATGTGATTAGTTCTGAATCTGATTAAGCAGTCTGCCCCCCCCCCCCCCTCTCTCTCGATGTACCCAAAACCGGCATGTGGCCCCGCCTCCATGCCTAAATCTGAAGCGCTGCCTCACGAATCATCTATATTATAGAGTTTCTTTTTGTGTTATTGCTTTTTATTTGACTGACAAGACGAGTGAAGGACTTCGCTCAAAAAGAACTAAAACGTTTCACTTTCATTTAGAGTGGGAGGATGAATATTCTTTACAATGTCAAACTAAAAATGCCTTTGCTTGATTTGCCAAGTAGCCATTGCACTTCCAAAGAGGTTCCAATGTCATGTTATTTGCTGGAATGTGTTTAATAAAAGAGCAATTTCTGTGAAAATGGCAACCTGAAGCCGTCTTTTTTATGCTGATTCAACAATACTAACATAATGTGTGTGTGTGTGTGTGTGTGCGTGTCTGTATGTATGAATGCCTGGTGTGTGTGTGCATCTGTATGTGGACATGTGTGTCTGTGCATCTGTATCTGTGTGTCTCTCTGCGTGTCTGGTGTGTGTGTGTAGGTGGTGAACGTTGATGATGACGGTAACGAGCTCGGTGCTGGAATCATGGAGCTGACTGAGGATGAGCTTGTTCTCCGGACACACAAGTGCGATGCAGTCCGGTGGCCTTACTTGTGCCTCCGTCGCTATGGTTATGACTCCAACCTCTTTTCCTTCGAAAGTGGCCGCCGGTGCCAAACTGGCCAAGGTACAAAATATACACACACACACACACACACACACACACACACTACTGAACTGTCTACAAAAAAACATTTATTACAGGTGTTTTCCATCCAATCAGATATCGAGGGACAAATAAAAAAAGGTTTTTGGTGATTATTCCATTAAAAACCATTAAACTGAGGTTATTACTCAACAAGATGCACACGATGTACAGAACACCTACACACAGTACGGGCTCCCCATGTTGACTACTTGATGCCCCCTCAGGAGGCTGACTATTTAGGGTGGGATTTAAGTGCAGAATGGTGTGAGAAGCGTGTTGCGTGATGAGTGTTGTCTGTGATTGGACCGTGTCTGATCATGAGGTCATGTTTAAATGTTTCATTGCGTTATCCAGAGCTCTGACCGCTGACCCCGTAGATTCAGGACTACATTGGTCTTTACATGGCATGCTTATTAATGTGAGAATGTGACCTTTGACCCCAATGCTTTCGTAAGGATGAGGTGGAGTGATCTGATTGGTGAGTAACGGCTGTACCCGGCTACAGCGCTCCGTCACGCCGGCGTGCTGAGCTTTGTGCGCTGTGGTGTTGTGACGTTGTGTGTTGATGGTCAGTGAGTGTGTGCGGTGTTGGGCCGTGGCCGATGCTGACGGTGTGGGCGGGGCTGTGCTGTGTCCTGCAGGGATCTTTGCGTTTAAGTGCGTGCGGGCCGAGGAGATCTTCAACATGCTGCAGGACATCATGCACAACAACAGCATCAGTGTGGTGGAGGAACCCGTGTTCGAACCGGCGCTCACACACACGCACACGGAGACTGAGGCGCCGCACACACCCCGCACACCGACTGGTAAGTACACACACACACATACCCCACACGCCGACAGGTAATATCACAGAGAACCCTGAGTATACACACACACTCACGTACACAGAGACTGAGGCTACACACACACACACACACCGCATGCTGGCGAGTAACTACACACAGAACACACACACACACTCACACAGCAGCGGCTCCACACATACCCAGCGTGTCATGGGTAAGTACATACATACACACACATCCTGCACACTGACAGTTAACTACACACAGAACACAGACTACACACAGACTGAGGTTCCAAACACACCCTGCACACAGATGCGTAACTACACACAGAACACAGAGTACACACACACACACACACACACACACACACACACACACACACACACACAGAGGCTCCAAACACACCCTGCACACTGATGCGTAACTACACACAGAACACAGGGTATACACACACACACACACAGAGGCTCCAAACACACCCTGCACACTGATGCGTAACTACACACAGAACACAGAGTATACACACACACACACACACACACACAGAGGCTCCAAACACACCCTGCACACTGATGCGTAACTACACACAGAACACAGAGTATACACACACACACACACACACACAGAGGCTCCAAACACACCCTGCACACTGATGCGTAACTACACACAGAACACAGAGTATACACACACACACACATAGAGGCTCCAAACACACCCTGCACACTGATGCGTAACTACACACAGAACACAGGGTATACACACACACACACACACATAGAGGCTCCAAACACACCCTGCACACTGATGCGTAACTACACACAGAACACAAAGTATACACACACACACACAGAGGCTCCAAACACACCCTGCACACTGATGCGTAACTACACACAGAACACAGAGTATACACACACACACACACACACACACACACAGAGGCTCCAAACACACCCTGCACACTGATAACTACACACAGAGTACACATGTATGCGCACATACACAGACTGACAATCCACACACACCTGGCACGACAACGGGTAAATACACACACACACACATCGATGGGTAACTACACACAGAACACCAAGTACACAAGCAAACAAACGCACACCCACACCGCACAGCAAGGGGTAAGTACACACACAAAACAGAGACTACACACACCCCGCACTCCGACAGGTAACTACACACAGAAAATGGTGTATGCACACCGACAGGTAACTACTGACCATGCACACTCACATGTAACAATACAAACACACACACACACACACATAAACAGTTGACCCTACTTAACAGTCTACTTGTACGGATCTAAAAATGAGCTCTTTTTATTTTATGACGTTTGAATCTTACTGCACATCCTAAAGTGTTGGTTTGGGTCCTCTAGGTGGCGCTCTCCCTGTTTTACCCAATGGGAGTCTACGTTATCCATCACTAGGTGATGCGTCCTCCCACCCATCTAGCAGGCATCCTTCAGTTGGTAGTGCCCGTCTACCCTCTGTGGGAGAGGAGTCAACTCACCCGCTGCTGATGCCTGAGGACAACCTGAGGGTGAGATCTCATTCTCACCAAAAACATAAACACAACTAAATTGATCTGTAGTCGTTAAAGCTGTGTGTATTTTGTGTAGGGCCACACATACGTCAACACTACAGGTCTGCTGGAGGATCCGCACGGAGGGTCGGGGCAAATAGAACCTCCTCCCCCACACAGCCCTACCCCTGAGGGGGAAGAACCCGGGCAGCCGCCGGATCCTGGCCCTCGTGTGCAACTAGAGCGAGAAGGGGTGAGATTTGTGCTGGGACCAACTCCTGTGCAGAGGCAGCTCATGGCCAGGGAGAGGCAGCAGGAAGGGGGCGGGGCCACGGGCTCTACTCCGAACACGAACGGTGCTGTGGCAACAACCGAGCCGGTCCCCGAGCTCTCGAACGGGCCCGTGTTCGGCCCGTCCCGGCGCCGGCCCCGCCCCCCGCCACTCAGCCCCGATGCCAACGTAAACAATTCGGCACAGCGCCGCACCGCACTGCTCGACTACGAGAACCTACCGTCCCTGCCCCCGCTGAGGGAGGACCCTAAAGCGGGCGCCGAGGACGAGGACCAGCAGGCCTGCATCAGGACCAAGGGTCAGCCGCCCAACGGCTACCACAACGCCTCGGACGCCGCCCACCTCTACATCAACACCGAGAACGTGACGGCGTCGTGGGCCGACTCGGCCCCCCCGAGCGCGGGGTGGGCGGACCCGGGGCCCCTCAGCGCGGGCCGGGTGGAGTCGGGGCGCTTCAGCGTGTTCAACTTCGACGTGCGGCGTCCGTGCGAGCCGCACACGCTCAACTACATCGAGGTGGAGACGGAGCGGGGCTCGGACTGCAGCACGCCGAGGACGCCGCACACGCCGGCGTCGCCCCGCCCGCCCACGCCCACCAACCCCACCACGGCCACGCCGACGCGCCGGACCGAACAGTACGCCATCATCGACGTGGAGCGCACTGCGGCCATGTCGAACCTGCAGAGGGCGCAGCCACGCTACGACGGTACGTCCAGGAAAACCAGGCACAACAGTGTGGACCTGCCCATGTGACCTCGGCCCTATTAACCCCGTCTGCACCGCGGCCCCGCCTCCACCGGTCCTCAGACTGTATCCGGCGGCCGGTGCGAGCGGGTTAGTGAGACGAGGCCTCCGCTGATGGTTTTATTCCTATGGTAATATCCTGTTCACCCTCAGTGCCTGTATATCCAGGTATTATTACATTATTACGGAGGTGGAACTGTGCGCCTCCCTCGTCCATTCCATACACATCAGTATTACTGATCCAGCATTTCTCCTTTCGGTTTATTTCCTTCTCCTTTTGTATGAAACGCCACCACAGGTTGTTGTAATTCCAGTATCCAGGGTACACAGCTGCAATGTTGCTGACTTCATTTAGATTTCACTACTCTGCACAATAAAAGTCTATTTTGTTTGAGTCACGCTCGATTTTCCCCACTCTCCCCGGCATCGCGGCACCAGAGCGCGCACTGTTCCGTCGGTACCACTTGTTCCTTCTAACCCCGAAGCTACCGGGTGACTTCCGCAAAATCGCCAATCTGAGAACCTGATATAACGGTACCAGTCATAAGTTTGGACACACCCCCTTCTTGCTCCATCGTCTGTTTCCTCCACTTACCATAGAGATGGACTTTATAGTTTTATAATTACAGACTGTAGTCCATCTATGTTCTTTGTTGTTGGTTCTGTGTTCTCTGTTGGTCAGGACATCACAGAACAGGTAGAATTTGGGTGGTGGATTGTTTGTCAGTTCTGCAGTGACACTGATGTGGTGAGGGGGGGTTTAGTGCAGCAGTGCTTTACTGCTGGGATAGGAATAATCCATTCATTATCTTTCGCTTTATCCTCTAATTGGGTCGTGGGGGGGAAGGGGAGTTTCCAATGCCCATCCAGGGGAGAACGTTTTGGGCGCTGAGCAGATACACCCAGGACAGGGCGCCAATCTATCACTGGACACACACTCACTCACACAGACACACTCTATATGGGGCAATTTGGAGAATTCAATTGACTTGATCCATGTTTTTGGACTGTGGGAGAAAACCGGAGAACCCAGAGGAAACCCACGCAGACACGGGGAGAACATGGAAACTCCACCCAGATTGGGATTCGAACCGGGAATCCCTAGTGCTGAGAGGAGAACATGCTAACCACTAAGCCAGCGTACCACCAATACGAATAATGCACCCACCAAATAACCCCTGCTCTGTGGTGGTACTATTGGGGTTCTGAGCCTGAGCATTAGAACAGAGTAAAGGGGGACGTACACAGTATGTACTGTAGAACACAAACAGATGGACTACAGAATGGAATTGTAGAACTACAAAGTCCATCTTTAAAGTAAGTGGAAATGAGAACATGGTGCAAAAATGGGGGCGTGTCCACTTTTGACTAGTACAACAACATAGTAGGAGATGAACAGGTGATACAGAACTGCCCCAGGTGTGAATGTGTCTGACCTGTGATGGACTGTAGACCAGTTCAGGGTGCATCCCTGCTGTTTACTTTGTTAGTAAGGAGCGCTCTGCATAATGACGTCAGAATAGGCGTTTAAAGCGCATTGCTTTCTCACTACAATAAAAATGTTTGGGAATTGAAATCACATGGCACATGCTAAGGGCATTTCAGCTATAGTACTTGGTACAGAAATCGAACCAGGCACTTTTAGGTCGCAGGCGGGTTCCTTATGTAGGTTCTCCGATGTATTCTAGTCCGGTTTTACAGCGAAGGTAGCAGGATTCTCTAACGATCCAATACTGCCATCTCGCGGCCAAATTACAGAACAAAATGTGAAGCAGACAGAAGTAAGTGTTATTGACATCAATGCCACGCAAGGACAAACGGCTCAGCCAATCAGGTTTAGGGAACAAAACGACCAGTTTTATAATATAATATATTACTAATTATATTACCTCATGACTACAAAGCAATACATGCTGCAGGTTATAATATCTATATATTTAATAAACATCAAGCAGAAATTTTTTTTTTTAAATGATTTTCTCATTGCACGGTGGTTTAGATTAGTTTAATGGCATGTTCTCCTCTCAGCATTAGGGATTCCCGGTTCGAATCCCAATCTGGGTGGAGTTTCCATATTCTCCCCGTGTCTGCGTGGGTTTCCTCCGGGTTCTCCGATTTTCTCCCACAGTCCAAAAACATGGATCAAGTCAATTGAGTTCTCCAAATTGTCCCATATAGAGTTTGTGTGTCTGTGTGTGTGCCCAGCGATAGATTGGCGTCCTGTCCTGAATGTATCTGCCCAGCACCCGAAACGTTCTCCCCTGGATGGGCATGGGGAACCCCCCCCACAACCCTAATATAGGATAAAGCGGAAGATAATGAATGTTCTCCTCTCAGCACTAGGGATTCCCAGTTTGAATCCCAATCTGGGTGGAGTTTCCATATTCTCCCCGTGTCCGCGTGGGTTTCCTCTGGGTTCTCCGGTTTCCTCCCACAGTCCCAAAACATGGATTAAGTCAATTGAATTCTCCAAATTGCCCCATATAGAGTGTGTCTGTGTGAGTGTGTGCCCAGTGATAGATTGGTGTTCAGTCCTGGGTGTATCTGCCCAGCGCCCGAAACGTTCTCCCCTGGATTGGCATGGGCATCGGGGGACACCCCCCCCCCCCCCCCCAGCGACCCTAATAGAGGATAAAGTGGAAGATAATGGATGGAATTTCTCATTGCTCGTGTGTGTGTCTGAGTTTTCTGGCTAAAACTATCACGTTGGAACGCTTGTCTTATCTGGAGTGCTTCATTCTATACTGTGTTATCTCCCCATAATGTCCAAATAATCATTTAAATACATTTATCAAATACATATTTGTTTTTCAGAGGAACACAAACACGGTTCTTTAAGAATGAAATTAAACCAAATTTTAAATTAAGTTTAGGAAGCATTTAAAAAAAACTTATACAAACATCTAATATAAACGCATTCGATTTTATTGAGTGCACTTACCAGACAGCTGTCCTTATAGCGGCACCATTACACTGAGTCCAGCGTTCCTCAAAAGCTGCGTTGAAGGCATTATTACGAAAATGTTTCTCTTTACTCTTTAAAAGCCCTTTAAAAGCCCTTTAAACTCTTTAAATGAACGTTTCTTTGGTCTCGGTGACTTTATCTCTGTATTCGGCATTTGGCGAAAATTCCGTCTCTTTCGCCGGTTGCCTCAGATTTAATCGGCGTGATCAAGTGACGCGGACATGTCTCATTTTACCCGTCAAGTTTCCCTTGAAAAGTGATAGCGAAGTCTACCCTTTACCGCCATCACGTGACCAAAATAAGTTTCCATCAAAAAAAAATAAACAAAAGAGCAGAAACACGATCGAGTTAAAGAAGGAAAGCATTAAAGTAAACATATGTATGTACAAATGTGTTTTTGAAGGTTTGAAGTTTTTAAAAATAAGTTTGTTTGGTTTGTATTTAGGCGGCACGGTGGCTTAGTGTTTAGCATGTTCTCTTCTTGGCACTGAGGATCCAGGCTCAAATCCCAATCTGGGTGGAGTTTCCATGTTCTCCCCGTGTCCACGTGTGTTTCCTCTTGGTTCTCCGGTTTCCTCCCACAGTCCAAAAACATGGATTCAAGTTCAATTGAATTCTCTAAATTGCCCCATATAGAGTGTGTGTGTGTGTGTGAGTTTGTGCCCAGCAATAGCTTGGTGCCCTGTCCTGGGTGTATCTGCCCAGCGCCCGAAACGTTCTCCCTGGGCACGTGGCGCAACCCTATTAGAGGAATAAATGTAATGAGATAACTAAGTTTTAAACCCTAGGACTGGGGATCCAGGTTCGAATCCCGATCTGAGTGGAGTTTCCATGTTCTCCCTGTGTTCGTTTCTCTGGGTTCCTCCCTCTGGGTTCCTCCCACAGTCCAAAAACATGGATTCAAGGTGAATATGCTGCTCTAAAGTGCCCATATATAATTTCTCCCCTATATAATGTATGTGAGCCCAGCGGTAAATTGGTTCCAAAACGTTCACCAATGGGGAACCCTCCTCGTTTTCTCCAGTTTCCTCCCACAGACCAAAAGCATGGATTCAAGGTAAATCGACTGCTCTAAATTGCCCCATGTTTAGTATGTGTAGGTGTGTATGCAAAACACCCGAAACATTTTCCCCTGAATGGTCATGGCCCAACCGCGACCCTAATAGATGTTTAAAACCCTTTGTTTTCTCATCACTTTTTTTTCAATTAAAACTTTTAAGATTATTTGATTAATTATTTGCAATCTGGCCGATCCAGGTTCAAATCCCAATCTGGGTTCATGTTCTCTACGTGTCTGCATGGATTTCCTCCGGGTTCTCCGGTTTACTCCCTCACTCTAAAAACATAGATTCAAGGTGAATTCACCATTTTAATTTGCCCATATCTAAAATTGCCCTATTTAGTGTACATGTGTGAAGCGATGGATTGGCTGTCCTGGGTGTATCTGCTCAGTGCCTGAAACCTTCAACCCTGGATGGGATGGAGACCAGCACACTGAGTTCAGGTAACTTCACTGCTGAAATAGCAATCCGCTAAAGTCAGAGTGCACCTGACTATTAAAGGGAACATAGTGACGCAGGGTGGCACGGTGCCTTAGTGGTTAGCACGTTCGCCTCTCGGCGCTAGGGATTCTAGGTTCGAATACCCATCTGGGTGGAGTTTCCATGTTCTCCCTGTGTCTGTGTGGGTTTCCTCCGGGTTCCTCCCACAGTCCAAAAACATGGATCAAGTCAATTGAATTCTCCAAATTGCCCCATATAGAGTGTGTCTGTGTGAGTGAGTGTGTGTCCAGTGATAGATTGGCATCCTGTCCTGGGTGTATCTGCTCAGCGCCCGAAATGTTCTCCCCTGGATGGGCATGGGGAACCCCCCCCCCGCAACTCTAATATAGGATGAAGCGGAAGACGATGGATGGATGGATGGATAGATAAAGTGATGCACTGATTGGTTTATTGCACGCTACACCAAACACACTCAGGAATAATTTTGAGAATTAGTAAATGCCACGTACTTTCCCCATCGTTACAATAGCAAAGACGTCAATCGACTGCACACGGAAGGAAAGAACAAACCTGTTGTTCAGTGACTGTAAATCACGAGACAGTGAAGGGCAGGGTTATCTCCATACAAAACATTTAATTGCTTATAAAATTCTACAAAACTGCAGCAGAGTGCTGAAGGAACAGATCGGGATTCTGTGAGGAAGTCTGTACAGTGTTCATGTCGGAACCTGGAGTCGGTATGCGCTGCATCTCTCCACCTCTGTGTGATACTCCAGGAGCTTGTCTTGAAGTTGGGTACAGAGCTACACACACACAAAAACACAAATATGAAAAAAAACCACACAGACACACACAAAACATAGACAAAAAAAAACACAAAGCCAAACATTCCAACAAATGCAAACATACACATACACCAAAAAAAACAAACGCAAACACACACCCCCATGGGCGAACACACAGACACATGAAAAAAAAAAAAACATACGCACATAAACAGATGCAAACACACAAACACACACAGATCAAAAAAGTGCAGACACACAAAACACACAGATCAAAAAAGAAAACACAAAGCCAAACACTCATACAAAAAATGTAAATGCCCACACACAAAAACACACACATCCCCACGTGGAACACAGACACATTGAAAAAAAAACACACACACACAAAACATACAGACAAAAAAAACCACACAAAGCCAAAGACTCAAACACATGCAAACATACATATACATCAAATAAACTAACAAACGCAAACACACACCCCTGTGGGTGAACGCACACAGATACATGAAAAAAAGACATACACAAATAAACAGATGCAAACACATTTACACACACAGACACACACAGACCAAAAAAACAAAAAAAAAAAAAAAAAAAAAAACACACAAAGCCAAACACTCATACAAAAAAACAAACGCAAACACACACCCCTGTGGGTGAACGCACACAGATACATGAAAAAAAGAAGACATACACAAATAAACAGATGCAAACACATTTACACACACAAATACACAAAAAAAGCAAACAAAAAAAACCCCCCACAAAGCTAAACACTCATACAAAAAACAAATGCAAACACAAACAAATGTAAATGCCCACACACAAAAACATACACACAGACACATACACATGAAAAAAAGACAAACAAAAACACACACAAAACATACACACATTCACCCCCATGAGGAACATATAGACACATGGAAAAAAAACACACAAAGAAAAACACACACAAAACATACAGACAAAAAAAAAACACAAAGCCAAACACTGAAACAAATGCAAACATACATATACACCAGAAAAACAAACAAACGCAAACACACACCCCCGTGGGCGAACACACAGATACATTAAATGTGTGTTTGCATCTGTTTATTTGTGTATGTGTTTTACACACACAAACACACACAAAAAAGTGCAAACTCACAGACACACACAAACACACAAAGAAACCACAAAGCCAAACACTCAAAAAAAAAAATAAACGCAAACACAAACAAATGTAAATGCCCACACACACAAACACATACACCCCCAGGTAGAACACACATACACATGAAATTACAAACACACAAAAAACATACAGACAAAAAAAAAAAAAAACACAACAACACATACGCAAACCATACATATACACCAAAAAAAAACTAAACAAATGCAAACACACCCCCGTGGGCGAAAACACACAGGCACATGAAAAAAAACACATACAAACAGATGCAAACACACATTTACACACACAAACAAAACAAGTGCAAACACACAGACACACAAACACAAATGCAAACACACAAAAAAACCCCACAAAGCCAAACACTCATACAAAAAAAAAAAAACAAACGCAAACACACAAAGACATACGCAAACACACACACGCAAACAAACAAACGTAAACAATATATCACTATATCCTGGTAAACAGTAATACACATTAACATAGAACAGCATTAATAACAAAATATATATAACATAATAACTGATGACCTATTGCCTAGCAACATGAACACACTACAAGAAGTTTGCAATGATCTCATTTTCTTAATATTAATGTTAATGTTATATATTAATGTTATTTTTTTCATTGGCTGCTTCATATTTAACCCTTGATTCATATATCTGATTTTGTTTATTGTAGTTTAGAAGACTAAAGGGGTGGGGATCTAAACTACTATAAACAGTGCCACACTACAATGGGACAGCAGGTGGCGCTTCTGATACGCAGCAAAAAAGGTTCCAAGTTCAATTCCATTGTGGCAGATGGGGCAAAAAGAGATCAGTCATACAAAATACAAGGGTGGCACGGTGGCTTAGTGGTTAGCATGTTCTCCTCTCAGCGCTAGAGATTCCCATTCAGAATCTCCATCTGGGTGGAGTTTCCATGTTCTCCCCGTGTCCGTGTGGGTTTCCTCCGGGTTCTCCGGTTTCCTCCCACAGTCCAAAAACATGGATCAAGTCAATTGAATTCTCCAAATTGCCCCATATAGAGTGTCTCTGTGTGAGTGAGTGTGTGCCCAGTGATGGACTGGCACCCTGTCCTGGGTGTTTCTGCCCAGCGCCAGAGACGTTCTCCCCGCGATTCTAATAGAGGATAAAGAGGAAGATAATGGATGGATGGAATATGACATCTCACCTTAATGTTGGTCTGACTCTCCTGCAGAATGTGCAGCAGCTGATCTATGGAGGTATACGGTAACCAGACCATCGACGAAGTTGCACACAGAGGCATCTAGATACACACACATACATATACATACATTACTTTAGTTTTCGCAAAGGACATGATTACATTACATTTACATTACATTTGGTCATTTATTGGACCCTTTTATCCAAAGCGACTTATAAGGTGAGCACAGGGTTAATCACAACATCCCTGGAGCAATGAGGGTTAAGGGTCTTGCTCAAGGACCCACATTGGTAACTTCAGTGGACCTGGGATATGAACCCCCAACCTTCAGATTGATAGCCCAACACCCTAACCACTGAGCTACCGCGCCCTCCGTTTATGATGATGTGTTGCTGTAGGGTTTCATACCTCTATCCCGAAATACGTATTCCCCTTCCCAAGCAGGGCGTCCACATACTGCATCACCAGCTCAGTGGCCAGGTCCAGCAGGTCGTAGTTCAGGTAAAGACGTAGTAAAGATGCAGCATCCACTTTCTGTCATCACGATCAAGCTCTTTATTAATTGACACTGTATTCAGATAATCTATTTATTCACTTAATTAGTCTGCATTATGTACCTTATAGTTGTTAACCAGCCAATCAGGAGCTGGTACACCATGTGAGAGCAGCTGGTTAATCACACAGCGATGGTACTGAGCATTCTGGGACTTGTGTTTCTCCAGGTATAAAGCCAACAGTCTCCAGGCTTCATCTGTGGCGCTGCAGGACGACAAAAAGCTTAAAGTGAGCAACAAACGAACAAACATGCGCACACATACATATACACAAGTGTGTGCGCAAACACACACACACACACACACAGAGACAGATACACAGAGAGACAGATACACAGAGAGACAGATACACAGAGAGACAGATACACAGACACACATAGAGACAGATACACATAGAGACACACAGAGACAGATACACAGAGACACACAGAGACAGATACACAGAGACACAGATACACAGAGACACAAAGAGACAGATACACAGAGACACAGATACACAGAGAGACAGATACACAGAGACACAGAGAGACAGATACACAGAGAGACAGATATACACAGAGAGACAGATACACAGAGACACAGAGAGACAGATACACAGAGAGACATATACACAAAGAGACAGATACACAGAGACACAGAGAGACAGATACACATAGAGACACAGAGAGACAGATACACAGAGACACAAAGAGACAGATACACAGAGACACAGATACACAGATACACATAGAGACACAGAGATACAGATACACATAGAGACACAGAGATACAGATACACATAGAGACACAGAGAGACAGATACACATAGAGACACAGAGAGACAGATACACAGAGACACAAAGAGACAGATACACAGAGACACAGATACACAGAGAGACAGATACATATAGAGACACAGAAAGACAGATACACATAGAGACACAGAGATACAGATACACATAGAGACACAGAGAGACAGATACACATAGAGACACAGAGACAGATACACAGAGACACAAAGAGACAGATACACAGAGACACAGATACACAGAGAGACAGATACATATAGAGACACAGAGAGACAGATACATATAGAGACACAGAGATACAGATACACATAGAGACACAGAGATACAGATACACATAGAGACACAGAGAGACAGATACACATAGAGACACAAAGAGACAGATACACAGAGACACAAAGAGACAGATACACAGAGACACAGATACACAGAGAGACAGATACATATAGAGACACAGAGATACAGATACACAGAGACACAGAGATACAGATACACATAGAGACACAGAGAGACAGATACACATAGAGACACAGAGACAGATACACAGAGACACAAAGAGACAGATACACAGAGACACAGAGAGACAGATACATATAGAGACACAGAGAGACAGATACATATAGAGACACAGAGAGACAGATACACATAGAGACACAGAGAGACAGATACACATAGAGACACAGAGAGACAGATACATATAGAGACACAGAGACACAGAGACAGATACACAGAGACACAAAGAGACAGATACACAGAGACACAGATACACAGAGAGACAGATACACATAGAGACACAGAGAGACAGATACATATAGAGACACAGAGACACAGAGACACAGAGAGACAGATACACAGAGAGACAGATACACAGAGAGACAGATACACAGAGAGACAGATACACAGAGAGACAGATACACAGAGAGACAGATACACAGAGAGACAGACACACAGAGAGACAGACACACAGAGAGACAGACACACAGAGAGACAGATAGAGGGGAGGCACGGTGGCATGGTGGTTAGCATGTTCTCCTCTCAGCGCTAGGGATTCCCGGTACGAATTCCCATCTGGGTGGAGTTTCCATGTTCTCCCCGTGTCCACATGGGTTTCCTCCGGGTTCTCCGGTTTCCTCCCACAGTCCAAAAACATGGATCAAGGTAAACTGAATTCTCCAAATTGCCCCATATAGAGTGTGTTTGTGTGTGCGTGTGTGAGTGAGTGTGTGCCTAGCGAAGATTGGCGTCCTGTCCTGGGTCTATCTGCCCAGCACCCAAAACGTTCTCCCCTGGATAGGCATTGAGAATCCCCCCCCGCGACCCTAATAGAGGATAAAGAGGAAGATAATGGATGGATGGATATATAGATAAGATAGAGAGAGAGAGAGAGAGAGAGACATCCACACATATATAGACAAACAGACACGCATGCACACACCTGGACTCTTTAGTGGTGATCAGGCTGGGCAGCTGATTGGCTGATAACCAGTTCCAGGCTTCATTCTGATTCTGATCACCTTGGTTTTGCAGCTTTATGCACCTGCAGAAGGTTAATGAATGTTAAGATGATATTTCTATCGAATAATCAACCGATTCATATCAATTCAACGACTTTCACACTCACTACAGCACAACACAAAATAAAACTTGATTTAAGGTGAATTAAAACATAAATCTAAAGGTTTTTTTTTTTTAAACAAAATAAAACACTAAATATAGAAGGCAGCACGGTGGCTCAGTGGTTTGCATGTTCGCCTCTCAGCAATGTTCGCCTCTCAGGTTTGAATCTGTTCTGGAAAGTTCCCCTGTCCATCGTGTGGGCTTTCTCTGATTTCCCCCCCACAGTTCAAAAACATGGTAAATTGGCTGCTCTTAATTGTCCCATATTGTGTGTGTGTGTGTCTGAGTGAGCCCAGCAATAAATTGGCACCCTGTCCTGTGTGTTCTCCCATTCTCCCCTGGACACATAGTGTGTGTGTATGTGTAAAAAAACACCCCTTACATGGCGCACCACATATTTACAATACATTTACATTACATTTGGTCATTTAGAAGACGCTTTTATCCAAGTGACTTACAAGGTGAGTACAGGGTTAATCACAACATCCCTGGAGCAATGAGGGTTAAGAGTCTTGCTACTCAAGGACCCACATTGGTAACTTCAGTGGACTTGGGATTTGTCAGTCAATGCAACTATTAATTTCCATCCATCCATTATCTTCCGCTTTATCCTCTATTAGGGTCGTGGGGGGGTTCTCCATGCCCATCCAGGGGAGAACGTTTCGGGCACACACTCATTCACACAGACACACTCGAGGGGGCAATTTGGAGAACTCAATTGACTTGATCAATGTTTTTGGACTGTGGGAGGAAACCGGAGAATCTGGAGACAACCCACGCGGACACGGGGAGAACATGGAAACCCCAACCAGGTGGGGATTCAAACCGGGAATCCCTAGTGCTGAGAGGAGAACATGATAACCACCAAGCCACCATGCCACCCTACTATTAACTTGGTACTAAAATTAATTTTATAATAATTAAATGACTTTATAGCACTTCTAACCAAATAGACCGAATGCCAAATATGAAATTACACAGAACAAATATCAGTATTACAATAAGGAGAATGAAAGTAAAACACATCTGTCAGAACAAATAATATGCAGATGGAATTATCTAAACAAACATTCTTAAATTCATTTTATTTAAATAATACTCACTTAAATGTCAAACCCTCAAACACGGGATTCAGAGGCAGAGCGAAGGTCTGACACAGTGACACCGCCGTGTCGAAGAGCCCGGCCTGCACCAACAATGACACCAACTCTGCTGCTGATGCACTGCCTGCACATACAATCAAAAATCCACTAGTCTGCAGTAGAAAATCTTTTGTCTTCAAGTCCTTCAAAAGACACATTTAAATAAAATACTAACATGCTTTCCATAAAGCATTTAATTCACGAGAGGAATAACATCAGTTCATTTAAAATAGCAAAGGGTCAGCATCTTTATAATGATGACGTTGCATTATAAATTGTCCCAACTTGGCTGCAGTAACACTAGGGGTGCAGAAAAAAAAATCAATTCTTCAATGAATCGCGATTCGTATTCCTGGCGATTCTGAACAATGCCCAAAAATCGGAAAAAAAAAGTACCCCCTCCCGAGCATACTGCTTATCGCATTTTGTATCCGCTCGGCCACCGTACAGCACGCTCCCGTTGTAGTTCGCTAGCATGCGAGTTCATTCTAGCGGGAAGAACGGAGCAGGGGGAGAGTGGGATTCGACCCCCCCGTCGGGGTTAAAAGCCGGTGTTTGGCTTTTAAAGTCAGGAAGAGAGAGAGAGAGCTCGATATAAACACAGCTGTTAACAACAAGTGTAAAATGAAATCGAGGTACTTTGGAAATACAACAAATGCGCGAGCCCGTTTAGTGCGACATCACTCTGAGATAAAAAAAGCCGAAACAGACATTACCAGTGTAATAAGTTAGCTTTACATAAGTGTGAGTCTGCATTGTGTTATCTCCGGTTGTGTGTGTATGTTGTACCTGCTATTGCAGCTGATGGAGGGTCCTGCTGGGCGAGTGTAAGACGGCAGCGTGACAGAACATACTCCTTCTCCAAATCCTTCAGCTCCAAAATTTCGATCTGACGACTCACTGCATAAAATAATATTTATTTACTTACACACACACACACACACATATATATACATATATATATATATATATATATATATATATATATATATATATATATATGTGTGTATTTATTAGGGGTGAGCTGATTCGACGATTCGATTCGGAGAACCGTAGTCGACTATGAACCTCATAGTCGAATGTACCATTTTGACCACATGGGGGTGTCCATGGCTGCTGCTAAGCATTAGTTTTTACATGAAATGTCTTTGTTTTCGTTATATATATAGCCTTTTGTCAAATAAAATCATCATAATTTCTAGAAAAAAAAAAAAAAAAAGTTTTCTTTTGTTAGAAAAACAAGTAAAATATAAAATATTAAAACTATGCCTATAGCACCATCTTGTGGTGAAAATTTAACTGATTCGACTATCAGTCGACTATAGGGAAAATCTGACGAATCAGATTCGACTACGAAAATCTGTAGTTGAATACACCCCTAGTATTTATTCATACACATATATATACACATATATACATATATATGGGAGGAAACCCACACAGACATGGGGAGAACATGGAAACTCCACCCAGATGGGGATTCAAACCGAGAATCCCTAGCGCTGAGAGGAGAACATGCTAACCACTAAACCACCGTGCCGCCCTATATTTCCATTTTTATTTTAATAATTATGAGGCAGGTTTGGACTGTTCTTGTGTTGTATTGTGTAAATATTTCTTTCAAGGTTTCAGGCAAGTGCACGTCTTGTGTTTGTACAGAGGATGTAAATGTAATCACTTAGACATAACAATTACCTGGAGGAGGAGCTAAATCTCCATCATGGCTGCGCTTTGGAGAGGCACCTGGTCTCTCCTGGAACTGCAAATAGAGAGAGATGTATGATCACTTACAATATGTATAAGAGATGTATAAATCACAATCAATAAAAAATGAATTATATATGCTTTAAAAACAAACCACCTGAACACACCTCATTTTGAGATGACTACTCTAAACCACGTAGATATATAAGCAAAAACCACTGTGATTTAAGGTGTTTATAGATTTTATATATATTTATATACCGTATATACATATTATATTTATAGTTAAAATATTCTATATTATAGTTATAGTTGTGGTATAAGTGAAGACACTGCCCTCTATGGGCATGGGGGAGGATGAATTGCATTTAGACGGTGATTAGGTAACATATTAGAGTGACTCAAATTTGTGTAATTTAGTATTTTTTTACATACAATGCTACATATTGTGTCAGTGTGTGTGTGATTTGTGTTTAATTGCTCTTTGGACTAATTAGATGCCTTAAACTTAGTTTCCATGTTCTCCCAGTGTCCGCGTGGGTTTCCTCCGGATTCCTCCCACAGTCCAAAAACATGGATCAAGGTCAATTGAATTCTCCAAATTGCCCCATATAGAGCGTGTTTGTGTGAGTGAGTGTGTGCCCAGTGATAGATTGGCACCCTGTCCTGGTTGAATCTGCCCAGCGCCCAAAAACTTTATCCCCTGGATGGGCATGGGGAACCCCCCCACACGTCCCTAGTAGAGGATAAAGTGGAAGATGATGGATGGATGGATGAAGATGGCAGTGGGTGGTAGTGCAGCAGCTTCTCAAGCTCCCAGCTCTGTGGGTCCATGATATGGAATTTCGTTTACATTTCATGTAGCATATGTTACGTACAGTAAATGACAATAAATCTTTTAAGTCTTTAAGAATCTTTTAAGATGGGGCTCAAAGTGATTTTCTTTGCCATATTAAGCCAAATAATATTTTTTGATTTTATGCATCACTAACATTACAGCAGGAACATTCACTCACGGCAGCAGCGGATGAGGGCTGGATGATCCAGGCATATTCGGTTCGAATTAGACGCAGACAGTTTAGCGCCGCCAGGTAACAGTTCACCTGCTTCTGCAGACCTCGCAGAGTCCGGACCTCCCGACCCAACCTCATACCATATTCGAACATCACCGTGCCCGCTGCAACACAACCACAGATACGGACACAAGTGCATGAGGACATATACAAACATACACAGAAACAGCATCAACATACATGCTTTTACATTTAGGTTAACCCTTTGAGACCTTTAATTTTTTATATTAAACATTATTCCAACATATATTAAACATTATTCCACATATATTAAACATTATTCTAACATATATTAAACATTATTCTAACATATATTAAACATTATTCCAACATATATTAAACATTCTAACAGATATTAAACATTATTCCAACATATATTAAACATTATTCTAACATATATTAAACATTATTCCAACATATATTAAACATTCTAACAGATATTAAACATTATTCCAACATATATTAAACATTATTCTAACATATATTAAACATTATTCTAACATATATTAAACATTATTCCAACATATATTAAACATTATACTCTAACATGTTTCACATTTGTATTAATGAATTAAACGTGGGAATGTGGTTGAATTATTTATAATCATTATAATCAACCACTAAATGAAACGTCCCAAATAGTTTAAAGGCATAGGAATCTTAGTGTATTTAAACTTTTGACTTTGAAGAAAGTGGGAAAAAAATGCCTTAAAAAATTCTTACTCATTATTCTGGCATTTAGCCAACAGAAATAATTTTGTAATTAAATAATTATCATATTTGATCAAAAGTTTATTCTGATTTCCTGTTGGACAGTTAGACAATTAATGTCTTTTTAAATACAGTATGTAAACGTAACAGTTTCAACTGTATTTACTGTTACTGCAAAGTGAAGACAGTCATTCTGATTTCAGACTTATCAGACTGATTCATTGGTCTTCAGCAAAAATGGATCAGAAATGAATTTGCTCATCTAATGAAATGAAGTATAAACATTTTTATTGACTCCGAAACTCCTTTACCCAATATACTACAGCTCATCTGAAAAACAGAAAACCTTCAGACTCGCATCTAACTTCAATCTGGACCTGGCAGACTCTTAATCTTTCATTTCTATTTAGGTCATTTGGGATTTTTTTTCATATTCATTGTAAATGATGTGATATTGTTGTATTATATGATAAAGGTAAAATTATTGATACCTTTTCTAAAATTGTGGCGATTGACGTGGAAGGCGTAGAGCAGCTCATAGTAATTGTGGGTCATGAGGTCAACCGCACGAGCACGTGACTCGATTATACTGACCACCTAAAAAAAAAAAATAATAATAAAAAAAAAAAAAAAAAAAAAAAGATACACACAATTTTTATTTTCATATATATACAGTATATATATATATATATATATATATATATATATATATATATATATAATATATATATATATATATATATATATATATATATATAATAAAACACACACACATTTATATATGAGGAAACCCAGGCAGACACAGGGAAAACTCCAGGAATCCCAGTGCTGGGAGGAGAACATGCTAACCACTAAGCCACCGTGCCTCCCTTACCAGAAAACATACAGTATATTCTAAAATTGTAATTTTACGTGTGGAGTTTGTGAACTTGGTGACTGACCTCTTCATGCAAGTTGACATAAGGAAACTTGACCAGGTCGCAAAGTTGAGAGCGCTCACACAAAACCACCACCAGCTGCCGCAGACAGTCCAACCGTCTGCACGCAAAAAACACGCACATACATATACATATATATATATTATATTATTATTATTTTTATAATATTGACAGTAAACCAGGACTGTAAAACCAAAGTTCTCATGTCAAGGTCATAGATTAAAAAGATTGCCTAGTGACAATAAGGATCAATTAAGAACTTGTTTCTTGCATTAAACATACAGTACAAAGTTAAAAGTTTGGACACGCCCTCTTTTTGCTCCATTTATTGCCATGTTCTCAGTTCAACATACAGTAAAGATGGCCTTTGTAGTTCTACAATTCCATTTGTCCATCTGTTTGTGTTCTACAGTACATACTGTGTACGTCTCCTTTACTCTGTTCTAATGGTCAGAAACCCCAATAGTACCACCACAGAGCAGGGGTTATTTGGTGGCTGCATTATTCCTATCCCAGCAGTGTCACTGAGGTGCAGAAATGAAACTACAGCAGCACTGCTGCACTAAAAATATCTTTATTAAAGAACTAATGTGCTCTGTGTATATTATACCTGCTGGAATCAGGATTTTGAGTAAGTGCTTCATATGCCTCTGTGTTGTGTCCGAGATCCAGATGATGTTTAAAAATGCGAGTCCACAGAGCGGCCTGCAATGGAAAATCAGAATAAATATTTACATTATGTTTTTTTATTCAAGAAGTGAATCTTTATCATTTAAGAAAAAAAAACATAATAATGAACATTCAAAGGGCAATTAAACTTTTTCACTTTTCTTGAACTCAAGGTCGGCCAATCTCACACACACACACACACACACACACACAATATATATATATATATATATATATATATATATATATATATATATTATATATATATATCTAACATACATATATATACAAATATATAATTTTAATTTAATGTAATTAAAGTGTAAACAATAGACTGTGTTTCTGTACCTGACTGCGTTCATCATTAACAGCCTCTGAAACAGCCATTGTAGCCAACTGTATTACCAGATCTGGCAACCCGATATCCTCCAGCAGCCTCAGAACCTTTACAACAAACACACACAGGCATCTTTCACACCAGACCAGTATGTAAACAGTAACCATGTCAGTGTGTGTGTGTGTGTGTGTGTGTGTGTAAGTACCTTATTGTAATAGAGCAGTCGTGGTGCCGTATGTCCCACCTCATCCTCCTCAGAACTAGTCAACTTTATTAAGAACTCCTCCCTCTCCACCTCTGAAGCTGCCTCATGAAAACACTGAAGTGCCTACAGACCGATCCAAACACTGATGTAAATACTGTTATAAATACTGAACATCTGAGTGGAATCAGAACCTAGATAGATCATGTGTTTAAGGGATTTAACCTCAACCACGCTCTTTGAATAAAAGGATAGGGGAAACATGTAGAGAGGTAAATAAATAAACCCATAAACGAACAAAACGTTTAAACTTCATTTAGACTACAACATTGGGGACACCAATGGACATACGTTTGTTTAGATGCAGACACACACAGATAAACATACATGTGGACACACATGTGCGATTCTGACCTTTTGCCCTTCACCACATGCGAGGTAGGCCTGCCCCAGGATGAACCGGCACGATCCGATATTAGACTGACTGCAGGGGGAGATCAGACGCACATACTCCTGAAAACATACACATTTGTACGATTTGAGCTCGAACACACATTAGATCGTCTAGTACTCTCTCATAATAAAGCAATAAGGTATGAGAGGGCGTGCATTTTTGTGAATAAATCATGAGAAAGGGGTGTTCTCATCCGTAATTTATTTATAAAAATACACAACTTTAGGCTTAGAGGTTAGCATGTTCTCCTCTCAGTGCTGGGGTTTTCAGGTTCGAATCCCAATCTGGGTGGAGTTTCCATGTTCTCCCCGTGTCCATGTGGGTTTCCTCCGGGTTCTCCGGTTTCCTCCCACAGTCCAAAATCATGGATCAAAGTCAATTGAGTTCTCCAAATTGCCCCATATAGAGTGTGTATGTGTGAGTGAGTGTGTGCCCAGTGATAGATTGGCACCCTGTCCTGGGTGTATCTGCCCAGCGCCCCAAACATTTCCCCCTGGATGGTCATGGAGAACCCCCCCGCAACCCTAGTAGAGGAAAACGCGGAAGATTTGATGTTTTAATGCGTACTCACTTGAAGCTGTGTGTACTGGCAATTTCCCATCATGCACTCTGGGAACAGGAAGTTTGGGTTACTGGGCCAACTGAGCAACATGATTTAAGATCAAATAAAATCTTAAACTGTTACGAGCGTGGAAAAACATGCGAGAGAACGAGATTAAGCAAAAGAGAGAGCGAGAGAGAGAGAGAGAGAGAGAACAACGTTTTTTACTTGAACATAGAGATTGAATGTAAGGGCGAACAAGAAAAAGAAAAAGCATAAAAAAGAGCAAAAGAACATGCGGGGGAAAGAGAGAGAGAGACAAAGAAAGAAAGAGAAAGAGAGAGAGGGAGAGAGGAGGAGGAAAAGAATGAGAGAAAAATCTTTAGAGTGTGAAAGAGAGAGAGAGAGAGAGAGAGAGGAGCGAGAGAGTTTGAGACCACTATTTTTATTCTGCTCTTTCTCTGATGCTCGTTATCTCTCTCGCGTTAAACGTGCCCCCCGCATGATCTCTCCCTTTCTCGCATGCGTCCTCTCTCTTGATCTTTCCCTCTCGCGCTCTCCTTCTCTCTCTCGCTATCTCCCTCTCGCTCTTCCTCTCATGAAAGAATGGTAATAAGAGAAAGGCAGCATTCATTTCTAAAGGATACAGAAACTGTCCAAGCAGCTGAACCACACTGGAGATCAGCTGGTTCCAATGTAGTGTCATGTGACTCTCTTGCGCCTCTGTCTGGCCAAAAAGCTGCTGCATGATGGTTTTACGACCCACGTTCTGATAGAACAACTCCACCACGGTCTGAGGTGTCAGCACTGCAAACAAAACCCACAGAAAAACAAAAACATATACATACACACACATATATAAATAAATTTTTATATATATATATATATATATATATATATATATATATATATATATATATATATATATATATATATATATAAAGTAAAAAAAGATGACAGACATGTGGAATAAAGTCAAACTCCGCTAAATAAATAAATAAATAAATAAATAAATAAAGGCAGAAACGTTCTCTTAATGTTATTACTCAATTTCTTTATTTATAAGGGTCTCAGGGACAGTTTCCAGTGCAGTTCCTTCTAATAAGTTCCAAGAACCAAAACGAAGCATGTTTTCAGAGTTGAGAACATGTCTGTGAGTCTGACCTGATCTGTTGGAGGTGAGAGCAGTGGAGTCAGACAGCTTGAGGACAGACAGGTGCTGCAGGTTGGCATCGCTGAAACAAAAAGAGGACAGTTCACAAAACATGGAGCTGTGTTTATAACGCGAAAGAGAGAACATGTGAGGAAGAGAGGAAGAGCATGCGGGGGGGGGTCAAGAAAAAGAGCACAAGAGAGAGATGTTTTGTGTGTTTGTTTTTTACTGCTTTGGGAGCAAGAAAAAAGCAAGAGAGAGAAAGAGAGAGAGAGAGAGAGAGAGAGAGAGAGAGAAAGGAAAGAGAGAGGAAGGAAAGAGAGAGGAAGGAAAGAGAGAGAGGAAAAAGAGAGAAAGTAAAGAGAGAGAAAGGAAAAAGAGAGAAAGTAAAAAGAGAGAAAGTAAAGAGAGAGAAAAGTAAAAAGAGAGACAAAGTAAAGAGAGAGAGAAAGGAAAAAGAGAGAGAAAGGAAAAAGAGGGAATAAGGAAAAAGAGAGAGAAAAGAAAAAGAGAGAGAAAAGAAAAAGAGAGAAAAGGAAAAGAGAGAGAAAGGGAAAAGAGAGAATGGAAAAAGAGAGAGAAAGTAAAAAGAGAGAGAAAGAAAAAAAGAGAAAGAAAAAAGAGAGAGAAAGGAAAAAGAGAGAGAAAGGAAAGAGAAAAAATAGAGAGAGAAAGGGGAATGAGAGAGAGAAAGGTAAGAGAGATAAGGGAAAGAAATGAAAGAAAGAGAGAAAGGAATGAGAAAGGAAGTCAAAAAAAGAGAGAGAAGAAAAAGAGTGAGCGTGCAAAAAGGGAGTTGCTTGCTCTATTGCCATGAAAATCGTACAAATTGGCATTTTAAAGCAGAGTACAAACAAATAAAATGACTAAAAAACCTAAACTATAATAAGAAATCATTCTGTTAATGAAAAACTAATAAATAATAAATATTTGGTGGAAAATGAATAATTCCAGAATCAGAATGATGTCACTCAGGACACTGCATTCATGTAAACAATCAATGCACACCAGAGACACATGAATTCTCCAAATGGCCCCATAAAGAGTGTGTCTGTGTGAGTGAGTGTGTGGTGTATCTCCCCAGCGCCCAGACGTTCTCCCCTGGATGGGCATGGAGAACCCCCCCCTCCCGCGACCCTAATAGAGGATAAAGTGGAAGATAATGGATGGATGTATTCCAGAAAAATGTGTCAACCTTGATCATGCTTCAATAAGTGTGCAGCTCCAGTTTATACTCACAGTGTATCGAGAGGGACGGGGGAGGCGAGGGTCTGGCCGAGGTGTTTGAGCAGGTGATAGCAGCAGAGCAGGTTGGAACAGCGTGGGATCAGATCCTGCTGCAGCTGCAGACTCTGACCATTTCCTGCCAAGAGCATCTGCAACACATGACGCTCAGATCAACAGAGTGGAGGGTTTTAACCAAGAGATTCCTTCAAACTGATACACCTTTCTCATGAACGTGGAGGAGCGGTGGGAAGTGCAGTAATCAGAAGTTTGGACACACTCATTTTATTATGAGGGAGATATTAATTGGACTGCCGGTCCTGCAGGACACCCTTAATGGACTTATATATAGTTTTCAGTTGTTGGTTTTTCCATTTGTTAAATATGGTCAGCTCATCACCTCACAATCTGTACATGTTGTTGCTGCCCCCCCCGCTCAAGGAGGATGAGTCCCCCACTGAGTCTTGGTCCTCACAAGGTTTCTTTCTTAAAATATCAACATAACGGAGTTTTTTTCTTGCCACTGTCTCTTCATCTTGCTCTTTGGGGGTTTAAAGGCTTTTAATTCTGTAAAGCTGCTTTGTGACAATGTACTGTTGTAAAAACTCTATAGAAATAAATAACTTGAACTTGAACTCTTGCTCCATTGTGTATTTCCTCCACTTAGCACATAGATATTAAACCCTCAATCCATCCTGACCTGATCTTCCAAACTGATGGCTCCACAATCTCTCCAACCGTCTCGGTCCGTAACCGTGGTTTCATTAGTGACTCACATCTTAAATCTGACCGGGTCACCTAAAACTGTCCGTTCCTGTAGATTCATTCTGTAGAACATCAGGAAGATCAGACCTTTCTTAACTGAACAGGCTATTCAGCTGTTAGTCCAAGCCCGCAGCCTATCCCGGCTCAATCACTGTAATGCTCTGCTTGCTATTCTGCAAGATCTCTACAACTGATTCAGAACTCGTGTTCATCCAGCACAAGAGAACTTACATTTACATTGTCATTTAGCAGACGCTTTTTTTATCCAACTTTTATCCAACGCAACTTACAAATGAGAACATTACAAGTCAGAAGCCATGGAGAAAACCAACTACACTGTAAATTCATCAAACCTGATTGTTATTTGATGCTATGCCCCCCCCCCTTTTTTTCTTTTTCCTACAACATGTATTTGTATCATGTATCACGCCATTACTCTCTCTCTCTCTCTCTCCATTGACTCCCAGTAGCTGCTGCATTCAGTACAAGACACTGACTCTGATCTACAGGACAACCTCTGGATCTGCCCCTCCTACCCTCACTCTATATTTCCAAAATACACTCTGACTTGTTCACATCACTTTAGTGAATATCACCTGATTTATGTCCAATGGACGATAAGTGGACCATAAAAGGAGGGGTGTCCCAATTTTTTTGGCTGGTACTGTATTAGTGGGCGGCAAGTGGCTTAGTGGTTAGCATGTTCTCCTCTCAGTGCTAGGGATTCCCGGTTCGAATCCCAATCTGGGTGGAGTTTCCATGTTCTCCCCGTGTCCGCGTGGGTTTCATCCGGGTTCTCCGGTTTCCTCCCACAGTCCAAAAACATGGATCAAGTCAATTGAGTTCTCCAAATTGCTCCATATAGTGTGTTTGTGTGAGTGTCTGTGTAGCCAGTGATGGATTGGCACCCTGTCCTGGGTTTATCTGCCCAGCGCACGAAACTGTCTCCCCTGGATGGACATGGGGAACCCCCGCGACCCTAATAGAGGATTAAGTGGAAGATAATGGATGGATGGTACTGTATAAGTGGGTTGATGTAGCCCTAGTCTTCTGTCCAGGTGGACGCACTCACATTGTCTCCATAACGCAGGAACAGGTACTGAAGGATGAGCAGGTCCCTGCACATCAGCGCTCTGGTCATGGCCATATGGCAGACCGCCTGGCACACGACGCTCACCGCCATGCTGCTGCTGTACAGCTGAGACAGGTTCATACGCACGCCCAACGACGGACCTGCGAACACCAGCAACACCGATTCAGCGCATATGCTCAAGATCACTGAACCTCATACCCCGTGAAAAACACCCACCTGAACGAGGTCCCGCCGCATCCTGCACCTCCGCATCGAGCTCTAGGTCCAGCTCACGCAGCAGGGCGCTCATGGCGGCTATAGGGTTCCGTACATCCTGCAGCTTGTTAGTGATGTCATTCATTACATCACTGTGGACATGCAAACACACAGGACCAGAACTTCAAATGTGTGTTTGTGTGGGGGGGGACGATTAGAGATTTTTATGTGACAAATGTTTTTTGGGTGGCAGAGAGGTGTAGTGGTTGGCACGTTCGCCTCTCAGCGCTGGGGATCCACTTTCTGAGTGAAGTTTGATTGTTCTCCGCATGGGTTTCATTACACAGTCCAAATAAATGGATTCAAGGTAACTTGATTTATTGTCTTCTGCCCAATTCAGAATTAGGGTTGTGGGGGGGCATGTCCATCCTGGGGAATATGTTCCAGGTGATGGCAGATACACCCAGGACAGGACGCCAATCTATCACTGGGCACACACTCACTCACACAAACACACTCTATATGGGGCAATTTGGAGAACTCAATTGACCTTGATCCATGTTTTTGGACTGTGGGAGGAAACCGGAGGAAACCCATGCGGACACGGGGAGAACATGGAAACTCCACCCAGATGGGGATTCGAACCGGGAATCCCTAGCGCCGAGAGGAGAACATGCTAACCACTAAGCCACGTGCCACCCGCGCTTAAATATAATGAGCTTAATTGCAAAAACGATTAATCGTATTATCCCTAGTGGGGGGGGGGGTAGTGATGGGGGAACCAAACAACGTAACCCACGTGTCATTTGCGAGCAGGTTCTCGAGCATCAGTTCTGCGGCTCTTTCGGGAGACGTCAGCATCTCCAGCGCTCTGTCCATCACCTCACCCGGCACACACTCGTTCACCATGCGCAGACACTGCACCAGCTGCAGAATATCGGCACCCACCTCCGGGTCTGAAATGCACACACACATCACAGGGCATGGGGTCACATGACACGTGACTGGGTCAAGGTAGCAGACATGTCCTGTGCATGTTCTCATGTCGACCACCTCTGATCTTCATCCATGGTTCTGCTGAAGCACTGCGGCTAAGATAATTACTGGAAGGAACCTGGATATTAATTGACTTATATAGTTTTCTAGACTGGGTCTAGGTAGCAGACATGTCCTCTGTATATTCACGTTGATCCATGGGTCTGCGGCTAAGATGATTACTTGATGGAACCTGGATATTAATTGGACTGCCGGTCCTGCAGGACCCCTTAATGGACTTACATTTAGTTTCCAGTTGTTGGTTTTTCCATTTGTTAAATACAGGTCACCTGATCATCACACTCTCTGTATATGGCTGTCCTACACTGTTGATGCTGCCCCCAAGCTAAAGGAGGATGAGTCCCCCACTGAGTCTTGGTCCTCACAAGGTTTCTTCCTTAAAAATAACATAACAGGGAGTTTTTTCTTGCCACTGTCTCTTCATTTTGCTCTTTGGGGTTTAAAGGTTTATAACTCTGTAAAGATGCTTTGTGACGATGTACTATAATGTACCTCACCATGAAATGCTCTCCCTAAAACTTTATGTGATCCCTCTGACCTGTCTACTTTTAAATCACTACTTTTAAATAAATGTACAACTGCGCTAATGTTTAATGTCTTGTGTGTTTTAATGATTTATTGCTCTATTTGTTTTGTAAAGCGTCCTTGAGGTCCCTAAAAGCACTATATAAATAAAATGAATTATTATTATTATTACTGATGTAAAAAAACGCTATTTAAATAAATTACCTGAACTTGATCTACAAGGTGTTAAGACTAAATGCATCTCATCGCATTGCATCGCATTAGACTGAATTTCAGGGAATTTGCCTTTGAATGCAGTTTTTACCTGTGCGTTTCACCAGTGAGGCAGAGGGGGTGGGTGGGCAGTAGGTCGTTATGCATATGAATAGCTGCCTGATGACCCCATAAGGGTTAGGGAAAAGGGGGACTGAGTCCTCAGAATTTCACGGGTCCAGGAAAAGCAGTGTTAAAGGCAACGCTGATCCCTTATCCTGGTTTCTAGCTTTTTATTTCCTTTCCTAACACACTGTACAGGTTTCTTTGAGTCTCAACAGTTGTTTCTAACAAAAAAAAAAAAAAAAGAAACAGACGTACCTTCAGCCACAGGTGTTTCCTCCTCAGAGAAGAGGTACTCATCAGAGCACAGGTACAGATGATCCACAGCAAAGCATGGAAGCAGGAACGACACGAAGCCCTGGTTAAACAAACCATGACATCCATATACTGCTTCATGAATAATACACAGTACAAACAGCATGACATCATAAATAAACAGCTTAAGCATCACATTAGAATGTGTCCCAAATAGCATACTAAACTACAGTTACTATAGATGGAGAGGTTTTGAATTTTGCTAATAAATGTAATAAAGTTCTGTTTAAGTGAATATGAAATATCAACGTCATACATTCTCCATACAGTACCAGTCAAACGTTTGGACACACCCCCTTCTCACTCCATCGTCTATTTCCTCCACTTATCATATAGATGGACTTTGTAGTTTTATAATTACAGACTGTAGTCCATCTGTGTTCTTTGTTGTTGTTAGTCCTCTGTTGGTTCTCTGTTGGTCAGGAGCATCACAGAACAGGTAGAATTTTGGTGGTGGATTGTTTATTGTCAGTTCTGCAGTGACACTGATGTGGTGAGGGGGTTTTATTGCAGCAGTGCTTTACCTCAGTGACACTGCTGGGATAGGAATAATGCACCCACCAAATAACCCCTGCTCTGTGGTGGTACTATTGGGGTTCTGACCATTAGAACAGAGTGAAGGGGACGTACACAGTATGTACTGTAGAACACAAACAGATGGACTAAAGAATGGAATTGTAGAACTACAAAGTCCATCTTTACAGAAAGTGGAACTGAGAACATGGACAATAAGTGGAGTAAATAGATGGTGTGTTCTTTTGACTGATGCACCACTACGGTAAAAGTGGCTTAGTGGTTCTCCTCTCAGCGCTAGGGATTCCCGGTTTGAATCCCAATCTGGGTGGAGTTTCCATGTCCTCTCCATGTCTGTGTGGGTTTCTTCCGGGTTTTCCGGTTTCCTCCCACAGTCCAAAAACATGCATCAAGATCAATTGAGTTCTCCAAATTGCCCCATATAGAGTGTGTCTGTGTGAGTGCGTGAGCCCAGTGATAGATTAGCGCCCTGTCCTGGGTGTATCTGCCCAGCGCCCAAAACGTTCTCCCCTGGATGGGCACGTAGAACCCTAATAGAGGATAAAGTGGAAGATAATGGATGGATGGAATATAAACAGTGAGACAATTCCGATAAGCACTAAGCCAGTTGCAACTGTTTTTTTTATTGTGTTCTGTAATACAGCCACCAGATGGCAGTGTTTGATTGTAAGCAAATCTGATATTCTGATAATCCCGATATTCAGTGATCAGCATTCACTTCATGAATCAAACCTTGTTTTTTTATTAGTGTGTTTGTAAATATTTTATAAAAGCAATAAGACACTGGAGGTTGTACATCATTTGAAATAAAACACGGGAAAGAGGTGTAGCTGTATTTGTGTACTTCGCTACTCGTCATGCCGAACACCTCATGCTGTTGGAAATGTTATGACGCTAACAGCTGTGCGGTGTTATTAAGTTGTTTAATATATTATGGTATATAAATACAGCACATTAATGACAGTAACTGGTACCTTCTTGAGCAGGCAGACCATCGCAGTGGACTGATCCACGTGCAGAGCGAGAGGGGTGGACAGAGACTCCTGATACTGCAGACAGCATGCGTAGAACTTCGACCAGAACTCCACCTGCAGCATGCGGAAATCCTCTTGAGAGAACTCGAATTCTGTTACACTGCTCTGGAGCTAAAAGAAAAAGAAAGATATTTTTAATCACTAAATTGGTTAGGGGAGGCACAGTGGCTTAGTGGTTGGCATGTTCTCCTCTCAGCACTAGTAATTCCCGGTTCGAATCCCAATCTGGGTGGAGTTTCCATGTTCTCACCATGTCCGGGTGGGTTTTCTCGGGGTTCTCCGGTTTCCTCCCACAGTCCAAAAACATGGATCAAGGTCAACTGAATTCTCTAAATTGCCCCATATAGAGTGTGTTTTTGTGAGTGAGTGTGTCCAGTGATAGATTGGCGCCCTGTCCCGGGTGTATCTGCCCAGCGCCTGAAACGTTCTCCCCCGGATGGGCATGGGGAACCTCCCGCGACTCTAATATAGGATAAAGCGGAAGATAATGGATGGATGGATGGAGTTCATGGATTTGTTGCAGCTCTAACAGTGACTGTCACACACTTTTATGTTAGAACTCATTGTGCATCAATATGAGGCTGTGTAAGATGATTTTAACCTCAGCACATGTGTTTGCCAAATATAACCCCCCCCCCTAAAACCAGTGCATCACTAATTAACACTGCAGGATTAAACTCACCTCACTCTCCACAGCCAGCGTCACCTCCTTCTTCAGCGTCTCCCACGTGAGATCCACAAAGCGCTCTGTTCCTCGTCTGTAAATCTGCAGTACAGATCAGCAGGTCAGTTTAGGGAAGAGGGCACCAACAGGCGGACCACGGTCTGGACCCTGATGCTATTCACTGCAGACCCAAACCGGTTGACTATTGGGAATGATTTATTTTTTTTTACTGTTAATGTTAAGGGGGAGGGGGGACATCGTTAATTAGTGGTTAGCACGTTCACCTCTCAGCACTAGGGATTCCTTGTTTGAATCCCAACCTGGGTGGAGTTTCCATGTTCTCCCCATGGGTTTCCTCTCACAGTCCAAAAACATGGATCAAGGTCAATTGAATTTTCCTAATTGCCCCATATAGAATGTCTGTGTGAGTGAGTTTGCCCAGTGATATATTAACACCCTGTCCTGGGTGTATCTGCCCAGCGCCCGAAACGTTCTCCCCTGGATGGGCATGGGGAACCCCCCACGACCCTAGTAAAGGCTAAAGTGGAAGATAATGGATGGATGGATGGGTTAAGGTGAGGACGGCAGTGTTCAGTGGTTGGCATGTTGGGCTCTAAGCACTCGGAGTCTCCATGTTCTCCCCATGTTCACATGGGTTTTCTCAAACAGTCCAAATACACTGATTCAAGGTAAATTGGCCCTATATAGTGATTGTGTGTGTGTGTGCCCAGCAATAGATTGCCCCCTGTCCTTGGTGTATCTTCCCAGCATCTCAAAGGTTTTCCCCTAAATGGGCATAGGGAACCCCCTGCGACCCTAGTCCCTTGAATAAGCTTGAGATAATAAAATAAACACAAGAGTAAAGAGTGAGTGAGTGAGTGAAGCAGGTGAACATGTGATCTCACCTGTAAAGCTTTAACGATGGCTGATGCGGTGAAGCGCAGCGGAGAGAACAGCACCTCCAGGTACGTTTCCTATAAATAACCCACACCACAGAACATATGATTATCAGTATAAACACAACAACTATTCCTTTATTAAAGCAATAAGGCATGAGAGAGAGCAGGCAATATTGTGAATAAAGAACACACATTACAATAAAACAAGCAAAATATATATTTTTAATTCTTTTTTTGAAAACTACCTCTATATCATGTTAAATGACTTGATCCTAAATTAATTCTGCTTGTGAAGTAGACAATTTAGTAGAAAATGGGCAATTGATCCATATAAAACAAAATGAATTAACTACCACTAATTAGTTGTAATCTCTTGATCCTAAGGATCTGACCATATTTAATTTCTAGCGTCGGCGTCGCCCTGATCTGGGCGGGTCTGGGATCAGCAGACCCTCACCCGTCATTATTCGAGCACGCCCCCTCTTTTTGCTAGAAATTCTCATACAGCCTCCATCACGTCTTTTCAGAGCATGTTAATTGATTCCAAAACCTGACATGTTTCCCATTATTAAACTGCATTTATGCTTTATAGAAGCAGTAAACCTTTTGTCTTTTACTACACATTTTGTTAAGCTTAAATTTTGTAGGTCATGTTTTTAATTGATTCATGTGTTGTCATCAGCGATGAATAATTGGGCAAACTTTCAGCTTAATCGGATAACGGGAAGTGGGTGAAATAGCGTTTACAAACTTTTTACCAGACACACGGACAAACAGATGAAGCTGATAGGGGTGCTTTGGTTTGATTCATAAATGCGTTTAATGAAGGAAAAATCGTAAATGAACTGGTCTACAGTGACGTAATGAAGTCCAGTTTTCAAAGTGAACTTATTGTAAACTTTTGTATATTGCCCTTTTGTATAAATAAACCCATCCAATGGAGCATCTGTAAAAACTGCAGTCCCCCCACACACCAAATTTCAGAACAGCTTTAGTGTTTATATTTAGTGTTTATGTTTGTATTAATCTGTATTTGATTTAAAATAATGTATTGAATATCACCCATTGATACGAATGTGGGGGACACACAGTGGCTTAGTGATTAGCATGTTCTCCTCTCAGCGTTGGGATTCCCGGTTCGAATCCCAATCTGGGTGGAGTTTCCGTTCTCCCTGTGTCCACGTGGGTTTCCTCCGGGTTCTCCGGTTTCCTCCCACAGTCCAAAAACATGGATTAAAGGTCAATTAAATGCTCGAAATTGCACCAAATAGTGTGTTTGTGTTGGTGTCAGTGTAAGTGAGTGTGCCCAGCGATAGATTGTTGCCTCGTCCTGTGTGTGTGAGTATATAGTGACTGCAGTATTAACCTCAACAATCATCTTACCCTGGGATCCTGATCAGCCCCGATGTGAACCTCCTCCTCTGGTGCAGGCTGCACAAACACCTGGTTCCACATTCCCGCAGTATTACTGCACACAGACACACACAATTACCCCGGTCTAAAAAAAACACTCTCTGATCTCAGGACTGTGCATCACGAAGCAGAACTCACTGCTCGAAGTTGATGTACTTCACAACGGTCTGATTCTCATCATCCACCCACAAAGCCCATACATCAGTAGAGGTCAGCGCAAAATCCACCAGTGTCTCCTGTAGAACACATACAGAACAATGAAGCTGTTAAGACTTGAGGTCTGCTGTTTAGAAGGTCTTAAAATTCAGCACCATAACATCTGATCTTTGAATTTCCCCCATTGTAGGGCTAGTGAAGGTATCATAGAAGCATCACAGAGCAGGGATAATTTGGTTGGTGCATTATTCCTATCCCAGCAGTGTCACTCAGGTAGAGAAATGAAACTACAGCAGCACTGCTGCACTAAAACCCCCTCACCACAACAGTGTCACTGCAGAACTGACAATAAAACCACAATCCACCACCCAAATTCTACCTGTTCTGTGACCAATAGAGAACCAACAGAGAGCTAACAAAAAGCAGAAAACTGCTGGACTACAGTCTGTAATTGTAAAACTACAAAGTCCATCTATATCAGTTATGTCCAAAGTCCAGCCAGGGGACCAATCACAGCCTGAGCGTCAATCACAAACAGCCCACAATTTCAGTCTTATGTGTTATTTATGGCTCGCTAGCTCTATCAGGGGGCGGCACGGTGGCTAAGTGGTTAGCATGTTCTCCTCTCAGAGCTAGGGATTCCCGGTTCGAATCCCAATCTGGGTGGAGTTTCCATGTTCTCCCCGTGTCCGCGTGGGTCAAATGAATTCTCCAAATTGCCCCATATAGAGTGTGTTTGTGTGTCTATGTGAGTGTGTGCCCTGCGATAGATTGGCACCCTGTCCTTGGTAAATCTGCCCAGCGCTCAAAATGTTCTCCCTTAGATGGGTATGGGGAGCCCCCCCCACGCGACCCTAAGCAGAAGATAATGGATGGATAGCTGTCAGAATAAATAAGTCATAAAAATGTAATTCCACCTTTTACCACATGATGGCAGCACTAGTCTAACACGGTCTCCAGCGCTGTGGGACAGAGAATTTGCAATTTGGATAATTTAATTGACTTGATCCATGTTCTTGGACTATGGCAGGAAACCGGAGAACCCGGAGGAAACCCACGTGGACACGGGGAGAACATGGAAACTCCACCCAGATTCGAACTGAGGTCCCTAGTGCTGAGAGGAGAACATGCTAAACACTAAACCACCGTGCCACCCCTCTGCATAACTTGTGGTGAAAAAATGTCAGAAGGAACTCTTGGGCCCCGGGTATCTTCAATTTATCAAATATGACCCTCTTAGCAAATGTTTGGACACCCCTGATCTAAATGGTAATTGGAGGAAATGGAAGTGGAAGTGGAGCAAGAAGGGGGCGTGTCCAAACGTTTGATTGGCAAGGAGTTTGCTTACATTTGTTCATTCGGCACATAATTAAAACCTTCTAGAACCTTAAGAACGTCCTTTTTGGCCTTAGATCTTTTTCTTAAACCTATAAAAGCTAACAGAGTCCTACGCCGGTCCTACACCCAGCTCACCTGTGTGCTGTACAGAGTGGAGATGTGTTCCAGGCTGTAGCGCGTGTTGCTGCTGGAGACTAGCTGCAGGACACAGAACTGGGCACGGTTTGGCACAGCAAGGTACACGCACACACACACGCCAGTGGAGCTGGAATAACACACGCGCACGCGGTGCGAGGTCCCCACGCTGTTCCGCAGCTCCGCCCGGCCGACCGGGACGTAGTCCAACAGATCGGTCACCAGTACACACTGCTGCTCCTGTACAGAGTATAGGAAACAGAAGAGTTAAACAGCAGAATAGGTAGTTCCAGTCCTTAAGTCTGATTGGCTGAGCCGTTCGTCCAGCCGTGATATTATTGACAATAATGCACACTTTTGAGAGCTTCACATTTCATATCCATGCATGACACACAACACATTTTTAAATCATGTAATTAGTTGAAACAAGTCTGTTGCGGCCTGTGTTCTGCAATTTGTCCACTAGATGGCAGTATTCGCGTACTAGACAAACTGGTATCCTGCTACTCAGCGCTCAATGTGCACTTTAAAAAAGGGACTAGATTGTGTTGCGGAAGAACAGATAAACAATTTTTCGATAGACATATTTATGAATCAAGACGACACGGTGGCTTATGGTTAGCATGTTCTCCTCTCAGCGCTAGGGATTCCCGGTTTGAACCCCAATCTGGGTTGAGTTTCCATGTTCTCTCCATGGGTTTCCTCCGGGTTCTCCGGTTTCCTCCCACAGTCCAAAAACATGGATCAAGGTCAACTGAGTTCTCCAAATCCCCCCAAATTGAGTGTGTATGTGTGAGTGAGTGTGTGTCCAGTGATAGATTGGCGCCCTGTCCTGGGTGTATCTGCCCAGCGCCCGAGACGTTCTCCCCTGGATGGGCATGGGGAACCCCCCGCGACCCTGATATAGGATGAAGCAGAAGGTAATGGAGGATATTTATTAGTCAAACCTTGTTTTTTTTTTTTTTTATTAGTGTGTTTGTAACGATTTAATTTAATAAACATTTATTAAATTAAACATTTAAAGCAATGAGACATTCGATGCTGTGAATTATTATGAATAATTCATGAGAAAGAGGTGTAACGGTGTTCTGCTGCAGGAAGCTGACATTCTGCACCTTATAGGACCAAACTCGCAGCTTGTGGTCCTGACACAGGGCGAAGATGAAGCTGTCGTCCTCGTTCTGCCATACGGTTAAACTCACAGCCAGGTCCCCCGGCGTCTGCTCGCCCCTGCACACACACACACACACAGTCACTGTATTAATAACAGCACAGCTAGAGGACAAACACTGAGGAAAGTTATGGAATTAACATATTAAAAAAATCATCTCACTGTCACCATTATTGATTACAAACACCGGAGCAATTTCATCTTCAAATGATCTGCTAATGCTAAAGGTGAGACTCGCATACAAATCATTAAAGTGAGGAGGAGGGAGACCATCACTCACCTGATCGCTGTTGGAACCCAGCCTGCCAGTCTCTGCATTACTGAACTCTGCTTTAACTCCAGCACTGTGACTGAGCCTACAAACACACACACACACACACATATATATATATATATATATATATATATATATATATATATATATATATATATATATATATATATATATATACACACAAACAAATGCAAAACACATGGACACACGCACGCTGGGACACATGCACGCAGGACACGGGGAGACACAAGGACGTGGGACACATGGGGACACATGCAAACTGGGGATGCCCACGCGGGGGACACACGCGCACACACAGATTGCTTCTTTTTTTGCTAAAACCAGTAATTACAAATATGGGCATGAATATCATAGCTCCAATTACAAAATGACAAATGACTTCAGTTGTCTAAACAGTATGAATAAGAACACAATAACTCCCATTCAACAATATTCCCTCATAAAGCATTATTTAGTGAGACATTGTTTAACCAAAAGAAATCATTTGTCTTTAGTTTTAACTCACATGTCTGAAAACATCATCAGATGCAAAATAATGAATTATTTGCTCTGCATTTATAAAAGGTGTGAATTTACCCTGCTGGTCATGAGGGGGTAAGGTGACCATGGTAATACCCCCACTGGGTGTAGCCAAAGCAAAGTGGGCATGGCCATGAGTGCTGAGCCAGGATGTGGAGGTGACGGGGTTTTGAGTGAATGTTAATGTGAAGGAGTGAACGGCATCCTGTACACAGACCCTCCCAATATCTGTAAACACGCTTTGCATCTGCAGCTCCGCCACCAGCTCCTATACACACAGACACACACACACACACACACACACACACACAAAGTCTTGAGTATAACATCAGCACCAGAGAATGTGATAATCAGGGATTATGAATCGGGGTGTAACACTCACGCTGCGGTACATGCGGGTGGGGTGGGGCAGCACCATCCTGTGCACAGACTGGTTGGTGGTAATAAGGACGACCACATTGTTGAGGGTTTCGTGAATGTGAACACCACCAGGAAGCACTGAGCAGTTCAGGATCTTTAACCGTATAGCGTTGTTCAGAAGGTTCGTATCCAGAGATTGTTCTACCAGCTGTACAGAGTCACCTGATGTGGACCTGAGAACACAGACAGTCAGACAGAGGGACAGCGACACATGCCCCCACACACAGAAAGACAACACGAGCGTGAGAAGGAGAGACACTTAAAGACAATATTAAGGTTCACAATGTTAAGGTTCCACCCTCCGGTCTTACATATTCAGCCCGAATCACGCTTTTCGCATTGATATTTGCCTCACCAGTGAATAAATCTATTGCTGGTGATGGCCAAAAGCTTGCTGCTCTCTTCATATGAGAATCCACCTGCACTCTCAGGAAGCCTCACACCACCAGAGGGCGCACTTACACCTGCACACACAACACACAATCATCAAATTACAAAGTTGGACTGCCTGTTATTAAATGTGTTTTAATGTTTATCAGTTCAATATAATTGAATTACAGTGTACATGTGTAAGGTAAATGTCTTAATATGCCATAATACGACCAGTTTCTATTTCTATAGATTGTTTCTATTTCTGTACATTATTTATGATGCGACACTTATGAAGATATCATTTATGAAGAAGGCAATTTCTAGATGCTTGCTCTCTCTTTCTTTGTCTATTTTGTCTCTCATTATTGTCTGCTTAATCCTATGTTAAGGTCTCGAAGGTGGGGAAGGAATGCTCATCCAGGAGAGAATATTTCAGGTACGCTGGGAAGGTACACCCAGAAGGCGCCAATTTATCGCTGGACACACACTACTCCCAGACAAACACTCACATACGCAGTTAAGAAATTAGGATAGGACTATTTAAAGTGGCCAATTTAACTTAAATCCATGTTTTTGGACTGTGGAAGAACTGTTAAAAGAAAACCTACATAGACACATGGAGAACATGGAACTAGTCACCGGAATATGGATTCGTACCTGGATCAGCACCGAAACAAATTACACTCTCATTTATATATATATATATATATATATATATATATATATATATATATATAAATTACACTTTCATTATATATATATATATATGAAACTGAAAACGTACACTGATGTGTACGTGTACTGTACAAATAAATGTGTGTATGTGTATATATATATAACATATAAACATCAATTTACAAGTGATATATACGGCTAAATATTGGTTATTATAGACATATATACACATATGTAAATATAATTTAGAATTTAATATAATAATGTAAATATAAATATAGGTTTAAATAGCAATGCAATTGAAAAGTGTAATAGACATTATATGAATAAATTGCATTACCAACCAGAGGTTGGAAGGATACAGAAAAATGGTGGTGCAATGTTTGTAAAAAGCATCTGTGTGTGTGTGTGTGTGTGTGTGTGTGTGTGTGTGTGTGTGTGTATTACACTGTATGTGTGTGATTTGAATAGAAAGACTCGATAAAGCTACAGTATCTATGAACCATGTACAACACAACTGATTAACAGATAGAACAAGCAGATTCCCAGAATAAAGCCCAACCTTGAGGCAAATGGGCTACGACAGCAAAAGTCCAATACAGAATGTCACACACGTGCAGTATAAGGTAATAGTACACTTCCATATTTTCAGTTACATCACACTAATTTAATTTGTTTTGAGTTCTTGGTTGTTTACTCGAACATGTCAGTGGAGCACGTTCACGACTTTAATGACAACTCTCAGTTATGATTATCATAATGTTATCATTTCAACCATAACTGTAACAGTGAGGCAGATACATTCTCTTGTCAGCTTGTTAGCAGCCACGCTAAACCCCAAGCCCGCCTGTTTATCTCGGTTCGCAGGCAGCACGGCTGTTTAAAACCCGGGTGAGTGAGAGAGCATGTAAAGCAGGTTTACCCGGGTTAACGGTAATCTCTCTGACCCGGGTCACGGTGTCCCGTTCAAAGCCGCAGATCTCTATTACACTCCGCTCTAACACGGTCGCCATGTTCCCCGCGCTTCCACACCGGATGTGACGCAACGTCGCGCGGGCTCGCTATCATTCAAAAACAATATGATTTAACAAATAATAGAAATAAAAAAGGATTTATATTAAGGTTTACTATTATTAAATTAAAATCAATAAAAAAATATTTTACACATTAAAGAATTTATACAACATGTCGGGATTACTGTCTTAATATATTTAGCCACATTAAGCATCCATCCATTATCTTCCGTTTTATCCTCTATTATGGTCGCGGGGGGGGGGGGGGGGGGGGGGGGTTCCCATGCCCATGCCCATGCCCATCCAGGGGAGAATGTTTTGGGCGCTGGGCAGATACACCGCCAATCTATCACTAGGCACACACTCACTCACACATACACACTCTATATGGGGCAATTTGGAGAATTCAATTGACCTTGATCCATGTTTTTGGACTGTGAGAGGAACCCGGAGGAAACCCACGTGGACACGGGGAGAACATGGAAACTCCACCCAGATGGGGATTCGAACCGGGAATCCCTAGCGCTGAGAGAACATGCTAACCACTAAGCCACCATGCCGCCCTCAACTTATTTTAATGAGTTTAAAAGGAGGGGAGGGGGGCTTAACGTGAAAATTATTTCTTTTGAAATATAGGTTCTTAATTAGAGTGGTAAAGATTACTAATGAAGAGTAATAAATGTTTGGCCTTCTAGGTTACTGTGTTCATACATTCATACTGTATTCATACTGTATTCATACATTCAGCCACATTAAGCCAATTCATTATAATGGGTTTATTCATTCATTCATTATCTCCCGCTTTATCCTCTATTAGGGTCGCGGTGGGGTTCCCCATGCCCATCCAGGGGAGAACGTCTCGGGCGCTGGGCAGATACACCCAGGACAGGGCGCCAATCCATCGCTGGGCACACACTCACACACTCAAACACACTCTATATGGGCAATTTAGAGAACTCAATTAACTTGATCCATGTTTTTGGACTGTGGGAGGAAACCGGAGAACCCGGAGGAAACCCACGCGGACACGGGGATAATGGGTTTAAATGGGGAAAAAAGCTTAATGTGAAAATTATTACTTCATTTTGAAATAAACGTTCTTAATTACAGTGCTAGAGACTACTAATGAAGAGTAATAAATGAGTAAAGTTAGGTCGTTCTACGTTACTGTATTAATACATTAAGCCAATTCATTATAATGAGTGTAAATGGGTGGGTGGCGCGGTGGCTTAGTGGTTAGCATGTTCTCCTCTCAGCACTAGGTTCGAATCCCCATCTGGGTGGAGTTTCCATGTTCTCCCCATGTCCGCGTGGGTTTCCTCCGGGTTCTCCGGTTTCCTCCCACAGTCCAAAAACATGGATCAAGTCAATGAAATTCTCAAAAATTGCCCCATATAGAGTGTGTTTGTGTGTGTGTGTGAGTGAGTGTGTCCAGTGATAGATTGGCGCCATGTCCTGGGTGTATCTGCCCCACGCCCGAAATGTTCTTCTCTGGATGGGCATGGGGAACCCCCCCCCCACGACCCTAATATAGGATAAAGCAGAAGATAATGGATGGATTGATGGAGTTTAAATGGGGGCAAAGGCTTAACATGAAAATTATTACATTCCTTTTGGAGTACAGGTTTATAATTACAGTGGTAGAGAGTACTAATGAAGAGTATTAAATTAGTAAAATTTGTTTTTATATATTTTTAATATATATATGTTTTTACACATTAAGCCAATAAATTAAGCCATAAATTCATTATAATGAGTTTAATGGGGAAAATGTATATATAATTTCATTCATTCATTCATTCATTATCTCCCGCTTTATCCTCTATTGAGGTCACGGTGGGGTTCCCCATGTTAAATCATTTAGTCACTGGGCCATCCTTGGGGCAAATTAGAGGAGCCAATTCACCTTGAATGTTTGTTTTTGGACTGTGGGAGGAAACTGGAAAACATCCACTGGGGTCACGGGGGGGGGGGGGGGGGCAAATTGGAAAACATGAAACATGAAAACTACGAACCCCAGCACTAAGAGGCTATGCCACCATGCCAACCAATAAGAATTCATCCATCCATCCATTATCTTCCGCTTTACCCTCTATTAGGTTCGCGGGGGGGTCCCCCATGCCCATCCAGGGGAGAGCGTCTCGGGCGCTGGGCAGATACACCCAGGACAGGGCGCCAATCCATCGCTGGGCACACACTCACTCACACAGACACACTCTATATGGGGCAATTTGGAGAATTCATTTGACTTGATCCATGTTTTTGGACTGTGGGAGGAAACCGGAGAACCCGGAGGAAACCCACGCAGACACGGGGAGAACATGGAAGCTCCACCCAGATGGGGATTCGAACCGGGAATCCCTAGCGCTGAGAGGTGAACGTGCTAACCACTAAGCCACCGTGCCCCCATTATTTAGCCATATTAAGCCATATTAAGCCAATAAATTAAGCCATAAATTCATTATAATGAGTTTAATGGGGAAAATGTATATATAATATAATTCTTAAAAAAAAAGCAATTAATCAATTAATCGTGTTTATGTAACTCGTTGCCCTCTGGCAGCAGAGGGCGCTGTTGGGCAGTCTTTGCATGGCGCCTCGGCGGATCAGCAGCTGCAGTGAATCAGTGGGAATTGGGCAGAAGAGTGCAGTGTGTGTTACAGAGAGGGTGTGTGTTGTACAGTGTGTGTGTGTGTGTGTGTGTGTGTGTGTGTGTGTGTGTGTGTGTGTGTGTATCATGGATCAGAGGAACGAGTCTTTGAGTTTGGGTTTTCGTGTCTTTTTGGGACTCTGAAGCAGAGGTTCAGCGGTGGAGACGCGGGACGCGATTCTGAGGTAAACGATTCAATCTAAACTCTACAATTCAAAACCTTTTCCTGATAAAGTCTTCACTCGAGTCCAGTTTGTTCTTAATTTGTTCTTTAAAACATGTTTTTACCGAATATAGAGTAAGAAATGTCTGCGTGAGAGAGATCTGTAAAAGGAAAGGAGCCACATTTACAAACCAACAGTTTAGTTGCGTTTTTATTGAATTGTAAAGTTTGGATGAAGTCATGAACTTGCACTTTACACTTTGTAACTGGTATTAATTGAGTGTATAATCCAATTCAACGATCGAAGTGTTGTAACTGTGTTTACATGTGATTGTGAGATCAGGATCAGTTTAATGGAGTTTAGTGAACAGTTTTTAAAACTTTTATTTTGGTACAGGTTTTTATTTACAGTAATATAGAGTACTAATGAAGAGTAATAAACGAGTTAAGGTTGGTCAGTCTAAGTTACTGTTTTAGTACAAGTAGCCACATTAAACCAATTCCTGATGAGTTTAAATGGGAGAGATAAGGGTTAAAATGATTACTTTCTTTTTGGAGCACAGGTTTATATTTACAGTAATATAGAGTGCTAATGAAGAGTAATAAATGAGTAAAGTTTGGTCTGTCCAGGTTACTGTGTTAGTACAGTACATTTAGCCAAATTAAGCCAATTTCTTATAATGGGTTTAGATGGGAGAAAAAAGACAACGTGAAAATTATTTCTTTCTTTTGGGATACAGGTTTATATTTACAGTAATTTAGACTACTAATAAAGAGTAAAAGTAACGTTTGGTCTGTCCAAGTTACTGTGTTAGTAACTTGGACAGACAATATGGGGCAATTTGGAGAACTCAATTGACCTTGATCCATGTTTTTGGACTGTGGGAGGAAACCGGAGAACCCGGAGGAAACCGGAGAACCCGGAGGAAACCTACGCGGACACGAGGGAACATGGAAACTCTACCCAGATTGGGATTCAAACTGGGAATGTAGCCACATTAAGCCAATTCCTTATAATGGGTTTAAATGGAAGACAAAAGACTTTACGTGAAAATGATTACTTTCTTTTTGGAGTGCAGGTTTATATTTACATTAATATAGAGTACTAATGAAGAGTAATAATTGAGTAAAGTTTGGTCTGTCCAAGTTACTGTGTACATGTAGCCACATTAAGCAAATTCCTTATAATGAGTTTTAATGGGAGAGAAAAGGTTTAAAATTATTACTTTCTTTTTGGAGTACAAGTTTATATTTACAGTAATATAGAGTGCTAATAAATAATAATAAAACAATAAATAATGAATAATAAAATAATAAATAAATAATAAAGTAATAAATGAGTAAAGTAAAGTTTAATGTGGCTAAATGTACTATACTAACACAGTAACCTGGACAGACCAATCCAGGTTACTGTGTTAGTATATTACATTTAGCCACATTAAGCCAATTCCTTATAATGGGTTTAAATGGAAGACAAAAGACTAAACATGAAAATTATTACTTTCTTTTTGGAGTACAATTCATAATTACAATACCAGAGAGTACTTATGAAGAGTAATACATGAGTAAAGTTTGGTCTGTCTTTTGGAGTAAAGTTAGTGTTTTAGTACATTATAATGGGTTTTAATGGGAGAGAAAAGGGTTAAAATTATTACTTTCTTTTTGGAGTACAGGTTTATAATTATAGTAGTAGAGAGAGTACTAAGGAAGAGTAATAAATAAGTACATTTGGTTGTTCTAGGTTGATGTTTCCATTGAATTTAGACGTGAAATCTGATTGGATGATGATCAGGTTTGATTATACTACAGTGTAGCTGTTTTTTGTGGTGTTCTCATTTGTAAGACGCTTTGCATAACACTGTCTGCTAAATGTAAATGTTCTACGTGAAGCCGTTTAAACGTTATGCGTTTTAGACTGTCCCAGAATTTTTAGTTTTTAGTGTAAATAACATTTAATAAACATAACTTACTGATTTAATAACTCGCACAAACCTGAAAACATGTCATAACATTAAAGCATTCAGTGAAACCTGATAAGCAGAGGCTGGCTGAGTGGGTGAATGATATGCTGATCTATCTCCATTACAACCATAAACTTACACAATTCCAACTGGCTGAACTGGATTCAGATCAGGACTGTTGATATTCTTTTGACATTCGCCGACTGGTTTTACTGGGAGACAAAAGGGTTAAGTGAAAATGATTACTTTCCTTTTGGAGTACAGGTTTATGATTGCAGTACTATCTGTCCATCCATCCATTATCTTCCACTCTACTAGGGTCGCGGGGGGGTTCCCTATGCCCATCCAGGGGAGAACGTTTCGGACGCCTAGCAGATACACCCAGGACAGGGCGCCAATCTATCACTGAGCACACACACACTCACATACACATACACTATATGGGGCAATTTGGAGAACTCAATTGACCTTAATCCATGTTTTTGGACTGTGGGAGGAAACCGGAGAACCTGGAGGAAACCCACGCAGACACGAGGAGAACATGGAAACTCCACCCAGATTGGGATTCAAACTGGGAATCCTTAGTGCTGAAAGGAGAACATGCTAACCACTAAGCCACCATGTTTAGTCATTAGTACTCACTAGGCTTTCCGTGAAAATGATTACTTTCTTTTTGGAGTACAGGTTTATAATTACAGTAGTAGAGATTACTAATGAAGAGTAATAAATAAGTAAAGTTTGGTTCTTATAGGTTGATATTTTAATTGAATTGAGACCTGAAACCTGATTGGATGATGATCAGGTTTGATTATACTACAGTGTAGCTGTTTTTTGTGGTGTTCTCATTTGTAAGACGCTTTGCATAAAACTGTCTGCTAAATGTAAATGTTCTACGTGAAGCCGTTTAAACGTTAAGCATTTAGTCCTTCGAGCGTTTTTGGTGTAAACAAACTTTAATAAACATAATTTAACAGATTTAATAACTCACACAAACATTAAAACATGTCATAACATTAAAGCATTCAGTGAAACCTGATAACCTGAGGCTGGCTGAGTGGGTGGATGATCTGCTGATCTACCTCCATTACAACCACAGACTTACACAATTCCAACTGGCTGAACTGTTGATATTCACCGACTGGTTTTACTTTGAAATCGGAGCGTTTTCTTGTTCAAGTTGTTGAAAGGAGGATTAAACGCTCCTTTATACAAATATGCTGACAAAGCATTTAAAGAAAAACAACTCGAGGAGGCTGGATACATCCATCCAGTCACTTTGGATAATAGCGTCTGCTACAAGTATCCAGACTTGGTTAGGTTCAGAACACAGGGTTCCCCACAGGGCCGCTTCAAGGTATTTGGGGCCCCAAGCTAAATTGATATACCGTTTATTAGTTGCAAAATGGGGGAATTCGAAAAGTGAGAAAGATCAAATGTAATACATTGCAAGGGAAAAAGACAGGTGATTTAAAAACAATAAAATAAACAAAAACTATGATCATATAGGCGCACAGTTTGGGAACCCGAAAAAAAAACAACTTAGCAAAGCACATGTATAACAACATAGACCCCGAGGCCATGTTTTTTGGACCAGCTGCCACTTGCATGACTGAGATAGTAAGAAGTGGGGGGGGGGGCATCTGGGTGAATAAAGTAATAAAAGTGATAAAGTGAACTATTTTGCCTACAGTGCTGACACACAGAGGAATGTGTCCTCCACATTTAATCCATCCATGCAAAACACACACACACACACACACACACACACACTGAGTGAAATGCGTTCGCCTCTTAGCGCTGTGATCCAGGTTTGAATCCCGATCTGGGTGGAGTTTCCATGTTCTCGTGTCCGTGTGGGTTTCCTCCGGGTTCTCCGGTTTCCTCCCACGGCCCAAAAACATGGATTCAAGGTAAATTGGATTCTCCAAATTGCCCCATATAGAGTGTGAGTGTGCTCAGTGATAGATTGGCATCCTGTCCTGCGTGTATCTGCCCAGCGCCCAAAACGTTCTCCCCTGGGTGGGCCCCCCCCCCGACCCTAATAGAGGATAAAGCAGAAGATAATGAATGGATGGATATCACAAATGTAAAGTGGTCAGAGGTGTACATCACAGCTGGACAAATGGCTCAGCCAATCAGATTTAAGGATTGGAACCGACCTGAAAACCATGTGTTTTTAGTGTGAAGCATAAACACATGAATTTGCCTGTGGGGTGATTGTCACCTGTTCTTATTTAACAATATCCTCTCTAAACTATTTTTCAAAAACTTTATGGGTGTAAGTTCCTGGCATTTCAAAGAAATGTGTGTGTGTGTGTGTGTGTGTGTGCAGGTTAAAAGTGTAACATGCTCTATGAGTTTGTACACGTGCTGAACCCTGAAGCGATAAGACGTGTTTATACTTGTTGAAGCAGATCTGAGGGACTTCTGCATTCCACTCCTGTAACACAAATATGTCGACTAGAGACGAACACTCCCACCGTCTCCGTTCTCATCTTCCTTTAAGTTTCATGTATTAACATTATTTTAGCACAAGCATATTCATATGTGGGTGGCACGGTGGCTTAGTGGTTAGCATGTTCTCCTCTCAGCACTAGGGATTCCCGGTTCGAATCCCAATCTGGGTGGAGTTTCCATGTTCTCCCCGTGTCCACGTGGGTTTCCTCCGTGTTCTCTGGTTTCCTCCCACAGTCCAAAAACATGGATCAAATCATTTGAGTTCTCCAAATTGCCCCATATAGAGTGTGTATGTGTGAGTGTGTGTCCAGCGATAGATTGGCACCCTGTCCTGGGTGTATCTACCCAGCACCCAAAACGTTATCCCCTGGATGGGCATAGGGAACCCCCCCGCGACCCTCATATATAGGATAAAGCGGAAGATAGTGAATGGATATTCATATGTTATAAATATGTTATTGTGACCGGCTCTTGGGGGGAGGAGAGACCCGTCTGATGATCGTGTGACTTTATAAATGGGTGTGGCACATGCCGCAGGGAGAGAGTTCTCCATCAACACATGACAGGACTGTTGGGACGGTGGACACGGCACGTCTGCATGCGTGGGTGTGTTGGCGCGTTCGTGTCTGCAATAAACCCGTTCCTGTCTCCAGTTCTCATTCCCTTCCACCGCATGACGGTTATAATAAATTCCCAAAGGTTTCCAGGTTCTGGAAATCCAACTTAGGAATTTCATGACCCTTCCAGGTTTTTCATGACCCTAAAAACCCTGTGCTCATCTTTAATCTGAAAAAAGAGACAGAGAAGCATGAGTCAGACTAGGGCTGCAACAACAAATCGATAAAATCGATTATCAAAAGTGTCGACAACGAATTTCATTATCGATTCATTATGTCGCACGATTTACGCACTACTCGCAATGGCTTAAATCTCGTTATTCGGCCTAAATCATGAAAAGTGTGGGACCGCTTTACACAAATAGTAGAACGTGTAACATGCAAGTTTTACAAAAATGATTTGAGCTGCTTGGAGCACCACGGTGATGATGCACCATCTACATTACATTACATTTGGTCATTTATTGGACGCTTTTATCCAAAGCGACTTACAAGGTGAGCACAGGGTTAATCACAACATCCATGGAACAATGAGGGTTAAGGGTCTTGCTCAAGGACCCACATTGGTAACTTCAATCGACCTGGGATTTGAACCCACAACCTTCAGATTGACAGCCCAACGCCCTAACCACTGAGCTACTGTGCCCTCGCCCCCACCACCTGAAACCAAACATGTTGGAGTCACCAATGAGGATGAAGCTCAACTGCAGAGTAAATCACCACAATATCCCGAGGTTCTTTAGTTTTGAAGTTTTTAATTGTAAATTAGTTCAAGCAGTGTTTAAATATGCTTTATAAATACATACAGCTTGTACACAATGGTGCTAATTAATAAATTAAGCTTAAATTTTCTGACAAAGTATGAGTGAAGACACACTGCCCTCTATGGGAGTGAGGGAGGATGAATTGCATTTAGATGGGGATTAGGTAATATATTAGAGCGACTCAAATTTGCGTAATTTAGTATTTTTTTTTTTACACACATTGCTACATATTGTGTCAGTGTGTGTGAGATTTGTGTTTATTTGCTCTTGGGGCTAATTAGATACCTTAAACTTATACTGTAAATAAAATTAGACATTTATTGACCTGTTTAATAAAGACATTTATTGAATTTTTTTTTTAACTCTGATTAATCGATTATCAAAATAAGCAGATGCATGCAGCACTCTTTTTGCCATGGCAACCACCATTCCTTTACTGGTTGCCCCTCTCTTTTAATTTGTGATGTTTGTGTAGAGCTCACCTCTTAATTTTAGTACCACTTTGGGTGTTGTGTACCGTTGTATTCTGTGTGTGATGGAGCGTACCAAACCATGTGGTCTGTACCAAATGGTTCATGGTGAATACACGCCCTAACAGTGTTTTTAAAAACCCGTTTACTTTGTATTCTATGAAAGTGGGTTGCAACTTGGAGAACATGTGATCAGTTGAGAGCCCCTGATATAGGGCACACACCCACAATGAAGAATATGAAGAATAATTCACAGCTAGCTATATTTATACTTACCATCAGTGCCAATATTTATGAAGATCACCGTACAGTGGCACCTCCTATGATGCTTTATAAAAGTCGTGTGTGGGGGGCGTTCCCCATGCCCATCCAGGGGAGAACATTTCGTGCACTGGGCAGACACACCCAGGACGGGGCGCTAATCTATTGCTGGGCACACTCACACACACAAACTCTATATGGGGCAATTTGGAGAATTCAATTGACCTTTTTTTGATCCATATTTTTGGACTGTGGGAGGAAACCGGAGAACCCGAAGGAAACCCATGTGGACATGGGGAGAACATGGACACGAGTTACATCTCTTTCCTGTCATTTATTTACAATAATACGCAATCTTGCATGTCTAATTGCTTTTATAAAACAGTTACAAACACACTAGAAAAAAAAAACAAAGTTTGATTTATAAATGCTTTTTTTAAAAAGCATAAACCTTTATAAACCGTTCGTAACATAATGGAGTCCAGTTTTCAGTCGATGCTGATCGCTGAGGTTTCCTGTTTCTCTAACAACCAAAGAGCCACTTTGCCACTTTACTATTATTTTATTGTGTATTTTTAGTACTTTTATTTTAATTAAATTTGTATATTGCCATTTTGTATATATAAACACGTCTAATGGACCATCCATAAAAACTGCAATTTCCCCCCGGAATAATTAGAGCATTCTGATTTTGAAATACTGTCACCTAGTGGCCAAATTCCGTAACAAAGTTAAAACATCGGGAAAAAATGTATCTGCTGCACTGATATGAATGCGAAGCAATCAGTCAATACTGTCACGGCTGGACAAACGGCTCAGTCAATCAGATTTCAGAACCTGAATTCATCAATGCTTCAGGCTTCATACCAAACAGCTCATTACAAGTACCACAGGTTTTAGTCACCTGAAAAATTTCCACAGAGGTGGGGAGAATGGGGGGGTGGTTTAGGAGTTGACTGTGTATCTGAACAAATCTTCCCTGCACTCACACTGCTCACGCCTCATTATCCAAACAAATCAGGTTTAGCAAAGAACAAAAACATCAGGTCCTATCAGCGTTCACGCCTGGAATAATGTAAACAAGAATCATAACACAGCAAATATAGTCACCTGGATTCTTATTCTGTTCCTGTTGTGTTTATTCTCTATTCTTTGTTTTTTATTTTTTTTTTTATTTATTATGTTATCCATCCATCCATTATCTTCCACTTTATCCTATATTAGGGTCGCGGGGGGGTTCCCCATGCCTATCCAGGGGAGAACGTTTCGGGCGCTGGGCAGATACACCCAAGACAGGACGCCAATCTATCGCTGGGCACACACACACACACTCACACAGACACACTCTATATGGGGCAATTTGGAGAACTCAATTGACTTGATCCATGTTTTTGGACTGTGGGAGGAAACCGGAGAACCCGGAGGAAACCCACACAGACACGGGAGAACATGGAAACTTCGCTGAGAAGAGAACATGTTAAGCACTATGCCACCGTGCCGCCCTTATTTTATCTATATTTTTAGCAAGCTTGACTGAGGCCGTGTCAGTGTGTCCGTTATTGTAACGACGGAAGAAGTATCCGAATACTACTTCTGTTAACTTTTCATGGGTTTTCATGCGTAGCATGCATAAACCAATCATGTCGTACCCTTTAAGAACCAGGTGCACTGTTGGCGGATTCCCAACCTTCAGATTGATAGCCCAACACTCTAACCACTGAGCTACCACTCTGGTAATCAGTCTGACCTGACCAATTGTGCTGATGTGGCATCCATCCATTATCTTCCGCTTGTCCGGGGTTCGGGTCGTGGGGGCAGCAACCGAAGTAGGGAGACCCAGACCTCCCTCGCCCCAGCCACCTCCACCAGCTCAACTGGGGGAATCCCAAGGCGTTCCCAGACCAGCTGGGAGATATAATCCCTCCAGCGTGTCCTGAGTCTCCTCTGGGGTCTCCTCCCAGCTGGACTTGCCTGAAACACCTCCCTAGGGAGGCGTCCAGGAGGCATCCTTACCAGATGCCCGAACCACCACTGGCTCCTTTTGACGTGGACAAGTAGCGGCTCCACTCAGAGTCTCTCCCGGATGATTGAGCTTCTCACTAGGGCTGTAACTAACGATTATTTTGATAATCGATTAATTGGTCGATAATTTTTTTCGATTAATCGATGAATCGGATAAATAAATAAAAAATATTTCCATGTCTTTACAATTCATTCAATTCATTTTCACAGAGCTGCATGTTCCACATTCTTTATTTGTGTGAAGGTGAAGCTCCCGCAGTTTGGATTTAAACGGAAGCTTTTTCTGCGTTGGCTGTGTTTCATTTGTAGATTTAGCAACTTGTTTTGCAGACTCCGCCTCGTTCTGTTCAACCCGCTATTTTTTTTTTTCCAGTGTTATTGAAGCGCTGCAGGTGACGTGCAAGTAACGCGGAAATCGCGCGACCCAACGAATCAATAATGGAAATTCATTATCGATACTTTGGATAATCGATTTTTATCAATTTTATCGATTCGTAGTTGCAGCCCTACTTCTCACCCTATCTCTAAGGGAGAGCTCAGCCACCCTGCGGAGGAAACCCATTTCAGTCGCTTGTATTGGTGATCTTGTTCTTTTGGTCATTCCCCAAACCTCATGACCTTAGGTGAGGGTCGGAACGTAGACCGTCTGGTACATCGAGAGCCTTGCGTTATGGCTCAGCTCCTTTGTGGCAATAAATTTCAAATATGTATCAATCTGACCTGAACAGATTGATGATTGTGTTGACGATTTACGTCCAATATGGTGCTGTTTGGCATCTGGAGAGGTCGTTATCAGCATGGTTGCACTGAGCATTGCTATGCGCCTTGTGCAGGGTGTAAGATGGGGCCCATATTGTCAATTCAACCAGTTTCACTTGTTACTCTCTCAGGACCCGTGAGGCACCACCACCCTACAGTATTATTCAAACCTCGAGTGATTAACTGTGTGTGATAATCATGCTCATCTGCCACAACAGAACATTTGCAGAATATCTGATTAATGTCATTTTTTCCATTTGCCTCAACCCCCCCCCCCACCCACCCAGCACTGTTTCTCCACCCACCCAGCACTGTTTCTCTATTAACTGATTACAGCAGTACACTCGGTAAGGGGCAGTTGTTCTGCCTCTTCTGGTTGACGATGAGTTAGCAGTCTGTGAAATACAGGAACTGAGAGTTCAGTTTCTATTCCGCTACCAACGTCTTTCTATTTTGGTTTTGTTTTTACAGAAATCAGCAGTTCTACAAAGATTATGCTGCATTTTTGTCGTCCACATGTTATGGCACATGTACATTACCAGGCAAATGTTTGCCCCACTTATTGTCCATGTTCTCAGTTCCACTTCCTGTTCCACAATTCCGATCTGTAGTTCATCTGTTTGTGTTCTACAGTACATACTGTGTACGTCCCCTTTACTCTGATCTAATGGTCAGAACCCCAATAGTACCACCACAGAGCAGGGGTTATTTGGTGGGTGCATTAATCCTATCCCAGCAGTATCACTGAGGTGGAGAAATGAAACTACAGCAGCACTGCTGCACTAAAACCCCCTCACCACATCAGTGACACTGCAGAACTGTCATTAAACAATCCACCACCCAAATTCTACCTTTCCCATTCATCCATTATCTTCGCTTTATCCTCTATTAGGGTCGTGGGGGGTTCCCTATACCCATCCAGGGGAGAACGTATCGGGCACTGGGCACATACACCCAGGACAGAGCGCCAAACTATCACTGGATACACACTCACTCACACGGACACGCTCTATATGGGGCAATTTGGAGAATCAATTGACTTGATCCATGTTTTTGGACTGTGGGAGGAAACCGGAGAACCTGGAGGAAACCCACACGGACACGGGGAGAACATGGAAACTCCACCCAGATTGGGATTCGAACCGGGAATCCCTAGCACTGAGAGGAGAACATGCTAACAATAAACCACCGTGCTGCCCCGAGCCGATTCGCGATAATCACTAAACCTGCTGCAGCTTTTTTTTTATAGATTGTGTTCTCTTATATTGCCAGTAGATGGCAGTTTTTGATTGTAAGAGAAACCGGTATCTGGTTACTCAGTGTTTTCAGAGTTCACTTTAAAAACTGATCTGTGACATCACATGCCACAGGGGGAAAGATAGTTTGAATCCTTTCAGTCAGTCAGTCCATCAGTCTGACACTTGTGTGACATCACAGTCATCATAGACTCCTCATTCTTTCCGCGCCGATGACGATACAAAAGCGGCAGCCCGGCCACTGAAGGAGGATGAGTCCCCCACTGAGTCTTGGTCCTCACAAGGTTTCTTCCTTAAAATATCCACATAACAGGGAGTTTTTTTCTTGCCACTGTCTCTTCATCTTGCTCTTTGGGGTTTAAAGGTTTATAACTCTGTAAAGATGCTTTGTGACAAAGTACTGTTGTAAAAATCGCTATAGAAATAAATTACTTGAACTTGAACTTTCGCACTCGCTCCTTGATCAATGCGACAGCTCTGCGCCCCCCCCCCCCCACCTGATCATCACAAATCTGTACATGGCTGTTCTATTAGCATGTTCTCCTCTCAACTAAACCACTTAATTCAAATAACTCTGAAATCGTCTGTACTGTGATTTTTGACGCCTTCAGAAAAGACACAGCGAGGAAATTGAGATTTCCTAACACACTCCACACATCCTCCATACAGCACCAGTTAAAAGTTTGTTACTCCATTGTCTGTTTCCTATAATTACCATATGGATGGACTTTGTAGTTTTACAATTACAGACTGTAGTCCATCTGTGACACGTGACTGGGTCTAGGTAGCAGACATGTCCTGTGTATGTTCTCATGTCAACTACCTCTGATCTTCATCCATGGTTCTGCTGAAGCACTGCGGCTAAGACGATTACTGGAAGGAACCTGGATATTAATTGGACTGGCGGTCCTGCAGGACCTCCTTAATGGACTTATATACAGTTTTCAGTTGTTAGAGTTTTTCAATTGTTAAATATGGGTCACCTGATCTGCCCAGTGATATATTGGCGCCCTGTCCTGGGTGTATCTGCCCAGCACCCAACACGTTCTCCCCTGGATGGGCATGGGGAACCCCCCCCACGACCCTAATATAGGATAAAGAGGAAGATAATGAATGGATGGATGGATCACCTGATCATCACAATCTGTACATGGCTGTTCTACACTGTTGATGCTGCCCCCCTGCTCAAGGAGGATGAGTCTTGGTCCTCACAAGGTTTCTTCCATAAAATATCAATATAACAGGGAGTTTTTACTTGCCACTGTCTCTTCATCTTGCTCTTTGGGGGTTTAAAAGCTTATAAAACTGTACTATTGTAAAAAGCTCTCTAAAATAAATGAATGAAAAATATTTTCATGAAGACAGGCTTCCACTTGGTTCTAAATATTGTTCACTCTGTTCTGTGATGCTGTGCAAACGGAAATGTCGCATTATTTTCTTAATGAAGTTAGCCCCTGAGTGGGTGGAGGCAGTCGGAGGCAGTGTGCCCGGCGGTGTTTCATCAGCAATATTAAAAACAAACGTTCCGTTAGAAAGAGGTTAGAAAAGCTCTGTTCACATGAGCTCCTTCACCTTCCTCATTTTTATGTATTCTAAACTTTTTGGCAGGGTCATGGTTTACCCCAAATCGCACGCTCGCGATGGGAAAATGATGACATTTTTGGTGGTTAGACTGATCATAATCTTGAGAAACAAACTGATGTAGCTAATAGAACGGTCGGCAAGCGTTTGTGTGGGAGCCAGTTAGCCGCCATAACGTTTCCTGCAAAAGGTCAAAAGGTGTGTGGTATCGCGGTGGCACTGGGGGGGGCAACCTGACTTCATGTTCATTTATTTCTAGAGTGCTTTTTACAACAATACATTGTCAGAAAGCAGCTTTGCAGAGTTATAAGCTTTTAAACCCCCAAAGAGCAAGATGAAGAGACAGCGGCAAGAAAAAACTCCCTGTTATGTTGATATTGTAAGGAACAAGCCTCACCTTGTGAGGACCGAGGCTCAGAGGGGACTTGAGTAGCCGGGCAGCATTAACAGTGCAAGATACTAGGGGTGTGAATCGGAGTCTTCATGACGATTCGATTCTTCAAGCCAGCGATTTCAGTAATTTTCGATACTTAATAATTTCCTGCGATTCGATTCAAATAAAACACGATCCAATACAATATATTTTCTTGATCTAACATGTTCTTACGTGCCTGCAGCATTGTTCTGATGCATGCTGTCTGATCACTCCACACTGCACCACTGATTCTGAAACGGACTCATTGACACATCTGTCGTTAGTATTTTAGATTTAAAGACGTGGTGGAGTATCGTCCGTCCATCCATTATCTTCTGCTTTATCCTCTATTAGGGTCGTTGGGGGGGTTCCCCATGCCCATCCAGGGGAGAACGTTTCGGGCGCTGGGCAGATACACCCAGGACAGGACGACCATCTATCGCTGGGCACTCACTCACTCACACATACACACTCTATATGGGGCAATTTGGAGAACTCAATTGACCTTGATCCATGTTTTTGGACTGTGGGAGGAAACCGGAGAACCTGGAGGAAACCCACTCGGACACGGGGAGAACATGGAAACTCCACCCACATTGGGATTCGAACCGGGAAGAGGAGAACATGCTAACCACTATGCCATCGTGCCGCCCGGTGGAGTATCGTGTTTCTCAAATTAAAAAAAAACAAAAATTGGAACGTCTATATATGGAAATCGTGTCCCGTGTTAGATCAATACGAGACCCAACGTTTAAATTTAAAATAAAGGATGATTCTGTGTTGTGAATGTAACATTTCACTTTTTGTGAAGAATAAGACAGAACAGTTGGAAGATGATAATGAGATAGCGCCACCTTTGGAGTAGGTATTATGTGTACCCATCCATACATTATCTTCCGCTTTATCCTCCATTAGGGTTGCGGGGGGGTTCCCCATGCCCATCCAGGGGAGAACGTTTCGGGCGCTGGGCAGATACACCCAAGACAGGACGCCAATCTATCACTGGGCGCACACTCACTCACACAGACACTCTATATGGGGCAATTTGGAGAAATCAATAGACCTTGATCTATGTTTTTCAACTGTGGGAGGAAACCATGGACATGGGGAGAACATGGAAACTCCACCCAGATTGGGATTCGAATTGGGAATCCCTAGCACTGAGAGGAGAACATGCTAACCACTAAACCACCAGTCCAACAGAAATCCAGGTTCCGTCCGGTACTCGTAGCTGCTGCGGTGCTCCGGCAGTGTTTATCTTCAGTGGTCTATTTTCTCTTTTACCCTCCACTGTCCTGCCATTCTGTTTCTCTTCCATTACTGTCCATCAGTCCATGTTGAGAAACGATGAGTCGTGCATTTGGAAGCATTAGCTGCAGTTTACTTCAACAGTATGACGTCTGTTCTTCATGGGGATTAGAACCTGGATCCTCAATGCTGAGAGAACATGCTAACCACTAAATCACCATGTGATCAAGGTCAACTGAATTCTCCAAATTGCCCCATATAGAGTGTGTCTGTATGAGTGAGTGTGTCCCCAGCGATAGATTGGCGTCCTGTCCTGGGTGTATCTGCCCAGCTCACACTGCCCGAAATGTTCTCGCCCCGTGACCCTAGTAGAGGATAAAGCGGAAGATAATGGATGGATGTTTGTGGAAGAGGTGTGTTTTATTTGATTAATAAAGATGCTAAGTGACTCCGCCTTACGGAGTTATGAAGATCGTTCCACCGTTTAGCAGCGGTGAATGATACAGAGTGAGAATTAGCACCATGGTCAGGTTGAACCACCAGGAGACATTCTGGTGGACAGATTGTGAGATACCATCCTTCTGGTTCATTGTGGAGGATCATGCCTCCTCATTCAAAGTCACCTGGATCTCTTATTTTTTTCCCAGAGTCTGATGTGTGTTTACATTGAAACTGCTGGATTGTATGCGGCCCTCAGAAGGGGCGGGGCTTATTTCCATAAGACTGTGGGAAACTGATTGTGAAAGGGCAGTTGTCTCTAAAGAAGGTCTCATTCAGTGTAGTTTCGTATCCTGAGGGCAGACTGGACTTCAGCTCCTCCATTCAGTTTGTTTTGAACAGTTGAAGATTGAGACTAAAGGGTTCAAATTCCAATATGGATGGAGTTTCTTTGTTCTACCTGGGTGTTCTTCCACAGTGTAAAAATCATAGATTGAAGATAAATAGGCTGCTCTAAGTTGCCCCTATATAGTATCTGTGTGTGAGGGAGTATATACTGAGTGCCATGTCCTGGTGTATCTGGCGTGACGAACCCTCCCTCAACCCTAGTACAGGATTAAGCTGAAGATAATTAATGGGTGGATGGATGTCATTAAAAATATAATTTAATCCAAACAATGGACAGCGAGGGCTGACGGCGGGTGTTGAACGGATGGGATTTCAGCCCAGTGCTCTGAAAGTCACACTGAAGATATTAAAGTAAGTGAAGACCATGAACGGGGGGTGGGGAACAACAACTCTGACCCTATTATAAAACGGGTAGTTCCTGTGATCTAATATCTGATTGGCTGAGTTGTTTGTCTATATATGAAATTATGAACGATAACAACTTCACGTTCATATTAGTGAATCAGGATATGTTTAAAAAATATTAGAAGCAATATTAGATATCAGAAGGGAAATGATGTCAGTTACTGTCAGCCAAAGTAAATACTACATCATTATTTTAACGTTATTTTGAGAAACTGCAGATTTCAATCCCTTTCAAAGATGACTCATTAATAAAATTAATTTAATGGCTCACATTGGACTCGTATCTTAAAATTTGGACTTAGTATCTCAAAATGACGACTTACTATCTCAAAATAACAAATAACGACTTAGTATCTCAAAATAACAACTTAGTATCTTAAAATAACAAATAACGACTTAATATCTCAAAATAACAACTTAGTATCTCATTATTTTGACTTAATATCTCAAAATAACGACTTAGTATCTCAAAATAACAACTTACTATCTCGAAATATTATGTTAGTATCTCAAAATAACAAATAACGACTTAGTATCTCAAAATAATAACTTAGTATCTCATTATTTTGACTTAATATCTCAAAATAACGACTTATTATCTCAAAATAACAACTTACTATCTCGAAATATTATGTTAGTATCTCAAAATAACAAATAACGACTTAGTATCTCATTATTTTGACTTAATATCTCAAAATAATGACTTAGTATCTCAAAATAACAACTTAGTAGCTCATTATTTTGACTTAATATCTCAAAATAACGACTTGGTATCTCGAAATTTTATCTTAGTATCTCAAAATAAGAAATACCGACTTAGTATCTCAAAATAATGACTTAGTATCTCAAAATAACAACTTAGTATCTCAAAATAACAAATAACGACTTAGTATCTCAAAATAATAACTTCGTATCTCATTAGTTTGACTTAATACCTTAAAATAACGACTTAGTATCTCAAGATAACAAATAACGACTTGAAATATTAACTTAGTATCTCAAAATAACAAATAACGACTTAGTATCTCAAAATAAAAACTTAGTACCTCAAAATAGCAACTTAATATCTCAAAATAATGACTTACTATCTCAAAATACAGACTTACTATCTCATTATTTTAAAATAACGACTTAGTATCTTAAAAATAACGACTTAGTATTTTAAAATAATGACTTACTATCTCAAACTAATGAGAAAGCAGTTAACTTAATAATAACCAAAAAAATCGTTCTTTTAATTTAGTGACAGGAGGAGACTTTCATAGTTATGCGTCTTATTTGCATACTGGGGAAAACGCTTAATGCGAAAGAGCAGTTTCTTGGCCAGAGGACAGTTAGGACTTTGGCGCGCTCATTTAGCTCATTGCTGACCACACCTCCAGGAAATTAGCAACACCTTGAAAGAACCAAACAAGAAACGCAGTTAGAGCTGATAAAGCACACAACTCAACATAAAGTGCACGTGTTGAGCTGTGTGCTTTATAGCTAATTCTTAATTAAGTTATTAATAGCTAGTTCTTAATTAAGTTAGTTAGTTATTAACATTTCATTTGGTTCAAAACTGGTTACAGAATAATAATTTGCAGGTGTAGTTCTGTTTAAACTCTGTTATTAATCTAGAAAATATCGTTTTCCAGATGGATAACGACAAGTACGTACTAAGCATCCCAGTGCCACTCTTCCGTGGAGGCTCGGACACAAACCTCAACTCCACCAGCGACCTGAAGCAGAAGATCATGAAGGTTTCGGAGCAGTTGCGGGTGGAGAAGATGGAGCAGGACGAAAATGTGGCCGAGTTCCTCAAACTGGTCAGCGTGGCTGATAAGCAGCAGGTGGCACGCATTAAGCAGGTGTTTGCCAAGAAGAACCAGAAGACGGCGCAGAACATCAGCCAGTTACAGAAGAAGCTGGAGCAGTACAACCTCCGCATGAAGGAAATGGAGAACAGTCTCAACGCCAAGCCCAATAGCCTGAAAGAGAGTCCCGCTGTAGATAATCAGGCTAAAGATCCTCAGGTCAAAGAGGTTGCCAAGGAACCGACCAAAGAACCTCCCAAGGAGATGAGTTGGCGCACGCGACAACACTGCCGAGACAAAATCAAGACCATCGGCCCCGGGGTCTTCCTTACCCCCCCTTCGTTTTTCAACAAGCCCAAAAAGATCGCCAGTCTGTTCCGCAACAAATTTGGTAGCGCGGACAACATCGCCAACCTCAAGAACTCTCTGGAGGAAGGCGAAGGGAGGATGCTCGGTGGAAGCACCACCATAGTCGAGAAGTCGAAGTACGACAGTGACGACGAGTTGTCCACGGGAACCTCTGCCTCGGCGGACAGTAACGGAAACCCTGCCTCCTTCACCAACGAGCAGAACCCGGTTCACATGATGATGGAAGAGTTCCATGACATCAGACAGTCTCAGGTCCAACTGGCTGAAAAGATGGAGGTTCTCCAGCAGATGCTGAGCGAAGACAGTTGTAAACAAATGCTCGAAGAGGAAAAATACAGGTACGCCAAAACAAATTGGAAAAAGTAAACAGATAAACTTAACTTGAATCCATGTTTTTGGACTGTGGGAGGAAACCGGAGAACCCGGAGGAAACCCACGTGGACATGGGGAGAACATGGAAACTTCACCCAGATTGGGATTTGAATCTGGAATCCCCAGCGCTCGTGCCGCCCCTAAAAAATAATATATATATATATATATATATATATATATATATATATATATATATATATATATTTTTTTTTTTTTTTTATTTTATTATTTTTTTTTCAATTTTAATTTAATATAAATAAATTTATATACGGATGGCACGGTGGCTTGGTGGTTAGCATGTTCTCCTCTCAGCGCTAGAGATTTCCGGTTCGAATCCCAATCTGGGTGGAGTTTCCATGTTCTCCCCGTGTCCGCGTGGGTTTCCTCCGGGTTCTCCGGTTTCCTCCCACAGTCCAAAAACATAGATCAAGGTCAATTGAATTCTCCAAATTGCCCCATATAGTGTGTGAGTGAGCGTGTGCCCAGTTATAGATTGGCGCCCTGTCCTGGGGGTATCTCATTTTGGCCCAACTTGAGAGAGATTATTTCTCACCCTCCTTTTTTTGGTCTCAGGGTGGATCGTTTGGAAGAAAGGCTTAACGATCTGGTGGATCTTCATCAGCATGAAATGGCTAATCTGAAGCAGGACCTGGCGAGCATTGAGGAGAGAGTGGCGTATCAGGCTAACGAGAGAGCAAGAGACCTGCAGGTAATTGGACATGTCGTGAGGAACGGACCACACGGAGGTTCCATGTTCTTCCCGTGTCCGTGTGGGTTTCCTCTGGGTCAGGGGAGCCCAATACGTCAATCGCGATCAACCGGTTGATTGCGCAAGGATGTTGGGTAGATCGCGATGGAGGTTTGAAAAAAGCGCTTTAAAAAAAGATTAACCCTGGTAGATCTCAATGTCCTCTCCAATGGAAAAGTAGATCTCGGGTCAGAAAAGTGTGGGGACCCCTGCTCTAGGTCAACTACCCCCCCCCCACGGTCCACAAACATGGATTTACTGTTTATTGGACCTATCTAAATTGCCCCCATATAGTAGGTGTGGTAGCTCAGTGGTTAGGGTGTTGGGCTATCTATCTGAATGTTGGGGGTTCGAATCCCAGGTCCACTGACAGTACCAAAGTGGGTCTTTGAGCAAGGCCCTTAACCCTCATTGTTCCAGGGATGCTGTACCAAAGATTATTTGGATAAACATGTCTAATAAATGACCAAATGTAGATGTCTGTGTGTGAGTGAGTGTTTCTGCCCATCCACCTAAAACGTTCTTCCCTGGATACCCCCCCCCCCCGCCACCATTGAGCAGAAAATAATGAGATAAGATGAGCAATTTTTAAATTGTGTTTTTCCTTCTCTCCACCAGGAGGTGCTGGAGTCCTGCCACTCCCGTCTATGTAAGGTGGAGCAGCAGGTGCAGGTGGTGCAGGTAGAAGGCGAGAACAAATTCAGCCACAAACTCCTCGCTAAAGCCATCAACGTGCTGCTGGCCATCACTACTCTGCTACTGGTGTGTGTCTCCGTGGTGACGCGGGGCATCTCAGCTAGCCTGCGAGGACGCCTCCACCTTCTGATGACGGTGCTCAGTGCTCTGCTGATCACTCTAATCTGGAGGAACTGGGAGAAACTGAACACTAGTCCCGCTTAACCCTGACTTTATTAATTATGACATTATAACAGTGAGGATCTGCCGACTACGAGATTCCGATGCCTTAAGGATCAATGGTTCTGCCATTGCCATTTACCTTCTGCTGCTCTCCTGAGTGGAACCTGGACCCCGGAACTCTAGGTCACCTGAACCTTGAGTTGCTTGGATTATATTATGTATTTAGCTCTATGAGTCATTCTGAATACAAGTTTATAATGTAAAACATAAAGGATGTATGATTATTACAGGGCGGCACGGTGGGTTAGTGGTTAGCATATTCTCTCAGCGCTAGGGATTCCTGGTTCGAATCCCCATCTGGGTGGAGTTTCCATGTTCTCCCCGTGTCCGCGTGGGTTTCCTCCGGGTTCTCCGGTTTCCCCCGACAGTCCAAAAACATGGATCAAGTCAATTGAGTTCTCAAAATTGCCCCATATAGAGTGTGTCTGTCTGTGTTTGTGTGAGTGAGTGTGTGCCCAGTGATAGATTGGCACCCTGTCCTGGGTCTATCTGCCCAGCGCCCGAAACATTCTCCCCTGGATGGGCATGGGGCACCCCCCCGTGACCCTAATATAGGATAAAGCAGAAGATAATGGATGGATGGACTTACAAGGTGAGTACAGGGTTAATCACAACATCCCTGGACCAATGAGGGTTAAGGGTCGTGCTCAAGGACCCACAATGGTAACTTCAGTGAACCTGGGATTTGAACCCACAACCTTCAGATTGATAAACCAACACCCCCGCGACCCTAATGTAGGATAAAGTGGAAGATAATGGATGGATGTATGATTTGTTACATTGTATAACCACTATAATATAATTATATAGACACCCTCTCCTACATAGACCATGATCCAAGTACGGGAAAAGCTTGAGGCTAAGACAAGTCATCACAAGCGTACAAATACATTCCAGTCCTTTTCTTGTACCTGATTAGTTCGACCCTAAAATTACGCGGTCGACGTTTCCACATTCAGGGAATTAACCGGAAACTAGAGTACAATGGTTGCGATTCATCCGGGGTGACACAAAAATAGTTACACCATCTACAATCCAGCCTCCAAAGACAGTGGAGAACCATGTGTGTGTGTCACTGTGATGTTAGAATTCCATCCATTATCTTCAACTTTATCCTCTATCAGGGTGACAGGAGGGTTCCCCATGCCCATCCAGGGGAGGCCACCTTAGTATAGTATAATAATAAAAATGATAGTTTGATGGGTCGCTGGTCACAGGACTAACAGACTGTAATGAGGAGACAGAAATGATTGATGTTTTCCTGATCGTTTCACCAGGTCACATTTCCCACTTCCTGTTTTTCACTAAGATGGTTGGGGGAGGATTCAAACTGAAATTATGCGGTCCACATTTCCACATTCAGGGAATTAACCGGAAACTAGAGTACAATGGTTGCGATTCATCCGGGGTGACACAAAACTATTTTTGCACAAAAACAGTTACACCATCTACAATCCAGCCTCCAAAGACACTGGAGAACCATGTGTGTGTGTCACTGTGATGTTAGAAGTCGTTTTTAAAATGTTTTCAGCACCTCATAAATCTATAGCAGAATTAAAGTGGTTCATGAAGCCAAAAAGGTGGTGGTTAGCACTTTTCAGCGCTGGGGATCCAGGTTTGAATCCCAATCTGGGAGGTTCCATGCTCTCCCCGTGTTTGCTAGCACGTCCGTCTCTCAGTGCTGGGGATCCCGATCTAGGTGGAGTTTCCACGTTCTCCCCATGTCTGCATGGGTTCTTCGGTTTCCTCCCACAGTCCAAAAACATGGACTCAAAGTAAATTGAATGTCTTAAATTGCCCCATATACAGTAGTATGTGTGTGTGTGTGTGTTTAGGGATAGATTGGCGCCCTGTCTTGGGTGTATCTGCCCAGCACCTGAAACATTCTCCTCTGGATGGGCATGAAGACAACGGATGGATGGCTTAGTGAATCTCAATCTGGATGGGGGTTCAGTGTTGTCTGCGTGGGTTTCTTCCGGGGTTTTAGTGCAGCAGTTATCTCCACCTCAGTGACACTGCTGGGATAGGAATAACGAACCAACCAAATAACCCCTGCTCTGTGGTGGTACTATTGGGGTTCTGACCATTAGAACAGAGTAAAGGGGACGTACACAGTATGTACTATAGAACACAAACAGATGAACTACAGAATGGAAATGTAGAACTACAAAGTCCATCTTTACAAGAAGTGGAACAGAAAGGGGGCGTGTCCAAACTTTTGCCTTTTGTACTGTACATATTTATAAACTTACAACAACTTTTTATTTCACATCTATATTTCTACGTTCTGTATTTAAAAGTTTGAGACCGTAACCTAAACTTCCACTTTTATTTTCCCGATTAACAAAACATTTAGCCATAGCTCCGTGCAGCCCTTGTTTTCTGCCATGAACACATATGCTGATACAGCACTGCCATCTATTGGCTATATTGTGAACAACAAAAAAATGATCCTAACCAAAATATAATTCCCCCAGTCAATTTTAAAAGTTAAGCTTAAAAAGACATGAATATTATCACAGCGACTCAATAAAATACCAATATCATGACTTTTATAGTTAATTTCCGAACTAAAATACAGCCTAGAAAATAGTTCTGTAAACGGGGAGCTATCCATCCATCCATTATCTTCAGCTTTATCCTATATTAGGGTCGTGGGGGGGTTCCCCATGCCCATCCAAGGGAGAACGTTTTGGGCGCAGGGCAGATACACCCAGGACAGGATGCCAATCCATCACTGGGCACACACACTCACACACAAACTCTATATGGGGCAATTTGGAGAATTCAATTGACCTTGATCCATGTTTTTGGACTGTAGGAGGAAACCGGAGAAAACGAAGGAAACCCACGCGGACACGTGGAGAACATGGAAACTCCACCCAGATAGGGATTCGAACCAGGAATCCCTAGCGCTGAGAGGAGAACATGCTAACCACTAAAGCACAGTGCTGCCCAAGCTATCCATCCAGCCATTATCTTCCGCCAGAGAGGCGAACGTGCCTCAGTCGTGCTTGATTCTCTTTTTCTACCTCGTTTGGTCGTTGTAGTCGTAATTAGCGGAATTTAGTTGATTTGTAATTGTGAACACATTTGTCAACAAATAATTTCTCATTATAAAACGGGCAGTAGCCGTCCTTAAATCTGATTGACTGAGGCGTTTATCCAGCCGTGTCATTACTGACGATCCTACACAACTCTGACCGCTTCACATCTGTATCAATGCGTGCAACGAGAAAGTTCTAGATCATTAATTAAAATCCATCGTCAATAATTTATATGCTTTAATATTAATATAGCGGCGGCACGGTTCGCCTCTCAGCGCTAGGGATTCCCGGTTCGAATCCCCATCTGGGTGGAGTTTCCATGTTCTCCCCGTGTCCGCGTGGGTTTCCTCCGGGTTCTCCGGTTTCCTCCCACAATCCAAAAACATGGATCAAATTAATTGAGTTCTCTAAATTGCCCCATATTGAGTGTTTGAGTATGTGAGTGTGTACCCAGCGATGGATTGGCGCCCTGTCCTGGGTCTATCTGCCCAGCGCCCGAGACGTTCTCCCCTGGATGGGCATGGGGAACCCCACCGCGACCCAAATAGAGGATAAAGCGGGAGATAATGAATGAATGAATATTAATATAAACAGTGAATCGTCTTTAGGTGAGCATTAAGCCGTATAACTTTCCCTATCTATCAATATTCACTTTAAAAACCGGACTAGCTCATGTCGCGGAAGAACATTATATTAACTTTTTTTTAACATTTTTTTTTTACAACGTGTGTGTAAATTGTATTTTTTTGTTATAGTGTCTTTATAAATGTTTTATTTAAGCAAGAATTTGACAAGCGATGTTTGTATAACTTTACTCCTTTTATTTAGTGATTTGACCAGCAGATGGCGCTGCCGTAGCAACATCCATCCATCCATCCATCCATCCATCCATCCATTCATCCATCATCTCCCGCTTTATCCTCTATTAGGGTCGCGGGGGGGTTCCCCATGCCCATCCAGGAGAGAACGTGGGCAGATACACCCAGGACAGGGCGCCAACCTATCACTGGGCACACACTCACTCACACAGACACTCTATATGGGCCAATTTGGAGAATTCAATTGACTTGATCCACTTGAGTTTTTGGACTGTGGGAGGAAACCGGAGAACCCGGAGGAAACCCACGTGGACACGGTGAGAACATGGAAACTTCACCCAGATTGGGATTCGAACCGGGAATCCCTAGCGCTGAGAGGAGAACATGCTAACCACTATGCCACTGTGCCACCCATTTTACTTTTTTATTTATTATTTTTTTTACAACAGGTATTTATTAAAAAGATGCGTCTTCAGTGGTTTATTAAAACTGCTTAGTGATTCTGCCTTACGGACAGAGTTGGGAAGATGGTTCCACCATTTTGCAGTGGTGAACGCCATGGAGTCAGTGACTTGTACTGAACTTGTACTGAGATGATTCAGTTCTTACTAAAATCAGGTGAATTTAAAAATGGCAGAAGATTTAACTTCAACTTCACTTAAAACCCAAATTAAACTGCAGGTCGATGAGTAACTTAAGTCCAAGTCAACTTTATCATCAAATCTGGAATATGTACAGGACATACATCCATCCATTATCTTCTGCTTTATACTAAATTAGGGTCGTGGGGGGGAGGGGGGGAGGGTTCCCCATGCCCATAAAGGGGAGAACGTTTCGGGCACTGGGCAGATACACCCATGTACACCCACTGGGCACGCACTCAATCACACAGACACGCACACTTATACACTCTATGTGGGGCAATTTTGAGAACTCAAATGACTTGATCCGGGTGGCACGGTGGCTTAGTGGTTAGCATGTTCTCCTCTCAGCGCTAGGGATTCCCGGTTTGAATCCCAATCTGGGTGAAGTTTCCATGTTCTCCCTTTGTCCGCATGGGTTTCCTCCATGTTCTCCGGTTTCCTCCCACAGTCTAAAAACATGGATCAAGTCAATTGAGTTCTCCAAATTGCCCCATATAGAGTGTGTCTGTGTGAGTATGTGTGTGCCCAGCGATAGGTTGGCGCCCTGTTCCTGGTGTATCTGCCCAGCGCCTGAAACGTTCTCCGCTGGATGGGCATGGGGAACCCCTCCCCCCCTGACCCTAATAGAGGGTAAAGCAAAAGATAATGTATGTATGAATTGACTTGATCCATGTTTTTGGACTGTGGGAGGAAACCGGAGAACCCGGAGGATCTCCACGTGGACACGGGGAGAACATGGAAACTCCACCCAGATTGGGAATTGAACCGGGAATCCCTAGTGCTGAGAGGAGAACAAGCTAACCACCACTAAGCCACGTGTTGCCCTGTACAGGACATACAGAGTATTGAAATGACAGTTTTCTCATTACAGTAGCAAACATAACTTAAGTAACAGTGATGCAGATGACGGATGATGAGTATGATGAGTGGTTATCAGTTTAGCATATTTTCCCGCTGATCGGTGTGGGCAGCTTATTTACATTTTTCTCCCCGTGTTAAACAGCGGAGGTACAGTTCCATCGGGAAAGAGTGTCGAGCAGTGACGTGGGCGAACCTCTGTTACCACCTGCTGGGAAGAATCATCACAGATCACGATCCAGTAGCTCCTCTGCATCCAATGTGGAGATCACCCTGAAGAATCTAGCCCACCACCTAGCTGAGATTCAGGGGTCAGGGCCATCTCCATCTCCCAGCTGGAAAGAGTGAGGAGGGTGTGTTGGTCTCAGGTCTGACTCAAGTCATGGCCTGCAACTGATTCAAGGATTTTTATTGCCACATCACCTAGTACTGGTGAGTGAAAAACGTATGGGCAAATACCCATACCCATACAAAAAAAAAGTATAAAGTAAAATTATACATCCATCCATTATCTTCAGCTTTATCTTCTGCTTTATTCTCCATGCCCATCCAGGGGAGAACGTCTCGGTGGGCACACACACACTCACACAGACACACTCTATATGGGGCAATTTGGAAACCAAATTGATCTTTAACCAAATATATAATTTCAATTGTACCGTTGGTGATTATGGGCTCATTAAACAAAATTATAATTGGTTTATCTCAGATCTGCTAAAAATGCTGTGTGTGTGTGGGGGGGATTCCCCATGCCCATCCAGGGGAAAACATTTCGGGCACTGGGCAGATACACCCAGGACAGGACGCCAATCCATTGCTGGGCCCACACTCACTCACACAGACACACTCTATATGGGGCAATTTGGAGAATTCATTTGACCTTCATCCATGTTTTTGGACTGTGGGAGGAAACCCGGTGAATCCAGAGGAAACCCACATAGACACAGGGAGAACATGGAAACTCCACCCAGATTGGGATTCCCAAGCGCTGAGAGGAGAACATGCTAACCACTGTATGTATATATATATATATATATATATATATATATATATATATATATATATATATATATATATATATATATATATATAATTTTTCCCCCAATAACATGTTTTGAAGATGTATATTGTGAGAAAAAGATTTTGATCTATTTTTATAGGTTCACCTGTTTGTACCATCAATTTTTAACACACAATGTTCCGTGTGTGTGTGTGTGTGTGTGTGTGTGTGTGTGCGCACACACACTCATAAGGATGCTTTAATTAATAAGCAAGTGCACTGAATCTCATCATGTCGGCATGGCAACTAGAATAAAATAGACAGGCTTGAGAGTGAGAGAAAGCACCAGAGTGAGTGTGTGTGTGTGTGTGTGTGTGTGGTGCGAGAGAGAGAGAGAGAGAGAGAGAGAGAGAAAGAGAGAAAGTGTGTGTCTGTGCGCGAAAAAGTGAGAGAGGAAAAAGTTTGTGTGTGCGTGTGGGAAAGATCAGATCAACTCAACTTAACTTGAGTGTAACGTTCGGGTGGAGAAGTGATCACCACAAGTCACACTACATTTCATTTTCTTCCCCGTTAAATAAAAAGCCCATGTTTTCCGTTTTCATCTTTGATTTATAGGCTGCCTGTTGCCTAGCAACAGTCCTGCATCCTGGGAAAGCCAGGGGTTGAGAGGTTTCATGGTGTAACATGTTGGTGGAGAGTCTAGCTCGGAGCCTCTGACTGCAAGTGAGTGACAAACATATCGCTTCTCGTGAAATTGAAATCATCTTAAATCTAAATGAAGTTATAAATGAAACCCACCTTCAGTTTACTTCAGTGAAACCTATAAAGACGTTCAAGTGCATCCAGGTACCATGTGTCACGTGTTTTGAGATGACTCTCCAGACTTCTTAATGGAGCTTAATTAATCAATAAGGTATGAGAGGGTGTGCGTTATTGTGAATAAATCACAGGAAAGTGGTGTTGTTAGACATGACATGAAGCGGAGTACAGTTAACTTCTTTCCCGTTATTTATTTACAATAATACACATTGCACGGGGGCTTAGTGGTTAGCATGTTCTCCTCTCAGCAGTAGGGGTTTGTGGTTCGAATCCCCATCTGGGTGGAGTTTCCATGTGTTCCACATGTCCGGTTGGGTTTCCTGCGATTTCTCCAGTTTCCTCCCACAGTCCAAAAACACAAGGTTAACTGAATTCTCCAAATTGCCCCATATAGAGTGTCTGTGTGAGTGAGTGTGTGTGACTGAATGTGTGTGCCCAGCAAAAGATAATGGATGGATGGAATACACAATCTCAGGTGTCTTATTGCTGTTCTAAAACTCCTACAAACACACTATAATAAAAAACAAGGTTTGATTAATGGATGGATTCATTAAAAACAAAGATGTTAATACATTGGTCTTCCACACTGTAATCTATTCTGTTTTTTTTTAATGAACACTGATTCTCTAACAGGATTCTGGCGTCTGTAACAATCAAAAATCTATAAAAATCTAGAGGCCAAGTTTATAAAAAACAGCCGCAAAAGGCTTCGCATTTATTGGGAGTTGGCTTACTGTTCATTCATTCATTATCTTAAATTTAATTCTCTATTAGGGTCGTGGCGGGGGATCCCCATGCCCACCCAGGGGAGTACGTTTCAGGCGCTGGGCAGATACACCCAGGACAGGGTGCCAATCTATTACTGAACACACACTCATTCACACAGACACAATCACAAACACACTCTATATGGGGCAATTTAGAGTATTTTTATTTACCTTGCCATGTTTTTAGTCTGTGGAGTAAAATAGGAGCACATGGAGGAAACCCACGTGAACACGGAGAGAACGTGGAGACTCCACCTAGATTGGGATTCCAACCTGGAGCCCCAGCGCTGAGAAAACAACTAATCCATTTTTGTGAATAAATTACGGGAAAAGTTGTAAGTGTACTCCGCTACACGTCAGACATAATACCACCTCTTTCCCATGATTTATTCACAATATTGCACGCCCTCTTGTATTATTGGGTATATATACACTCTCATCTAATTGATGTTCGCCGTATGAAATTCTGTGACTCAAAACATAGCTGGTACTTGAAAGTTTTTGGAACTTGGTCTGAAAAGTTTGAGAACCACTGGTTTAGAGGAACCCATGTCTGTGGAGTGTTGTGAGAAAATCAAGTTCAAGTAATTTATTTCTAGAGCACTTTTTCAATAGTACATTGTCACAAAGCAGCTTTACAGAGTTAAAAACCTTTAAATAAACCTTTAAAACCCCAAAGAGCAAGATGAAGAGACAGTGGCAAGAAAAAAGTGTGATGATCAGGTGACAATATTTAACAATTGAAAACTATTGAGGGCGTCCTGCATAAAAATCCAGGTTCTATCCAGTAATCGCTGTAGCCGCAGAGCTTCAGCAGAACCATGGATGAAGAGCTGACCACACCTCCAGGAGATTAGCAGCACCTCGAAAGACACGAACAGTTAGAGCACAGTGTTTAATTAATAACCAGAGTTTGAAGCAGAGGGTTCCGATGAGAAGGCCTGATGAGTCTTAAGATTATTAATAAAGCTTTAAAATTTGCATGGCTTGCCCTTTGCTGGTAACGACTGTGAACAAGCTAAAACCATTCCAACTTAATTAAGCGCTAACTTATGCGTAGAACTAATTTTACTGCGGGGGACGGTGTGCGTGACTGTTCATCAGCCTTTATGTGTCACGGTCTTTCTTAGCGATGTTTTTATCTGACTTTTCAGATTAGGTGACAGACACAAGCAGCGATGACGTCATGAGTCTTATCTTTCGGCACTTCCTGCTGAACATGTCTCTCTTAAACATCTTGCATCTTTTCTTTTTAGTAAGTACGCCAAGAGTTATGAGATGTGTGTGCAGATTAGACCTGTTAACATTGTAAGCGGTAGCAGTAGGGCACGGTAGCTCAGTAGTTAGGGTGTTGGGCTATCAATCTGAAGGTTGGGGGTTCAAATCCCATGCCCATCCAGGGGAGAATGTTTCAGGCACTGAGCAGATACACCCAGGACAGGACACCAATCTATCACTCGACACACTCACACACAAACACACTCTATATGGGGCAATTTGGAAAATTCTATTTAACTTGAATCCATGTTTTTGGACTGTGGAAGGAAGCCGGAGAACCCGGAGGAAACCCACATAGACACGGGGAGAACATGGAAACTCCACCCAGATTGGGATTCGAACCTGGATGCCCAGCACTGAGAGGAGAACATGCCAACCACTAAGCCACCATGCTGTCCCTTCCATCCATCCATCCATCCATTATCTTCCACTTTATCCTCTATTAGGGTCGCGGGGGGTTCCCCATGCCCATCCAGGGGAGAATGTTTCGGGCGCTGGGCAGATACACCCAGGACAGGGTGCCAATCTATCGCTGGGCACACACTCACTCACACAGACACACTCTATTTGGGGCAATTTGGAGAACTCAATTGACTTGATCCATGTTCTCCAGGAAACTGGAGAAAAAAAAAAATCTGGGAATCCCTAACGCTGAGAGGAGAACATGCCAACCACTAAGCCACCATGCCGTCCCAGTGATTTATTATTCATTCATTCATTATCTTCCGTTTAATCCTTGACTAGGGTTGAGGCGGGGTTCCCCATGGCCATTCAGGGAAGAACATTTTGGGCTCTGGGCAGATACACCAAGCCAATCTATTGCTGGATTTCTCCCACAGTCCAAAAACATGGATTCAAGGTAAATTGAATGCTCTAAATTGCCCCATATAGAGTGAGTCTGTTTGAGTGAGTGTGTGCCCAGTGATTGATTGGCACCCTGTCCTGAGTGTATCTGCCCAGCGCCCGAAACGTTCTTCCCTGGATGGGCATCGGGAACCCCCCCCACGACCCTAATAGAGGATAATGGATGGATGGATAAGAAATCTTAACATAATTGAATTTACTCACTATATTGACAGATCATTTTATTTGTTTCATGTACATTTTGTGTTGATTTTCTGCAGTGTATTATGTTGCTGCACCACTTAAAAAGTCCGGAAAGTGCTGCACATGACAAACAAGTGCACTTGATTGCTTTTGTGAACATAGTCTGTATAAAAAGTGAGTCGCAAAACAACATTCTCAGCAAAAGAGATGGGCGCAGTGATTTGTACAATGAGTAAATTATTGCAACAAACTGCACAATACGTTGCGTCTCCAGCAACATCTTGCAAAATCAAATCCTGCGCCTGATTAAAACAACAAACATCCAGCTTAGAGGGATGAAGCAGCTTCAGCTTCGTCTAGACATCTGAGACGATGTGAGAGCATGTAGAAAACATAACCTGGGAGCATCATGAAGTGGGCAGTGGTTTAGTGGTTAGCATGTTCTCCTCTCAGCACTAGGGTTCGAATCCCAATCTGGGTGGAGTTTCCATGTTCTCCCCGTGTCTGCGTGGGTTTCCTCCGGGTTCACAGAAACGCTCCCACGGAATACGACCTGCACGGGGACGGTGTGTAGCGCCGTACCGTGGTTGCAGGCGGAAGGAGAGAAAAAGACACCGGGATAAAATCCAAAACTGTAGAATTTAATAAAAATTGGTGTAGGGACACCAACAAAAAGGGGGAACAAACAAACAACGTAACGTAGGGCATAATAACCACAAAATAAAGACGTGCGCCCAAGAGAAGGAAAACTCAGAATAAATACAAAAGGAACTAAACACGTGAACAAAACAAACCAATCACCCAACTGAAACAATTAAGGACAAAACGAGGGACAGGTGCCACAGGCACCTGTGACACTCAGGTTACGTGGTTTGCTTTTTTTTATTTTAAAGCTGTTAAGCGATTAAGTGAGGAAGAGTGTGCAGAGCTGGAATATTAATCTTTTAATTAACTGTAACAGGAATTAGGGCGGCACGGTGGCTTAGTGGTTAGCATGTTCTCCTCTCAGCACTAGGGATTCCCGGTTCGTATCCCCATCTGGGTGGAGTTTCCATGTTCTCCCCGTGTCCGCGTGGGTTTCCTCCCCGTCTGGATTCTCCGGTTTCCTCCCACAGTCCAAAAACATGGATCAAGTCAATTGAGTTCTCCAAATTGCCCCATATAGAGTGTGTCTGTGTGTGTGAGTGTGTGCCCAGCAATAGATAGACAGGCATCCTGTCCTGGGTGTATCTGCCCAGCGGCTGAAACGTTCTCCCCTGGATGGGCACCGCGACCCTAATATACAATAAAGCGGAAGATAATGGATGAATGAATAACTAATGAATGATCAAACAAAATGAATGGAACAACAGGTTGAAAAACGGATAAATACACTCATGAAAGGGCAATTTTTAAAGAGGACAGAGGGGGGAATCAGGGATCAGGGCTAAAGCCCCTGATGTTTCTAAACCCTAAAAAGGCCCCGTGTATCACAGAGCAGATGGAGCGGTGCATTCTCAGAGTTCTCTGTCCATATGAATAGAGTATTTGTCGGTCTGTCCTTGTCTGTGGTGTGGGCATGGAACAGATTCCTTTAAAAGAGGAAGACGGCGACATATGCATCCACAGCTGAGTGAGGTGTGGTCTGTAGACACAGATGGGTTTCTAAGCAGTCACTGCAGGAACCATGCCAGATGAGCAGCCGAGCTCTGAAGCTCGAGGCAGTCTGCCAGGCTCTGAGACATTTCGTTTTCAAGTGCTAGAAGAAAATTAAATACTCGTTCATTTGGAGAACGATATCATGTTAAGCATGATAGTCGCACCAGACCGCACCCACACAGTGCTGACACCTGTGGACAAGGGCTTACTGCAGATAAAGGTGTAGATCTGAGGGTTGGTGGTGTTGGGTTGCTGATCTGGGGTCAGTCTGTGCTGGCGTTTCACCTCTTCACCCACCTCATCATTATTGCGGGGGGGGGGGGGGGGGTGGCACTGAAATGATGCTGTTCCGGGGAGCCCTCTCAACTAAGTACCCGCAAGGATCTGCCCCTTTTAGTTCTGCTGCTCTAGTCAATGATGCCAGAGTCACTTCATGCCCTGTGTCAATCAAACTCTGGTTATTACTTAAACACTGTGCTTTATTAGCTCTAACTGATTTTCTTGTTGGGGTGGCACACTGGCTTAGTGGTTGGCATGTTCTCCTCTCAGCGCTAGGGATTCCCGGTTCGAATCCCCATCTGGGTGGAGTTTCCATGTTCTCCCCGTGTCTGCGTGGGTTTCCTCCGGGTTCTCCGGTTTCCTCCCACAGTCCAAAAACATAAATTCAAGGTAAATTAAATGCTCTAAATTGCCCCATGGGCGGCACGGTGGCTTAGTGGTTAGCACGTTCACCTCTCAGCGCTAGGGATTCCCGGTTCGAATCCCCATCTGGGTGGAGTTTCCATGTTCTCCCCGTGTCTGCGTGGGTTTCCTCCGGGTTCTCCGGTTTCCTCCCACAGTCCAAAAACATGGATCAAGTCAATTGAATTCTCAAAAAAAATTGCATATAGAGTGTATCTGTGTGAGTGAGTGTGTGCCCAGCGATGGATTGGCGCCCTGTCCTGGGTCTATCTGCCCAGCGCCCGAGATGTTCTCCCCTGGATGGGCATGGGGAACCCCACCGCGACCCTAATATAGGATAAAGTGGGAGATAATGAATGAATGAAAAATTGCCCCATATAGTGTGTGTGTGTGTGTGTGTGTGTGTGTGTGTGTGTGTGAGTGTACCCAGCGATAAATTGGCGCCCTGTTCTGGGTGTATCTGCCCAGCGCCCAAAACGTTCTCCCCTGGATGAGCATGGGGAACCTTCTTCTGAGTTGTTGCTAATTTCTGTTTCTTCTGAGTTGTTGCTAATTTAGCTGGAGGTGTGGTCGGCTCTGACAATAACAATCAACAAACTGACAAACAGTCCACCACAAATTAAGATAAGATGAATATTTATTAGTTTCGCCATGAGGAAATCCACTTAGTCGCAGAAGATGGGACAGTAAGTGAAAAAAGGTGACGTGGGTAGCATGCGCTGAGGATCCCATTCTGAGTTTCTATGTTCTCTCAATGTCCGTGTGGGTGTCCTCCGGGTTCTCTGGTTTCCTCCCACAGTCCAAAAACATGGATTCGAGGTAAATTGAATGCTCTAAATTGCCCCATATAGAGCGTGTCTGTGTGAGTGAGTGTGTCCAGTGATAGTTTGCCGCCCTGTTCTGGGTGTATCTGCTCAGCGCCTGAAACGTTCTCCCCTGGATGGGCATGGGGAACCCCCCCGCGATAAAAGCGGTAAAATAAAAGGATAAAGCGGAAGATAATGGATGGATAATCATTTATTTGTTATACAGTAATATCAGACAATATAAATATTATAAATTGACATTTAGTGGTACAGTGACTTAGTGATTGGCATGTTCTCCTCTCAGAGCTGGGGCTCCAGGTTTAAATCCCGATCTGGGTGGAGTTTCCATGTTCTCCCTGTGTCCGTGTGGGTTTCCTCCGGGTTCTCCGGTTTCCTCCCACAGTTTGAAAACATGTATTCAAGGTAAAGTGAATTCTCTAAAGGCAGTTTATAAAATACATTAGGACCATGATGTATTACATATCCATACCATTATCTGTGTACCACCTGGTGCTACTTTGCGTACCACAGTTTGAGAACTCCTGATGTAAGTAAGTAAGTAAGGGTGTGGTATCTCAGTGGTTAGGGTGTTGGGCTATCAATCTGAAGGTTGGGGGTTCAAATCCCAGGTCCACTGAAGTTACCAATGTGGGTCCTTGAGCAAAAACCTTAACCCTCATTGCTCCAGGGATGTTGTCATTAACCCTGTGCTCACTTTGTAAGTCCATCCATCCATTATCTTCAGCTTTATCCTCTATTAGGGTTCCCCATGCCCATCCAGGGGAGAACGTTTCGGGCAGATACACCCAGGGCAGGACACCAATCTATCACTGGGCACACACTCACTCACACAGACACACTCTATATGGGGCAATTTGGAGAACTCAACTGTGGGACTGTGGGAGGAAACCGGAGAACCTGGAGGAAACCCAAGTGGACACGGGGAGACCATGGAAACCCCACCCAGATTGGGATTCGAACCAGCGCTGAGAAGAGAACATGCTAACCACTAAGCCACCGTGCCTCCAACTTGTAAGTCGCTCTGGCCAAATGTAAATGAAAGTTAGACAAAGTAAAGCCTTTTAAGTCAACCCCCGAAATAACCCACAGACCCTGTGACTGAACCAGAAAGGGGCTTTGAGAGAGAGAGAGAGGGGGGGGGCTGTGCAGCGCATTTCTGGCGAGTTGCGTAGCTCCGAATCCAGCTGTTTTGAAAAAAAATCGGGGGTGAAGAGAGAGGAAAGGGAAAACTACTCTGAAAAGAGAATTTGTAAGAAACTGAACGACGGAGTGGGAAGTGTGTAGCATCATTCTGTCTCTCGCTCTTATTCCCACTCTCTCTCTCTCTCTCCTCCCACGCTGAGGTTCACATTCTTCAGATTGTTTGCTCTTCTTTGTGTGTGTGTGTGTGTGTGTGTGTGTGTGTGTGTGTTACAATGGTTTCCCATGACCAAGTGTGTATAAGTGTGTGTTTGTGTGATAGAGAGGGAGAGGAAGAGAGAGGGAGAGCGCTAGAGTGGACTTTAGGAAACCCATGGATGGATTACGTCTTCCACCACTTACAGAGGAAGGTCTGGTCTCAGCAGGTATCACACACACACACACACACACACACACACACACACACACACACACACACACAAACACACAAACACACACTGAGATAAAAGTTTCAAGAGCTAAGAGAGAGAGCGTGAGAGAGAGAGAGAGAGAGAGATGGACTGAGATAGATAGATAGAGAGAGAGAGAAAAACAGAGGGTAAGAGTGAGATCATGAGTGAGAGAGAGAGAGCGAGAGAGAGAGAGAGAGAAAGAGAGAGAGAGAGAAAGAGAGAGAGAGAGAGAGAGAAGGTGGAGACAGGAAAGGAGAGAGAAGGTGGTTTCACTGAGGTCTTCTAACTCTCGGATAGATGTTGGACATGATGGATGCTCCTCTTCGTTGAATTTGTATTTCTCAGCCAGCAGGTAGGTGTGTGTGTGTTTTCTCTGTGTTTGTTTCTGTGTGTGTGTGTGTGTGTGTGTGTGTGTGTGGTGTTCAGGAAAGAGACATCAAGAGAAAAACAGAATGTGGTCTGTGTGGTGTTTCCTCTCTATCATGTACTCGTTAGTTCTCTACCATCCATTTTGTGTTCAGCTACAGCTCACACACACAGCTGGATTTCTCATATGCAGTTATGTAAGCGGTACTTGTTGCTGTGATTGACAGTCCGGTGTGCTGTCTGTTTGCACTGATGTGTCTGGTTGCATTACTTCGTCGCGACCACATAACTTCATTACTATAAAACAGAGCCGTCAGGAAATATTAAACATCCATCCATACGTTATCTTCCGCTTTATCCTCTATTATGGTCGTGGCGGAGGGGGTTCCCCATGCCCATCCAGAGGAGAACGTTTCGGGCGCTGGGCAGATACACCCAGGACAGAGGGTCAATCTATCACTGGGCACACACTCACTCACACAGACACACTCTATATGGGGCAATTTGGAGAATCGCCAAATGCTCGTCATCCAAAAGACCTGCAGAGTAAAGAAAGACACGGACACAGTATGAATCTATTTTTACAAGTAGCTCAGCATCTTGGGTTCACTCTAAATGGACCAAAGTTTGTGGTCACCTCTCCATATTCCCGAACTCAGACCCGGTTCCACAAAAATCATACACAATTTAATTTTTCAACATACTGAGATCAAAAACATCCATCCATTACCTTCCGCTTTATCCTCTATTAGGGTCGTGATGGGGTTCCCCATGTCCATCCAGGGGATAAAGTTTCGGGCGCTGGGCAGATACACCCAGGACAGGGCGCCAATCTATAACTGGGCACACACTCACTCACACAGACACACTCTATATGGGGCAATTTGGAGAACTCAATTGACCTTGATCCATGTTTTTGGACTGTGGGAGGAAACCGGAGAACCCGGAGGAAACCCACGTGGACATGGGGAGAACATGGAAACTCCACCCAGATTGGGATTTGAACCGGGAATCCCTAGCGCTGAGAGGAGAACATGCTAACCACTGAGCCACCGCGCCCCCAGAAATATTAAACATGTGTGTCGAATTCATTTATTCATTGTCTTCTGCTTAATCCTCTACTAGGGTGTGTGTGTGTGTGTGTGTTGGGGGGGGGTCGCCATGTCCATCCAGGGGAGATGGATCAGACACCTCACTGTCGTCTGTGTTATTGGACACTGCGTGCAGGTACTCTGCACTCTGACACATCTTAGAGAACCATGGAGATGTCACTTAAGAAATGTTTGCGGGTTGCTCGCAAGCCAAGGAATGTGCAGGCCATCATGCAATCCCAGGGGCGCTAAGCCGTGTTTGTTTCCCGCGGGTTAGAATGGAGCAGCAGCCCCCACAAGCAGTGCTCTTGGAAACTGGCTAGGGTGGACAAGTCTTCCCACCCAACCCCCAGTATCTCAGCGTGGTCGCACCATCTGAGTCGGTCAGTGTGTCTTTGCTTTCATAACGATGGTACGTAACGGAGAACACATTGCATGGCTCAAAACGGGCGAAAGGTGCATGGGGCATGTGAGGCTTGTGGTTAAGGACGTGAAGGTCGCCGGTTTGATTTCCAGTCCCAACAAGTACAATGGCTTAAGTGCTTTTGGACAAGGCATCCGAAACTCATTTCTACTCCACTCTCTCTCTTTCTATCTCTCTCTCTCGCTCTCTCTCTCTCTCCATTGGCTCCCTGTAGCTGCTGCATTCAGTATAAGTCACTGACTCTGGCATACAGAACCATTTCTGGATCTGCCCCCTCTTACCTTCACTCTATCTTTTCAAAATACACTCCGACTCGTTCAATTCGCTCCAGTGATGATTGTGCCTGGTGGTTCCACCTCACCGTGGAGCTCATTCTGAAAATGGTGGAACCATCTTCCCAACTCTGTCCATAAGGCAGAGTCACTTGGCATTTTTAGGAAACTACTAAAGATGCATCTTTTTAACCAATACCTGTTGTAAAAAAATAAATTAATGAATTAATAAAAAAAGGGGGGGGGGGCACAGTGTCTTAGTGGTTAGAATGTTCTCCTCTCAGCACTAGGGATTCCTGGTTCGAATCCCAATCTGGGTGGAGTTTCCATGTTCTCTGTGTGTCCGCGTGGGTTTCCTCCCACAGTTTAAAAACATGGATCAAGATCAATTGAGTTCTCCAAATTGCCCCATATAGAGTGTGTGTTTGTGTGAGTGAGTGTGGGTCCAGTGATAGATTGACGCCCTGTCCTGTGTGTATCTCTCCAGCGCCCGAAACGTTCTCCCCTGGATGGGCATGGGGAACCCCCCGCGACCCTATTAGAGGATAAAGCGGAAGATAATGGATGGATGGATAAAGTGGGGTACATCATCAAATAACAATCAGGCTTTATAATTCTTCAGTGTAACTGGTTTTCTTCATAACTACTGATTTGTGATGTTCTCATTTGTAAGTCGCTTTGGATAAAAGCATCTACTAAATGATTAAATGTAAATGTAAATGCATCTTACAGTGTGTGTGTGTGTGTGTGTGTGTGTGTGTGTGTGTGTGTGTGTGTGTGTGTGTGTGTGTGTGTGTGTGTGTTCTGCACGGATGGGTTAAATGTGTAGGACTGATTCCTCGGTGTGTAAGCACTGTAGGCAAAATATATGACTTATTTGTCATATTACATTTACTACATTTATTTATTTGGTCATTTAGCAGACACTTTTATCCAAAACGACTTACAAGGTGAGCACAGGGTTAATCACAACATCCCTGGAGCAATGAGGGTTAAGGGTCTTGCTCAAGGACCCACATTGGTAACTTCAGTGGACCTGGGATTTGAACCTCCAACCTTCAGATTGATAGCCCAATGCCCTAATCACCGAGTTACCACACCCACATACAGTATAATATATTAATATATAACTCTCATTTTACTCATTCTCTCGAATCTTCAGGTGTTTTGGGCATAATGTGCCATCAACCAATTATTTCGTATTTGTATTTTACATTTGTTGTCGTCTTTAAGAACCAGGTACACTCTGACTTTGGTGGGTTGCTATTTTAATGGGTCATTCTGTATATTGTTGATGTAAAAGTTTGCATAGCATGCATGCACTTCGGGTTTGTGCACAGCTGTGTGTCCGTAACAAGCCTGTGTTGACAATTCACTGCTACAATAATAATAAACGTCTGAGAGTTGTCTGGAGAGGTTGTTTTCATAGCAATACGCTAGAAATGTACCTGAATTCACCCTATTTTGAGATGGACACGCCCCGCGGGGTACATATATTCACAAGCAGCATTGCTATTTAAATGACGCAGGCTAAAGGCGTGAAAATAGAATCGTTGCCAGGTGGCATGCGCTACGTGTTTGTGCACAGCTGCGTAACCATGTGGGCGTAAGAAGCCTGTGTTGACAATTCACTGCTACGATAATAATAAACGTCTGACAGTTGCCGTCTGGAGAGGTTGTTTTTTAGTCAGCGGTGCAACTAGGTTTTCATAGCAATACGCTAGAAATGTACCTATAGACACCTCATTTTGAGATGGA
>JAFMOC010000434.1:417500-423465 GCA_019802505.1 Corydoras sp. C115
TGTAGAGCATATTCAGGTATCCGGTCTGTAACTTTAATAAATAGATTTACAATTTATTAAATCAGGATTCTTATTGGGCGGCACGTTGGCTTAGTGGTTAGCATGTTCTCCTCTCAGCGCTGGGGATTCCCAGTTGAAATCCCAATCTGGGTGGAGTTTCCATGTTCTCCCCGTGTCCGTGTGGGTTTCCTCCGGGTTCTCCGGTTTCCTCCCACAGTCCAAAAACATGGATCAAGGTCAATTGAATTCTCCAAATTGCCCCATATAGAGTGTGTTTGTGTGAGTGCGTGTGTGTCCAGTGATAGATTGGTGCCCTGTTCTGGGTGTATCTGCCCAGCGCCCAAAACGTTCTCCCCTGGATGGGCATGGGGGACCCCCCCGCGAACCTAATAGAGGGTAAAGCGGAAGATAATGGATGGATGGATGAATTCTTATTGGTTGGCATGGTGGCATAGCCTCTTAGTGCTGGGGTTCGTAGTTTTCATGTTTCATGTTTTCCAATTTGCCCCCCCCCCCCGTGACCCCAGTGGATGTTTTCCAGTTTCCTCCCACAGTCCAAAAACAAACATTCAAGGTGGATTGGCTCCTCTAATTTGCCCCAAGGATGGCCCAGTGACTAAATGATTTAACACGTCAGCCTCTCAGTAGCGGGGATCCAGGTTCGAATCCCAATCTGGGTGAAGTTTCCATGTTTCATGTTTTTCAGTTTTCTACCACAGTCTAAAAACATGGATTCAAGGTGAATTGGCTGCTCTAAATTGCCCTAAGGGTGGCATGTTGGCTAAGTGGTTAGCATGTGTACCTCTTAGCTCTGGAGATCTTGATTCAAATCCTGAGATCTGGAGATCTTGATTCGAGTTCCAATCTGGTTTCTGTGTTCTCCCCGTGTCCGCATGGGTTTCCTCCCACAGTCCAAAAACAAGGATTTAAGGCAAACTGGCTGCTATAAATTGCCCCATATAGAGTGTGTTTGTGTGAGTGAGTGTGTGCCCAGTGATAGATTAACACTCTGTCCTGGGTGTATCTGCCCAGCGCCCAAAACGTTATCCCCTGGATGGGCATGGGGAACCCCCCGCGACCCTAATATAGGATAAAGCGTTTAATATAATAATATAAGATGAATTCTTTTTTTTCTGTAATTCCTTACACAAATACAATTCATTTTATCTTCTGTATCAGCTTGTACTATATTAAAGTATTTAAATAAGTTCCAAGAGCAAAAAGAAAGGTTGGGGATCGACTTAACATTGTTCTAAAGCAGCTCGTATCATTAGACTGTGTTAGCTTTCTTTTTTTTCTTCCTTTGGTTTGCTTCATTTGAATCAGACTTCACAGCTACCAAAGTGTTCTGTCTGATTGTGTCTGTAGTTTTGGTTCCTGTGAGCTGTATCAGTTTCAGTCCTGCAACAGATGAAGTGTTAAACACACACACACAGACACACACACACACAGACACACACACACACACACACACACACACACACACACACACAGACTTCCTGTTTCTGCTGTGTAATTTGCTCAGCGGGGCCTGGTGCTGGTGCAGACTAGTCGTGGCTGAATGTGGTTGCGTGGTTTGCTTTTTTATTTTAAAGCTGTTAAGCGATGAGGTGAAGCACAATGTGCAGGGATGGAATTTAAATTTTTTAATTAACTGTAACAGAAATTAATGTCTTACCAAGACTAAGACATTAGTCTTAGCCTCTACCATTTTTTAGTTGTCTATTTTCCACTTTATCCTCTATTAGGGTCACGGGGGGGTTCTCAATGCCCATCCAGGGGAGAACGTTTCGGGTGCTGGGCAGATACACCCAGGACAGGACACCAATCTATCACTGTACACACTCACTCACACAGACACACTCTATATGGGGCAATTTTCATTCATTCATTATCTTCCACTTTTATCCTTTATTAGGGTCGCGGGGGGTGTCGCGGGGGGTGGGGGTGGGGGTTCCCCATGCCCATCCAGGGGAGAACGCCTTGGGCACTGGGCAGATACACCCAGGACAGGACACCAATCTATCGCTGGGTACTCACTCACTCACTCACTCACTCACACAAACACACTCTATATGGGGCAATTTGGAGAACTCAATTGACTGATCCATGTTTTTGGACTGTGGGAGGAAACCGGAGAACCCGGAGGAAACTCACGCGGACACGGGGAGAACATGGAAACTGCACCCAGATGGGGATTCGAACCGGGAATCCCTAGTTCTGAGAGGTGAATGTGCTAACCACTAAGCTACCGTGTCGCTATGGGGTAATTTAGAGCATTCAATTTACCTTGAAACCTTGTTTTTTGACTGTGGGGAGAAAATCGGAGAATCTAGAGGAAACCCTGACGGACTCGGTGAAAACATGGAAACTCCAACCAGATTGGGATTCGAATCTGGAGTGCTGGGGGAACGTTATAGGCGCTGGGCAGACCCAGGACAGGGTGCCAATCTATTACTGGGCACACACTCACTCACACAGACACTTTAATGTCTGTAAATTTAGATACAGGCAATTTAAAGCGGCTAATTCACCTTAATTCCATGTTTTTGGACTGCGGGAGGAAACTGGAGAACCTGCATCCTGAGAGGTGAATGTGTTAACCATAACATTGTGGTTAGTACGTTTACCTTTCAGCGCTGAGGATCCAGGTTTAATCCAAATCTGAATGGAGTTTGCATGTTCTCCCAAGTGGCTTTTTCTGAATGGAGTTTGCATGTCCAAGTGGCTTTTTTCCGAGTTCTCCGATGTCCTCCCACAGTCCAAAAACATGGAGTCAAGGTCACTTGGCTGCTCTAAATTGCCCCTATATAGTCTGTGTGTGTGCCCAGTGATAAATTGGCACCCTTTCCTAGCACACAAACTTCTGTTAGCTGAATGGGCTGAGGAATGGGATGGATGGATGGATGCCCCGCCCCAATCGTTGTAAAGGATTAAGCTGAAGATAATGAATAAATCAATTTTAACTTATTAACACGTTAGCCCACGGTGGCTTAGTGGTTAGCATGTTCTCCTTTCAACGCTAGGGATTCCCGGTTCGAATCCCAATCTGGGTGGAGTTTCCATGTTCTCCCCGTGTCAGCGTGGGTTTCCTCCGGGTTCTCCGGTTTCCTCCCACAGTCCAAAAACATGGATCAAGGTCAATTGAGAACTTCAAACTGCCCCATATAGAGTGTGTTTGTGTGAGTGAGTGTGTGCCCCGTGATTGATTGGCATGGGGAACCCCCCCACACCCACCCCTCCAGATTCGAATCCCAATCTGGGTGGAGTCCGTGAGGGTGTCCTCCGGGTTCACCGGTTTTCTCCCCACAGTCGAAAAACAAGGTTTCAAGGTAAATTGAATGCTCTAAATTGCCCCATCACGGTGGCTTAGTGGTTAGCACGCTCGCCTCTCAGCACTAGGGACTCCCGGTTCGAATCCCCATCTGGGTGGAGTTTCCATGTTCTCCCCGTGTCTGCGAGGGTTTCCTCCAGGTTCTCCGGTTTCCTCCCACAGTCCAAAAACATGGATCAAGTCAATTGAATTCTCAAAAAAATTGAGTGTGTCTGTGAGTAGAGTGTGTGTGTGTGAGTGAGTGTGTGCCCAGCGATGGATTGGCGCCCTGTCCTGGGTCTATCTGCCCAGCGCCCGAGACGTTCTCCCCTGGATGGGCATGGGGAACCCCACCGCGACCCTAATAGAGGATAAAGCGGGAGATAATGAATGAAAAGAATGAATAAATATATTTATATTTATATAAATATAGAGTGTGTCTGTGTGAGTGTGTGCCCAGAGATAGATTGGCGCCCTGTCCTGGGTCTATCTGCCCAGCACCCGAAACGTTTTCCCCTGGATGGGCATGGGGAACCCCCCCACGACCCCAATAGAGGATAAAGCGGAAGATGATGGATGGATGGTGGGTGTGGTAGCTCAGTGGTTAGGGTGTTGGACTATCAATCTGAAGGTTGGCGGTTCAAATCCCAGGTCCACTGAAGTTACCAATGTGGGTCCTTGAGCAAGACTCTTAACCCTCATTGCTCCAGGGATGTTGTGATTAACCCTGTGCTCACCTTGTAAGTCGCTTTGGATAAAAGCGTCCAATAAATGACCAAATGTATGTAAATGGATGGATTGATGGAACACGTTAGCCAGTTAGCAACACCTGTCTTGTCGGTGTTACCTCATGTTGGTTCGCTCATTTCACTTCAAATACGCACATACTTCATTTAAATAATCTGTGGTTTAGACTTTTTGTTGTGGTAAATGGTTTTATAAATCAAGAAAAAGGTTATAACATTATATGAAACATTACTGTAGACGCTTCACGTGTTGAAAGCTAACTGTATAGCGACATCTAGTGGTGATAATCAGTCATTAAATCCACTGTTCTACATGAAATCTGTTTATATGTTAATATAATGCAGTTAAATATACATTATATTGTGCTCTAAACACACATCAATAGTTCATATTATGTTAATAACACATTAGCATAAACCATGTTTATGATCTTGGGTGGGGGCACGGTGTCTTAGTGGTTGGCATGTTCTCCTCTCAGCGCTAGGGGTTCGAATCCCCATCTGGGTGGAGTTTCCATGTTCTCCCCGTGTCGCGTGGGTTTCCTCCGGGTTCTCCGGTTTCCTCCCACAGTCCAAAAACATGGATCAAGGTCAACTGAGCCCCATATACTGTAGAGTGTGTCTGTGTGAGTGAGTGTGTGCCCAGTGATAGATTGTCGCCCTATCCTGGGTGTATCTGCTCAGTGCCCGAAATGTTCTCCCCTGGTTGGGCAAACCCCCACATGCCCCTGGGGGGTTCCACATTCATAACCAGGGGCATGTGGCCACATGACTCTAGTAGAGGATAAAGCGGAAGATAATGGATGGATGGATGAATGAATTCTTATTGGTTGGCATGGTGGCATAGCCTCTCAGTGCTGGGGATCCAGGTTCGAATCCTGTCCTGGGTGTATCTGCCCAGTGCCCAAAACGTTCTCCCATGGATGGGCATGGGACCCTAGTAGAGATAATGGATGGATGGATGTTTAATATCTTACAGAAACTAGCAATGTTAATTCTAAATTAAACCTCATTTCCTCTTAGACACTTGGTTTCTATTGGTTATTTGTTTGCGAATAACGTTAGGTGTAAAAGGCATTTTATAACAGTATGGCTATTAAATAAACGAAAAACTGAACTGGACTGTGTTCCTTCAGCCAACAGCACCATGGATGCAGATCAAACAGAGAAGGAGCAAGAGAACTTGGACAAGGGAGGAGAGAAAAAGGAGAACGAGGAGGTGCAGAGTGAGGAACAGGAGCTGGAGGAGCTCAGGGCGCAGATACTGAACCTCCTGCTGGAGCTGGAGCAGGCGCGAGATACATCCCAGAAACACGAAGAGAGTGGTGTAGAGCTGCAAGGTGAGAATCAAACATCAGGTCCAGTGTGTTCATACAATTAAAGGTTCATGAGTGGAGGAGGTTCATGAGTAGGTCCATGAGTGGAGGAGGTTCAGGAGTGGAGGAAGTTCATGAGTGGAGGAGGTTCATGAGTGGAGGAGGTTCATGAGTGGAGGAGGTTCATGAGTGGAGGAGGTTCACGAGTGGAGGAGGTTCATGAGTAGGTTCATGAGTGGAGGAGGTTCATGAGTGGAGGAGGTTCATGAGAGGAAGAGGTTCATGAGAGGAGGAGGTTCATGAGAGGAGGAGGTTCATGAGAGGAGGAGGTTCATGAGTGGAGGAGGTTCATGAGTGGAAGAGGTTCATGAGAGGAGGAGGTTCATGAGAGGAGTAGGTTCATGAGAGGAGGAGGTTCATGAGAGGAGGAGGTTCATGAGTGGAAGAGGTTCATGAGTGGAGGAGGTTCATGAGTGGAGGAGGTTCATGAGTGGAAGAGGTTCATGAGAGGAGGAGGTTCATGAGAGGAGTAGGTTCATGAGAGGAGTAGGTTCATGAGAGGAGGAGGTTCATGAGAGGAGGAGGTTCAT
>JAFMOC010000435.1:0-57500 GCA_019802505.1 Corydoras sp. C115
AGTGGTTTTGAACTGTAAAAATTTTACCTCTTTTTAAGGCCACTAGCATTTAAATTTGAAAATTTGCGGGAATCCATGGAGCAGGAGAGCAAGAGAAGTGGAGAATAATGACAAGAAGGCGGCTGAGGTAACCCCATCTGTCTTTGAAGAACGAACCCCTTTTCAAATATTCATTTATTCATTATCTTCCGCTTTATCCTCTATTAGGATCGCAGGGGGGTTCCCCATGCCCATCCAGGGGAGGGGAGAAAGTTTTGGGCGCTGGGCAGATACACCCAGGACAGGGCGCCAATCTATCGCTGGACACACACACACACACACTCTATATGGGGCAATTTGGAGAACTCAATTGTCTTGATCCATGTTTTTGGACTGTGTGAGGAAACCCACGTGGACACGGGGAGAACATGGAAACTCCACCCAGATGGGGATTCGAACCGGGAATCCCTAGAGCTGAGAGGAGAACATGCTAAACCACTAAGCCGTCCGTTTCCGTTTCTTTCATTTAACAAACGTGTGTGTGTGTGTGTGTTATATGGGTGTGTGTGTGAGCGTTTGTGAGTGTGTGTGTGAATCTCAATCTAATCTTCAGTTTATTATAATGAGATACAGTGAGGTGCAGAGAAATTCACTCATTCATCACCTTCAGCTTTATCCTTCATTACAGTGGAACCCCATCCAGAGGAGAACGTTTCCATCACTGGACACACACTCACTCACAGACTCACACACACTATATGGGGCAATTTACAGAGAGAACTTTACCCAGATTGGGATTTGAACCTGGATCCCCAGAGTTTTTTCTTAATAACATAAGTGGTGTCACAGTACTGTAGTGGTTTGTATGTTCTCCGTGTGTGTGTGTGTGTGTGTGCCCACCAATGTCCTTCGATGAGTTCTTTGTAACTGACACTCAACTGAAGGAGGTGGAGGAAGAGATGGATGAGGAGGGAGTCAGTATTGCAGCTGTATTTAAAGAGGGATGGAGAACCAGTGGGATTCAGATTCCAGACCAAACTCAGAGATCATCATCATCTCCAAATCTGCTGCAGTGAACGATCTTCAGGTATCTGTGTTCTGCTTCACTCTGGGTTCTCTGTTCTGTATCGATGCTGTTCTCTTCTTTAACCCTCTGTGTGAACCGGTGTTCCTCTGTTGCAGAAAGATGAAGGTTCTGCTGGTGACTCTGGTTCTTGCGGCACTGCTGATGAGCGGTGAGTGATGTCACGTCCGTCTGTCTCTGATGAATCCGGGTTCTAACGGGTCTGCGTGTTGGACCTGTCCTCTGTTTCAGGTTCCGCTCTGCGCTGCAACTACTGCGACCCGAAGATCCCGGGTAACGTCTGCAGTGTGGAAAAGTGCATTGGTTCCAATACCCTCTGCCTGAGCGCTCTAGTGAACAACGGAAAAACCTGTAAGTATCAGAACGACATTAATCAGAACCTCTGACATCAAAGCCTTTAACTCTTCAGCTCTGACTCTCATTCCTCTTTTTTTTTCAGACGTCTCTACTAAGAAATGCGTCAGTCCAGTTTGCAGGAAAATGATAATCACGGATGTTAAAGAGTTCAAGTGCTGCAACACTGACCTCTGTAATTAACGACCAAAAGCATTGGTGGAAGCGATGGCCACAATGTTAAAAATGTCTTCAAGCAAACAAATCAAATAAAAACTCCTATGTGCATCACACCGTTGTGGTTTCTGTTAATTTTGTGTTAAAAATTACAAATTAAATGCTTATAACGAGTTTATGAGATGAAACTCAGTTTGGACTTTCTGAAGTATCATTTATAAACACACTGTGTGATCAACAACATCAACAAATTAATTATTCATACTTTAAAGACTTCATTACCCATAAACACTCTCTTATAATGTGTAGTTAATCAGTTTGTGTGGCGTGTACAACAATGAACTTTTAAAAATATAAACTAATTAAATAGAGAACTTTATGTAAATGTAAGAGCTCAATTAACTGTGATAACCTCGATGAGAACGAATTTAATTGTTAAATAAATGAAACAGTATTCGCCTCGTGATTTGGGAGGAATTCCGGTCATCAAACAGTTAAAGCTCATTTAATATTAGAATAAATGTACTCATCACTAAACTCCGTACACCCCAAAAACAGAACCATGTCCACGCTGTTACGTCATAAATCGAACAAAACCCGCGACACGACAAGAAAGAACGACATTAAATCAACATTCCAACACAAAACGCTAGAAAGACGAGACTTCAAAACATATATAAAGGCGAATCACGTGACGGGAACACGGCTGAACCGAATAAGCGGATAAATCAGTAATAAATCAAACAAAGTCCAGTAGAGGGCGCTGTGTAACCAACATAGCGATTTTGTCGCTGTATTAAGTGACTTCAGTTCATATAGCGACTGATTCTTTAAAAAAAGACTAGCAATAAATTTAGTGACCTTTTGTGGTGTTATGCAAATGAAGTGCGCATGCGCAGAGTCGCCGCGTATTTACAGAGCGGAATGTAAAGTTTTCATTGAGACACGAAAAGAAATAAAAACTGCATTTAACTTTAAATTTAAATTTAATTTGAACTCACACAGTCTCTCACCTCATTCAACATACAGGCTTGAACGTAGACATTTAACAACGCTGCAACAAACTGATTTATACAAAACAAACTGATTTATACAAAGCATTAAAGTCATGAAGGTATTTTGAGAAGTGACTCAAAAATACAAGTGTTGTTCTTTTTAAAGGCATCAGAAGTTGTTTATTTGTAGTTCTAACATATGTAGCGTGTTTGTTACTCACTTTTTTTCTCGCCCACAACGTTATGCTTTTTACAGCTTCAAAACACTGCAAATTAGGTGATGACTTCTTGACTTCTGCTTCGACTTTTGATCATCGCCATGTCTACCTTCCTTACTGTTCGCAACATTGCACAGAAAGCTTTTGTAATCTGGGACAGGTGTATTTAAATTAAAGATTCGTCTTAACGATCATGTCTTTAATTATTAAACCGGCTTTACCATTCAGGATTCGTTCTATAAATGTTCATTTATAATATTTATATTGTGTAATAAACATCTCAAGGATGATCATCCATTCGACTTTGAAAACATAAACAGGATGCACCGTCTGTTCTTTTTGCAATTTGAGCTTCCCATCAGTGATGAGGCTGAATGAACCCACTGAATGTGCGGACTTGATGCTCAGGCCATTTCTGTAGTTTCTGGATTTTTAAACGAAATTTTCAAAACTCGCAGAGATGTATCAGAAATTGTTCTGCGGCAACAACACAAAGTTACAACAATGAATCAATCACATCAGAATGTCCTGGAACAAGTGTTCCAGTGGGTACTGTGGAGAACATGCAAAATAAAATCCAAAATCACAGTTCCATTGAGGGATTTATCGTCGTAAAATGGAAAGTGGTCCATTGTATCATTAAAGCATTGTATTTGATCTGATTTTATATTTATCTGATTGAATGATCGTACATGTTCTCCACAGTACGGTTCTAAAGCTGATAAATTTAAACGTTCAAGTTTCAAGTTTTAAGTATATTTGTCATTTGTTTGTTAGTGCCTAGAAATTCTTGGTGAGGCATCGGATTCTACATAGAAGATAAAATGAAAAACACAATATTTACATATGTATGCGCCAAAAAAAAAATAATATATATATACAGTGCCGGGTCACAGCGCTTCACTTTTCAACAATTTGGTTACACGCCTTATTCGGTATTACATTAATCTGCCAAATTGTACGGCAAAATAACCCATTATAACCAGGTGAAAACAGTTTCCATGAGAGTTTTTTGAAAATTTATTGCTGGATAAAAAAACTAAATCTGTCCAGCTGGTATTCTTGCTTAATACTTTGTAGAACCACCTTGTGCTGCAACTACAGGTCTTTTTGAATAGATGCCACAAGCTTAGCAACAGCTATGGCAGATTTGCCCATTCTTCCGCATACCTTTGAAGCTCCATCATGTTGGATGGGAGACCTGCACCAGCCTCTTCAGATCCTTTTGTTCATCGGAGGTCGGGCTCTGAGCTGGGCCACCGAACACACAGAGTGGGTGATGCCACTCCCTTGAGGATCATGCTGTCGTGCTTCGGGTGAACTGCTGAAGTGGTGAACCGATCGCCCCAGCCTGAGGTCAAGAGAGAATTTCTTAAGCCTCCGCAGGAAGAAGAGGCGCTGACGTGCAGTTTTCACAGCAGTGCTGATGGGATGGGACCAGGTGAGGTCCTCAGTGAGGTGGACGCCAAGAAACCTCACACTGCTGACTCTTTCCACTGCGGCTCCATCGATGTAAAGAGGAGCGTGACATCTCTTCTGCTGCTTCCTGTAGTCCACGATGATCTCCTTGGTTTGTTGACGTTGAGACGGAGGTGGTTCTCAGAGTTCCACTGTGCCAGAGCGCCGATCTCGTCTCTGTAGGCCTTCTCATCGCCGTCGGTGATAAGGCCTAGGACTGTCGTGTCGTCAGCAAACTTGAAGATGTTTGATGTATGTCTAGTAACACAGTAATGCGTGTACAGGGAGTACAGGAGGGGGCTTAGTACACACCCCTTGGGGACCCCAGTGCTCAGAGTCAGAGTGGAGGGAAAGCTGTTTCCTTTTCCTGGTGGGGGTGGGGGGGTTACAGTGTAAGGGAGAAAGAAGAGATGAAAATGGTCAACGTTAAGAATCAGGTGATTAGAGGAACAGTACAGGTAGAATAAAAAAATCATAAAACAATATAACTTTAATTTTTTCTTCCTCACAATATGTACATAGAGTGTGTTTTTTAAATTTATGTTTTCATTATTATATTTACTTTTTCTTACTCATCCAGGGCGGACGGCAAAGTAAAAATTATTAATTATAATTAATAATTAAATACTGACTGCGATGGAGACTTTGACATTTGAGATGTTTTAAAAAAAAAAAAAAGTGAAGCCAGTTTTAACAGTTAGTTCTAAGTTCTCTGTAACTGACCCTCAGCTGAAAGAGAAGGATGAGGAGGAAGAGGAGGAGACGGGTGCAGCTGGAGGAGCCAGTATTGCAGCTGTATTTAAAGAGGGATGGAGAACCAGTGGCATTCAGATTCCAGACCAAACTCAGAGATCATCATCATCTCCAAATCTGCTGCAGTGAACGATCTTCAGGTATCTGTGTTCTGCTTCACTCTGGGTTCTCTGTTCTGTATCGATGCCGTTCTCTTCTTTAACCCTCTGTGTGAACCTGTGTTCCTCTGTTGCAGAAAGATGAAGGTTCTGCTGGTGACTCTGGTTCTTGCGGCACTGCTGATGAGCGGTGAGTGATGTCATGTCCGTCTGTCTCTGATGAATCCGGGTTCTAATGGGTCTGCATGTTGGACATGTCCTCTGTTTCAGGTTCCGCTCTGCAATGTAACTACTGCGACCCGAGGAATGCAGATAAACCCTGCTATGTGGAAGAGTGCACTGGTTCTTCTAACTTCTGCATGCGTGCTACGATGAAGGTGGGAGCAAACTGTAAGTATCAGAACGACATTAATCAGAACCTCTGACATCAAAGCCTTTAACTCTTCAGCTCTGACTCTCATTCTTTATCTCGTTTTCAGTCGGCCCTTTGAAGATGTGCGCCAATATGTTGTCCTGCTTTATTAAGTCCTCTGGTCTGGAAAACGTCAAGTGCTGCAACACTGACCGCTGTAATTAACGACCAAAAGCATTCGTGGAACCGATTGCCACAATGTTAAAAATGTTTTCAAACAAACAAATCAAATAAAAACTCCTATGTGCATCACACCGTTGTGGATTCCGTTAATGTAGTTTTTTAAAAAAAATACAAATTAAAGGTTTCTAATGAGTTTGTGGAATGAAACTCAGCTCTGGACTTTCTATCATTCATAAACACACTGTGTGACCTTGTGATGGGATAGGATGAAGTCATGAGTAGGAGGACACCAAAGCTCCTCTGGTTCATGACCCCCCACAGTCCGACTCTTATGGGGCGGGGTGTCCACAGCAGTGCTACGTTTTAATGAAGATCTGATCAACAAATTAATTATTCATACTTAAAACTTTACAGAGAGAGAGAGAGAGAAAGAAAGTTTATGGGTAATGAAGTCTTTAATGTGCAGTTAATCACAGTTTCCTCGAAATGGTAAATAAATGAAACAACAAATTCCTCAAAAACAGAAACATGTCCACACTGTTACGTCACAGCCGCCGCCGCGGACTTCAAAATGTCTGAAACGTGGTTTTTAACGCAGAATTCACCGATAAATCGACCAAAACAACAAGAAAGAACAACATTAAACAATCATTCCAACAGAAAACGCTAGAAAGACGAGACTTCTAAACATATATAAAGGGGAGTCACGTGACGAGAACACAACGGAACCGAATAAGCGGATAAACCAACAAAGTCCAGTAGAGGGCGCTGTGGTGAAACGTGACGAACACAAAATACACAGAAAGCGTTTTGTAATCTTTGAAATGTATTTAAATTAAAGAATAAACATTGTTCTTAAAGAAATGTCTTTATTTATTAAACCGAACTGTAAATCCATTATTATGATTCGTTCTATAAATCCATCCATTATCTTCCGCTTTATCCTACATTAGGGTCGGTGGGGGGGGTTCTCCATGCCCATGCCCAAGGGAGAACGTTTCGGGCAGATACAACCAGGACCGGACGCCAGTCTATCACTGGGCACACACAGACACACTCTATATGGGGCAATCTGGTTTTGGACTGTGGGAGGAAACCGGAGAACCCAGAGGAAACCCACATGGACACGGGGAGAACATAAAAACTCCACCCAGATGGGGATTCGAACCTGGAATCCCTAGTGCTGAGAGGAGAACATGCTAAACCACCATGCTGCCCCGTTCTATAAATGTTCATTTATAATACAGTCCCTGACATAAGTTCTGTACGAAAATAAATTTGCTTTACTGCAGAAATATTGATCATTTAATGAACACAGAAAGGTCAGATTTTGGCAAGACAAAAGTTGTCGCCTTGTCAAATAATTCACCCAATCCTAGTTTACAGCCTCACTGGTGCTCACTAATTGATTGGTTAATTAGTGACCTTCACTTGCACTGAAACTTCACTTCTGACAACATGCCAAAAATCAATCCTGCGACCAAAGCCTTGATTATCAAGACGCTGAAGACCAAATCCACCGCAGAGGTGGCTGGCACCTTTAATGTGTCTCAGCGTCAAGTACAAAGAATTGAAAAAAAGATTTGAAGAGACTGGAGATGTTTTTGACAAGCCCAGGTCCGGCAGACCCCACAAGACAACTGCTCAGGAGGAACGTTTGTTGGTTAGAAAATCCAAAGCCAGTCCCTCTTCCACTGCAGCAGAGCTCCACCAGGCCTGGTCACCTCAAGTCCCTGTGTCAACCAGAACAGTTTGTAGTATTCTGTCTCGAAATGGCCTCCATGGTCGAATCAGTGCCCAGAAACCAGCATTAAACAAAATGCAGGTAAAAAAAAACGTGTGGCATTTGCCAAGGCCATCAGCCTGCTCAGATGAATTACACCACAGCCGCCGCAAATACTGCAGGAGACCTACTGGAGCCCGTATGGATCCAAGATTCACCCAGAAAACAGTCAAGTTTGGTGGTGGAAGATCATGGTCTGGGGTTACATTCAGTATAGGGGTGTGCGAAACATTTGCAAGGTGGAAGGCAATATCAATAGCCTAAAATATCAAGAAGTATTAGCTACATCTTACATTCCCAATCATAAAAGGAAACAAATTTTGCAGCAGGATGGTGCTCCATCTCCACATCAAAGTTCCTCAAGGCGAAGAGGATCAAGGTGCTCCAGGACTGGCCAGCCCAGTCACCAGACATGAACATCATTGAGCATGTTTGGGGTAGGATGAAAGAGGAAGCTTGGAAGACAAAACCAAAGAATCTTGATGAACTCTGGGAGGCATGTAAGACTGCATTCGTTGCTATTCCTGATGACTTCATCAATAAATTGTATGAATCATTGTCGAGCCGCATGGATGCAGTTCTTCAAGCTCATGGAACTCACACAAAATATTAAATATGGCTCTATTAGCACCACAATGTCATTTACCAGTGTTATGAAGCATATCTTTGTATATGAAATAAACTATTTGTTTGATTTTCACATTACTTTCTGTGGGTGACAAAACTTTTGTCTTGCCAAAATCTGACCTTTCTGTGTTCATTAAATGATCAATATTTCTGCACTAAAGCAAATTTATTTTCGTAAATTAAATCTCATTTGGGAGAGTTTCAGCTTTCATATGAGTCAGTTCTAAAACCAATGGATGAATTTAAAGTCAGGTTATAAGCTTTTGTTTCCACAACATGGATAAGCGACAGAACTTATGTCAAGGACTGTATTTCTATTGTTTAATAATACAGTATATCAAATAAACGACCATCCATTTGACTTTAAAAACCTAAACCTTTAATCAAACCACAACATGCACCGTCATGTTCTTTTGCATTTGACACCTATCCCATCAGTGATGAACCTGAATGAACCCACCTGAATGTGCGGACTGAGGCTCAAGGCCACGTTCTGGAGAAAACGAAACCCTTATCACTTGTCCTGATTAGGACCTGCAACAACACAAAGTTACAACAATGAATCAATCGCATCGGAATGTCCTGGAACAAGTGTTCCAGAGAGTACTGTGGAGAACATGCAAACTAAAATCCATCAATGTCACTGTCCATTTAATTAATGATTGAATGTTTTATTTAAACATATAAATAATTATTATTGTGATGCAGAGTTTTATTTAATTACTGACTGCGATGGAGATTTTCAGACATTTGACATATTTAAAAAAAAAAAAAAAGAAGCCAGTTTTAACAGTTAGTTCTAAGTTCTCTGTAACTGACCCTCAGCTGAAAGAGGAGGAGGAGGAGACGGGTCCAGCTGGAGGAGGAGAGTCAGTAGTGCAGCTGTATTTAAAGAGGGATGGAGAACCAGTGGCATTCAGATTCCAGACCAAACTCAGAGATCATCATCTCCAAATCTGCTGCAGTGAACGATCTTCAGGTATCTGTGTTCTGCTTCACTCTGGGTTCTCTGTTCTGTATCGATGCTGTTCTCTTCTTTAACCCTCTGTGTGAACCGGTGTTCCTCTGTTGCAGAAAGATGAAGGTTCTGCTGGTGACTCTGGTTCTTGCGGCGCTGCTGATGAGCGGTGAGTGATGTCATGTCCGTCTGTCTCTGATGAATCTGGGTTCTAACGGGTCTGCGTGTTGGACCTGTCCTCTGTTTCAGGTTCCGCTCTGCGCTGTAATATCTGCGACCCGAAGGACAAAGGTAAACCCTGCTATGTGGAACAGTGCCCTGGTTCCAACAACCTCTGCATGAGTGCCATGATGTACGAGGGAAAAACCTGTAAGTATCAGAACGACATTAATCAGAACCTCTGACATCAAAGCCTTTAACTCTTCAGCTCTGACTCTCATTCCTCTTTATTTCAGACGCAGCCGTAAAGAAATGTGCCAATCAGGAGACCTGCACCACGAAGAGCGCTGGTGTGAAAAACGTCATGTGCTGCAACACTGACCTCTGTAATTAACGACCAAAAGCATTCGTGGAACCGATTGCCACAATGTTGAAAATGTCTTTTAGCAAACAAATCAAATAAAAACTCCTATGTGCATCACACTGTCGTGGTTTCCGTTAATGTTGTTTTAAAAAATATAAATTAAAGGTTTATAACGGGTTTGTGAGATGAAACTTAGCTCTGGACTTTCTAAAGTATCATTCATAAACACACTGTGTGATCAACATCAACAAATTAATTATTCATACTTAAAACACTCTCTCTCTTATAATGTGCAGTTAATCAGTTTGTGTGGAGTGAACAACAATGAACTTTTAAAAATATAAACTAATTAATTTGAGAACTTTATGTAAATGTAAGAGCTCAATTAACTGCGGTAACCTCGAAATGGTAAATAAATTAAACAACAAATTCCTCAAAAACAGAACCATGTCCACACTGTTACGTCACAGCCACCGCCACGGACTTCAAAAGGTCTGAAACGTGGTTTTTAACGCAGAATTCAACGATAAATCGAACAAAACGACAAGAAAGAATGACATTAAATCAACATTCCAACACAAAACGCTAGAAAGACGAGACTTCCTAAACATATATAAAGGTCACGTGACGCGAACACGGCTGAACCGAATAAGCGGATAAATCAGTAATAAACCAACAATGTCCAGAAGAGGGCGCTGTGGTGAAACGTAACGAACACAAAATACACAGAAAGCGTTTTTTAATCTGAGATACATTTAAATTAAAGAATAAACATTGTTCTTAACGAAATGTCTTCATTTTTTAAACCGAATTGTAAATCCATTATTCTGATACGTTTTTATAAATGTTCATTTATAATATTTATATTGTTTAACAATACTTTACATCAAATAAACGACCATTCATTCGACTTTAAAAACCTAAACATTTAATCAAACCACAACATGCACCGTCATGTTCTTTTGCATTTGACTCCTATCCCATCAGTGATGAACCTGAATGAACCCACCTGAACGTGCGGACTGAGGCTCAAGGCCACGTTCTGTACGCGTTCTGGAGAAAATTAAATAATGATTGAATGACCTCTTAGGGTTCTAAAGCTGATGAATTTAAACACTGGTGGGGGGGGGGGGGGGTTTACAGAGTAATGGAGAACGTAGAGATGAAGCTGGAGAACGTTAGGAATCAGGGGATTAGAGGAACAATACAGGTAGAATAATAAATCCTAAATATATTCCCTTCGATTCATTCATTATCTTCCGCTTTATTGCCTACATCTCGGGTGCTGGGCAGATACACCCGCCGGGGGGGGGGGTGGGGGGGGGGGGGGGTGGGGGGGGGGGGGGGGTGGGGTGGGGGGGGGGGGGGGGGGGGGGGGGGGGGGGGGGGGTTGGGGGGGGGGGGGGTGTGGGGGGGGGGTGGGGGGGGGGGGGGGGTTGGGGGGGGGGGGGGGGGGGGGGGGGGGGGGGGGGTGGGGGGGGGGGGGGGGGGGGGGGGGGGGGGGGGGGGGGGGTGGGGGGGGGGAGGGGGAGGGGGGGGGGGGAGGGGGGGGGGAGGGGGGGGGGGGGGGGGGGGGGGGGGGGGGGGGGGGGGGGGGGGGGGGGGCAAATCTAGCACTGGGCAAAATCATTAAAATTACAATAATAATTTTAATTACATATGATTTAAGATCGCTGTTTTTGATGTTTTTTTACAAAAAACATAAATAATTATTATTGGGACGCAGAGTTTTATTTAATTACTGACTGCGATGTAGACTTTCAAACATTTAAGATGTTTTAAAAACAGTGAAGCCAGATTTTTCAACAGTAGTTCTAAGTTCTGTGGAGTGAGGGCCATTGTTTACACTAATTTACATATAATTGACATATTTTTACAGACTCATTTACAGATTAATTTTCACGACTTCCTTTACAGATGTAATTTACAGATTAATTTTCAGACTTAGTTACAGGATTAATTTACAGATTAATTTTCAGACTAATTTAAACAGACTAATTTACAGATTAATTTTTCAGACTTTATTTACAGATTAATTTACGAGATTAAATTTTTCAGACCACATGGACGGATTTAGAAGCTCTTAATCACGGTGTCGAGGTTGTTCGGTGTCCGTCAGTGTGATTCACAGTTCAAACTGATGTTTTAATGTTTCCACCGTTTTCTGAATCAGCATTTTTAATAAAAAACTGGGCCCATGAGGAAAACCGACCTGCCTGCAGAACCATTCCATCAGTCCCTCAACTGCAGAACCGCAATGTAATGAGAACAAAGAACGAAGAACTGAGAGTTAATGATTTGAAACGATGCTGACCGGTCGACTGTCGGTTATCATTTTCATTTACAACCAATTAAAACTGAGGGTCTTTTTTAAATTAAAGAGTTAATGGCTGGTGGGTTGTATTCTCTCTGTAACACACATCCCGGATCTATGGTGAGGAGGAAGGAGGAGAGTCAGTATTGCAGCTGTATTTAAAGATGGGATGGAGAACCAGTGGCATTCAGATTCCAGACCAAACTCAGAGATCTCATCATCTCCAAATCTGCTGCAGTGAACGTTTCTTCAGGTATCCTGTGTTCTGCTTCACTCTGGGTGTCTCTGTTCTGTATCGATGCCGTTCTCTTCTTTAACCCTCTGTGTGAAACCTGTGTTTCCTCTAGTTGCAGAAATATGAAGGTTCTGCTGGTGACTCTGGTTCTTGCGGCGGCGCTGCTGATGAGCGGTGAGTGACGTCACGTCCGTCTGTCTCTGATGAATCCGGGTTCTAATGGGTCTGCATGTTGGGCCTGTCCTCTATTTCAGGTTCTGCCCTGCGCTGTAATCACTGCGACCTGAAGAACCGAGGTAAACCCTGCTTTGTGGAACAGTGCAGTGGTTCTAATAACCTCTGCATGAGTGCTACGGTGACATTGGGAGCAAACTGTAAGTATCAAAATGACATTAATCAGAACATCAAAGCCTTTAACTCTTCAGCTCTGACTCTCATTCCTCTTTATTTCAGTCGTCCCTTTGAAGAAATGTGCCAATCTGAGCGGCTGCGCTTTGAGGGCAATCAGCTGTGTGCCCGCGCGCTGCGATCAGAAATTGCCCCGTGAGCGGCTGCGCTTTGAGGGCAATCAGCTGTGTGCCCTCAAAGAAATTGCCCCGTGAGCGGCTGCGCTTTGAGGGCAATCAGCTGTGTGCCAGCGCTGCGATCAGAAATTGCCCCGTGAGCGGCTGCGCTTTGAGGGCAATCAGCTGTGTGCCAGAGCGCTGCGATCAGAAATTGCCCCGTGAGCGGCTGCGCTTTGAGGGCAATCAGCTGTGTGCCCGCGCGCTGCGATCAGAAATTGCCCCGTGAGCGGCTACGCTTTGAGGGCAATCAGCTGTGTGCCAGCGCGCTGCGATCAGAAATTGCCCCGTGAGCGGCTGCGCTTTGAGGGCAATCAGCTGTGTGCCAGCGCGCTGCGATCAGAAATTGCCCCGTGAGCGGCTGCGCTTTGAGGGCAATCAGCTGTGTGCCCGTGCGTTGCGATCAGAAATTGCCCCGTGAGCGGCTACGCTTTGAGGGCAATCAGCTGTGTGCCAGAGCGCTGCGATCAGAAATTGCCCCGTGAGCGGCTGCGTTTGAGGGCAATCAGCTGTGTGCCCGCGCGCTGCGATCAGAAATTGCCCCGTGAGCGGCTGCGCTTTGAGGGCAATCAGCTGTGTGCCCGCGCGCTGCGATCAGAAATTGCCCCGTGAGCGGCTACCCTCTGCGGGCAATCAGCTGTGTGCCAGCGCGCTGCGATCAGAAATTGCCCCGTGAGCGGCTGCGCTTTGAGGGCAATCAGCTGTGTGCCCCGCGCTGCGATCAGAAATTGCCCCGTGAGCGGCTGCGCTTTGAGGGCAATCAGCTGTGTGCCCGCGCGTTGCGATCAGAAATTGCCCCGTGAGCGGCTACGCTTTGAGGGCAATCAGCTGTGTGCCAGAGCGCTGCGATCAGAAATTGCCCCGTGAGCGGCTGCGCTTTGAGGGCAATCAGCTGTGTGCCCGCGCGCTGCGATCAGAAATTGCCCCGTGAGCGGCTGCGCTTTGAGGGCAATCAGCTGTGTGCCAGAGCGCTGCGATCAGAAATTGCCCCGTGAGCGGCTGCGCTTTGAGGGCAATCAGCTGTGTGCCAGCGCGCTGCGATCAGAAATTGCCCCGTGAGCGGCTGCGCTTTGAGGGCAATCAGCTGTGTGCCCGCGCTGCGATCAGAAATTGCCCCGTGAGCGGCTGCGCTTTGAGGGCAATCAGCTGTGTGCCCGCGCGTTGCGATCAGAAGTTGCCCCGTGAGCGGCTACGCTTTGAGGGCAATCAGCTGTGTGCCAGAGCGCTGCGATCAGAAATTGCCCCGTGAGCGGCTGCGTTCTGCGGGCAATCAGCTGTGTGCCCGCGTTATGCGATCAGAAATTGCCACCCGTGAGCGGCAAATGATCAATATTTCTGCACTAAAGCAAATTTATTTTCGTAAATTTTAAATCTCATTTGGGAGAGTTTCAGCTTTCATATGAGTCAGTTCTAAAACCAATGGGATGAATTTAAAGTCAGGTTCTAAGCTTTTTGTTTCCACAACATGGATAAGCGACAGAAAACTTATGTCAAGGACTGTATTTCTATTGTTTAATAATACAGTATATCAAATAAACGACCATCCATTTGACTTTAAAAACCTAAACCTTTAATCAAACCACAACATGCACCCGTCATGTTCTTTTGCATTTGACACCTATCCCATCAGTGATGAACCTGAATGAACCCACCTGAATGTGCGGACTGAGGCTCAAGGCCACGTTCTGGAGAAAACGAAACCCTTATCAACTTGTCCTGATTAGGACCTGCAACAACACAAAGTTACAACAATGATCAATCGCATCGGGGGGAATGTCCTGGAACAAGTGTTCCAGAGAGTACTGTGGAGAACATGCAAACTAAATCCATCAATGTCACTGTCCATTTAATTAATGATTGAATGTTTTTATTTAAAACATATAAATAATTATTATTGTGATGCAGAGTTTTATTTAATTACTGACTGCGATGGAGATTTTCAGACATTTGACATATTTAAAAAAAAAAAAAAAGAAGCCAGTTTTAACAGTTAGTTCTAAGTTCTCTGTAACTGACCCTCAGCTGAAAGAGGAGGAGGAGGAGACGGGTCCAGCTGGAGGAGGAGAGTCAGTAGTGCAGCTGTATTTAAAGAGGGATGAAGAACCAGTAGCATTCAGATTCCAGACCAAACTCAGAGATCATCATCATCTCCAAATCTGCTGCAGTGAACGATCTTCAGGTATCTGTGTTTCTGGCTTCACTCTGGGTTCCTCTTGTTCTGTATCGATGCTGTTCTCTTCTTTAACCCTCTGTGTGAACCTGTGTTCCTCTGTTGCAGAAAGATGAAGGTTCTGCTGGTGACTCTGGTTCTTGCGGCGCTGCTGATGAGCGGTGAGTGATGTCATGTCCGTCTGTCTCTGATGAATCTGGGTTCTAACGGGTCTGCGTGTTGGACCTGTCCTCTGTTTCAGGTTCCGCTCTGCGCTGTAATATCTGCGACCCGAAGGACAAAGGTAAACCCTGCTATGTGGAACAGTGCCCTGGTTCCAACAACCTCTGCATGAGTGCCATGATGTACGAGGGAAAAACCTGTAAGTATCAGAACGACATTAATCAGAACCTCTGACATCAAAGCCTTTAACTCTTCAGCTCTGACTCTCATTCCTCTTTATTTCAGACGCAGCCGTAAAGAAATGTGCCAATCAGGAGACCTGCACCACGAAGAGCGCTGGTGTGAAAAACGTCATGTGCTGCAACACTGACCTCTGTAATTAACGACCAAAAGCATTCGTGGAACCGATTGCCACAATGTTGAAAATGTCTTTTAGCAAACAAATCAAATAAAAACTCCTATGTGCATCACACTGTCGTGGTTTCCGTTAATGTTGTTTTAAAAAATATAAATTAAAGGTTTATAACGGGTTTGTGAGATGAAACTTAGCTCTGGACTTTCTAAAGTATCATTCATAAACACACTGTGTGATCAACATCAACAAATGGGCTGATCAACAAATTAATTATTCATACTTAAAACTTTAAAGACTTCATTACCCATAAACCCCCTCTCTCTTATAATGTGCAGTTAATCAGTTTGTGTGGAGTGAACAACAATGAACTTTTAAAAAATATAAACTAAATAAATTGAGAACTTTATGTAAATGTAAGAGCTCAATTAACTGTGGTAACCTCGAAATGGCAAATAAGTCCAACGCCGCGGACTTCAAAAGGTCTGAAACGTGGTTTTTAACGTAGAAATCACCGATAAATCGTACAAAACACGCCACACGACAAGAAAGAACGACATTAAATCAACATTCCAACACAAAACGCTAGGGACTTCTAAACATATATAAAGGGTAATCACGTGATGCAAACATGGCTGAACCGAATAAGCGCATAAATCAGTAATAAACCAACAAAGTCCAGAAGAGGGCGCTGTGGTGAAACGTAACGAACAGAAAATACACAAAAAGCGTTTTGTAATCTAAGATACATTTAAATTAAAGAATAAACATTGTTCTTAACGAAATGTCTTCATTTTTTAAACCGAATTGTAAATCCATTATTCTGATACGTTTTTATAAATGTTCATTTATAATATTTATATTGTTTAACAATACTTTACATCAAATAAACGACCATTCATTCGACTTTAAAAACCTAAGCATTTAATCAAACTACAACATGCACCGTCATGTTCTTTTGCATTTGACTCCTATCCCATCAGTGATGAACCTGAATGAACCCACCTGAACGTGCGGACTGAGGTTCAAGGCCACGTTCTGTACGCGTTCTGGAGAAAATTAAATAATGATTGAATGATCTTAGGGTTCTAAAGCTGATGAATTTAAACACTGGTGGTGGGGGGGGGGGGGTTACAGAGTAATGGAGAACGTAGAGATGAAGCTGGAGAACGTTAGGAATCAGGGGATTAGAGGAACAATACAGGTAGAATAATAAATCATAAAATTATTCATTCATTATCTTCCGCTTTATTGCCTACATCTTGGGTGCTGGGCAGATACACCCAGGACAGGGGGGGGGCAATCTAGCGCTGGGCAAAATCATAAAATTACAATAATAATTTTAATTACATATGATTTAAGATCGCTGTTTTGATGTTTTTTTTTCAAAAAAACATAAATAATTATTATTGGGACGCAGAGTTTTATTTAATTACTGACTGCGATGTAGACTTTCAAACATTTAAGATGTTTTAAAAACAGTGAAGCCAGTTTCAACAGTAAGTTCTAAGTTCTGTGGAGTGGAGGGCCATTTTTACACTAATTTACATATTAATTTACATATTAATTTACAGATTAATTTACAGACTCATTTACAGATTAATTTACAGATTAATTTTCAGACTAATTTACAGACTAATTTACAGATTAATTTTCAGACTAATTTACAGACTAATTTACAGATTAATTTTCAGACTAATTTACAGATTAATTTACATATTAATTTACAGATTAATTTACAGATTAATTTACAGATTAATTTTCAGACCACATGGACGGATTTAGAGCTCTTAATCACGGTGTCGAGGTTGTTCCCTGTCCGTCAGTGTGTTCACAGTTCAAACTGATGTTTTAATGTTTCCACCGTTTTCTGAATCAGCATTTTTAATAAAACTGGGCCCATGAGGAACCGACCTGCCTGCAGAACCATTCCATCAGTCCCTCACTGCAGAACCGCAATGTAATGAGAACAAAGAACGAAGAACTGAGAGTTAATGATTTTAAACGATGCTGACGGTCGACTGTCGGTTATCATTTTCATTTACAACCAATTAAAACTGAGGTCTTTTTAAATAAAGAGTTTAATGGCTGGTGGTTGTATTCTCTGTAAACACATCCCGGATCTATGTGAGGAGGAGGAGGAGAGTCAGTATTGCAGCTGTATTTAAAGAGGGATGGAGAACCAGTGGCATTCAGATTCCAGACCAAACTCAGAGATCATCATCATCTCCAAATCTGCTGCAGTGAACGTTCTTCAGGTATCTGTGTTCTGCTTCACTCTGGGTTCTCTGTTCTGTATCGATGCCGTTCTCTTCTTTAACCCTCTGTGTGAACCTGTGTTCCTCTGTTGCAGAAATATGAAGGTTCTGCTGGTGACTCTGGTTCTTGCGGCGGCGCTGCTGATAAGCGGTGAGTGACGTCACGTCCGTCTGTCTCTGATGAATCCGGGTTCTAATGGGTCTGCATGTTGGACCTGTCCTCTGTTTCAGGTTCTGCTCTGCGCTGTAATCACTGCGACCTGAAGAACCGAGGTAAACCCTGCTTTGTGGAACAGTGCAGTGGTTCTAATAACCTCTGCATGAGTGCTACGGTGACATTGGGAGCAAACTGTAAGTATCAAAATGACATTAATCAGAACATCAAAGCCTTTAACTCTTCAGCTCTGACTCTCATTCCTCTTTATTTCAGTCGTCCCTTTGAAGAAATGTGCCAATCTGGGGTCCTGCAAGTTTAAGAACCCTGCGGTGAAAAATGTCAGGTGCTGTAACACTGACCTCTGTAATTAACGACCAAAAGCATTCGTGGAACCCGAAGGCCACAATTTAAAAAATGTCTTCAAACAAACAAATCAAATAAAAACTCCTACGTGCATCACACCGTTGTGGTTTCCATTAATGTTGTATTAAAAAAATAAATAAAATTAAAGGTTTGTAACGAGTTTGTTGGATGAAACTCAGCTCTGGACTTTCTAAAGTATCATTCATTAACACACTGTGTGACCTTGTGATGGGATAGGATGAAGTCATGAGTAGCACAGTAGTTACCCGCGACACGACAAGGAAGAGCAACATTGAATCAACAAACCAACACAAAAAGCTAGAAAGACGAGACTTCTAAACATATATAAAGGGTAATCACGTGACCCGAACACGGCTGAACCGAATTAACGGATAAAACAGTAATACACCAACAAAGTCCAGTAGAGGGCGCCAATCCATCGCTGGGCACACCCTCACTCACTCACACAGACACACACACTCTATATGGGGCAATTTGGAGAACTTAATTGACTTGATCCATGTTTTTTGGACTGTGGGAGGAAACCGGAGAATCCGGAGGAAACCCACGTGGACACGGGGAGAACATGAAAACTCCACCCAGATTGGTGACACTATATGGGGCACTTTACAACATTTAATTTACCTTGAACCCATGTTTTGGAGTGTGTGAGGAAAGCCAAGCGAAACCCACACAGAGATGGGGAGAACATGCAAAATCCACCCAGATTGTGATTCACAACACGTGTAATAATAATAATAATAATAATAATAATAGTCAGTCTCGTGCTCCATGTTACAGAAGCCCACTGTAATTATTTTTAAGTCGTTATCACGAGATAACAATAATAATCTAGTTTTTTTTGTGATAAGGTTTAAGGTTATTTTTTAAGGTTTTATTTCCTTCGACAGTTGCAAACTTGTTTAATGGCAGTTTTATGGTAACTGCTGGCTCTGCTGTTTTCTAAAGAGAATAACGAGCTGTTTTGGGGACCTGCAGGGCCTCCCCCCCCCCCCCCCCCCCCCCCCCACCATCAGATCGGTTATTAACAGAATAGTTAATCAACGGGACACTAAAAGGTGAAACCTGCATTGACTCTTTATTACAGCAGTTTGAATTTGATTGGAGCGGCACGCTGGCTTAGTGGTTTAGCATGTTCTCCTCTCAGCGTTAGGGATTCCCGGTTCGAATCCCCATCTGGGTGAAGTTTACATGTTCTCCCCGTGTCCACATGGGTTTCCTCTGGGTTCTTCGGTTTCCTCCCACAGTCCAAAAACATGGATCAAGTCAATTGAATTCTCCAAATTGCCCCATATAGAGTGTGTCTGTGTGAGTGAGTGTGTGATAGATTGGCGTCCTGTCCTGGGTGTATCTGCCCAGCGACCGAAACTTTCTCCCCTGGATGGGCATGGGGAACCCCCCAACCCCCCCCCCGCCGCGACCCTAATTATCGTCGCGTCTCTAATGGGTTTAAGAATCGTTATTAAATGGAGCATTGTGAAGATAAACCGCTTTAGGTCTCTTTGAGTTACAGAATATTGTTAAAATACATAATTGCTGGTTTTGTGAGTAAACTTTTAAATGTCTTCAGTTCGAGTTCATATAGACACAGGATGCTGCAGGCGTTCCGTTAATGATTCTGTTCTAAATGTTCAGGAACATTTCATTATTATTAAAGTTTTTTTTTAAATAATAAGGTGGTTTCCATTTAAAACACTAAAAAAAATCCTTATATCACTTTAGTCCTCAAAATCACATTAATAATACTTTTTAGGAGACACATATTTAATAATCAACTGTTAATCAATTGGTTTAAAAATAGATAAAGTCTTTAAATGAACTCTCAGAACGAACACCGACTGTGCAATCAAATAATTAATGCAACTCAACTTTATTAATAAAACAACAGCTGCAACTTCCCTCCGGCGATTAATATGCTCTACACAGATAACTATAACCACTGACCATAAAAACATTAAAACAATAAGGCAACGTAAGCAATAAAAGAAGCAAGACAAAAAAAAACAAAAAAACAAATACGATCGTAAAAACAAAAATAAAAAAAAAATGTAAACAGTAAAAATACATACATTTATTTAAATAATAATAATAAATAAATAATAATAATAATAAAACAAAGAATTAGGACTATAAAACAAACTAAAATGATTTAGTCAATAAGGAGGCAGCAGTTTGGCGTTTTCTTTATTATAATGGGTTTAAGAAACGTTATTAAATGGAGCAGGTTTTTGCTTTAAGCTGTTAAACGCAGTGTGAAGGTAAACCGCTTTAGGTCTCTTTGAGTTACAGAATATTGTTAAAATACATAATTGCTGGTTTTGTGAGTAAACTTTTAAATGTCTTCAGTTCGAGTTCATATAGACACAGGATGCTGCAGGCGTTCCGTTAATGATTCTGTTCTAAATGTTCAGGACTTCTTTAATTATTAAAGGTTTTTATACTCACGTTTATAAGAGTGTGTGCTGAACACCGTTGGCTGAGGGTTTGGGTTTGGTTCTGTGGAGTGGAGGGCCATTTACAGACTAATTAACAGATTAATTAACAGATTAATTTACAGATTAATTTACAGATTAATTTTCAGACCACATGGACTGATTTAGAGCTCTTAATCACGGTGTCGAGGTTGTTCGGTGTCCGTCAATTAAAACTGAGGTCTTTTTAAATAAAGAGTTTAATGGCTGGTGGTTGTATTCTCTGTAAACACATCCCGGATCTATGTGAGGAGGAGGAGGAGAGTCAGTATTGCAGCTGTATTTAAAGAGGGATGGAGAACCAGTGGCATTCAGATTCCAGACCAAACTCAGAGATCATCATCATCTCCAAATCTGCTGCAGTGAACGATCTTCAGGTATCTGTGTTCTGCTTCACTCTGGGTTCTCTGTTCTGTATCGATCCCGTTCTCTTCTTTAACCCTCTGTGTGAACCGGTGTTCCTCTGTTGCAGAAAGATGAAGGTTCTGCTGGTGACTCTGGTTCTTGCGGCAGTGCTGCTGATGAGCGGTGAGTGATGTCACGTCTGTCTGTCTGATGAATCCGGGTTCTAACGGGTCTGCGTGTTGGACCTGTCCTCTGTTTCAGGTTCTGCTCTGCGCTGTAATAACTGCGACCCCAGGAACCCGGGTAACGGCTGCAGTGTGGAACAGTGCAGTGGTTCTAATAACCTCTGTGTGGGCGCTCTGCTGAACAACGGAAGAACCTGTACGTATCAGAACCTCTGCCATCTCGGCCTTTGACTCTTCAGCTCTGACTCTCGTTGTTCTGAACCTCCGCAGTCGTTCCAGCCAAGAAATGTGCCGACCAGGCGTTCTGTACGAAGATGAGGAGCGCCCCGGTGAACATGCTAAAGTGCTGCAATACGGACCTCTGTAATTAAGCACCGAAATCCCTGTGGAACTCGGGTTTTTGATTTCAGCGACGTCTTAAACTTCATCAAATAAAAATGATTTGCATCTGAATCAGACTGCTGTGGCTTTGCTTTGATGTTTAGGATTTAATAATCAGAAAAAGAAGAAAAGATTTCTCACGTAATAAAAAGGTTGACGAGCATCAACGGCACGCTGCGATCTGTGGGGGTCCAAGCACCCCACGAACACACAGAACCAACAATGACGAGTTTGAGGTTAAATGTCATTATTCATTCATTATCCGCTTTATCCTCTATTAGGGTTGCGGTGGGGAAATATATATGGGGCAATTTGGAGAATTCAATTGACTTGATCCATGATTTTGGAATGTGGGAGGAAACCCACGCGGACACGGGAAGAACATAGAAACTCCACCCAGATGGGGATTCGAACCGGGAATCCCTAACGCTAAGAGGAGAACATGCTAAACCACTAAGCCACCGTGCCGCCTAAATGTAATTAATGTTACAATAAAATGTCTAATAGACGCTTACATACTTTTTTACTTACACGACAATAATGTTTTAGTGTGAACATCGCTGCACTCTACCTGCGATGTCGTTAAGACACAAAGTGCAAAATAGAACCTGAAATAAAACTAATATCACAATAATAATAATAATAATAATAATAAACAGTAATAAAATATAATTCATAAAGATCAGATAACACGGATGTTCGTCGCTTTGACTAAACACAAAGCAACGGGGGGGGGGTGGTTAGGGGGGGTTGTTAAAGCATCTGACGGGGTTCTCCAGCTTCCTACCACAGTCCAAAAACATGGATTCAAGGTGAATAGACTGCTTTAATCAAATCTAAATCAATCAAATTTGCCCCTATATAGTGTGTGTGTGTGTGTGTGTGTGTGTGGGTGTCCTGGCGTTTCTCTTGGGAACCAATTGACATAAAAGTCCAACTCCACGCCATTCACACCACCACCATACAACATTCATTCACTGCTCCTAATTGCCCCTACATAGTGTGTGGATGGAAAGCAGGAAGCAGAAAAGTGGACCTGCCCCGGCTGAACCCATTAGTTTTGCTCTACACCAACGTCATGATGTAATGTGTAGATCGCTGTTCTCTGTAGCACTATGGTTATATATGTACTGTATGTATATATATATTGTACATTATTTAACTTGTGGCTTAGTGTTTAGCATGTTCTCCTCTCGGCACTAGGGATTCCCGGTTCGAATCCCAATCTGGGTGGAGTTTCCATGTTCTCCCCGTGTCCGCGTGGGTTTCCGCCAGGTTCTCCGGTTTCCTCCCACAGTCCAAAAACATGAAATCAAGGTCAATTGAATTCTCCAGATTGCCCCATATAGAGTGTGTCTGTGTCAGTGAGTGTGTGCCCAGTGATAGATTGCCCCCCCTGTCCTGGGTGTATCTGCCCAGCGCCCGAAAATTTCTCCCCTGGATGGGCATGGGGAACCCCACCACGACCCTAATAGAGGATAAAAGCGGAAGATGATGGATGGATGGATGGAAATTGCCCCATATGTGTTTGTGTGTGCCCAGTTATAGATTGGCGTCCTGTCCTGGGTGTATGTGCCCAGCGACCGAACCGACGGCGCCCCCTCTGTCCGGCACATGTTGCTGCGCAACAAGGTACTTTTTCGGGGTATGGTTCTTTTGGAATAGAACGCAGCGCGGCCGCTCTCCTGTCTGGAGGCGCTGGTGTCGCTGGAGTTGAATCTTCTGCGTGAAGCTCCGCCCACACTGCGGGCAGGAGTACGGTCTCTCTCCGGTGTGGATGCGCTGGTGCTTTTTCAGGGTGCTCTGCTGAGAGAAGCCCTTCCCGCACAGCGAGCAGAGGTACGGTCTCTCTCCCGTGTGAATGCGCTGGTGTTTTTTCAGATGACTCTTCTGGGTGAAGCTCTTCCCACACTGCGGGCAGGGGTACGGTCTCTCTCAGGTGTGAATGCGCCGGTGTTGCTTCAGATAACTCCGCTGGGTGAAACTCCGCCCACACTGCGAGCAGGCGTACGGTCTCTCTCAGGTGTGAATGCGCCGGTGTTGCTTCAGATAACTCCGCTGGGTGAAACTCCGCCCACACTGCGAGCAGGCGTACGGTCTCTCTCAGGTGTGAATGCGCCGGTGTTGCTTCAGATAACTCCGCTGGGTGAAACTCCGCCCACACTGCGGGCAGGGGTACGGTCTCTCTCAGGTGTGAATGCGCCGGTGTTGCTTCAGATAACTCCGCTGGGTGAAACTCCGCCCACACTGCGAGCAGGCGTACGGTCTCTCTCCGGTGTGAACGCGCCGGTGTTGTAGGAGGAGACTGCCGTGTACGAAACGCTTTCCGCAGTCACGGCAGCTGTGGGGTTTCTCCATGCCGCTGCGTTCGGGAGGTTCTGTTCTGAGGAACACGGCGCTCGCGAACCTGGAACCGGGAACAAAATAGAGTTGATTGGTAATTATTAGGGATTGCTCTGTATCAATAATATTAGCGTTTGGTTATTTCAGGGATAAAACGGTAGACGCAAAATCCTCGTCACGAATGAGAACGTTTTACAACAAAACTTTAACACCACTACAGCGAAACGGGATAACTACAGTTAGAACCACGTCCAGAATCAAATTAAATTAGAAGTAATAAAATCTACTCTAAATCATAAAAATGCAATTAAAACAAATAGCCATTTGTTAAAATTTGTCAAATCTCAAACCAATATATATAAACATCAAGTTCGACTAGATAAACGGTGGGCCGCACAGTGGCTTAGTGGTTTAGCATGTTCTCCTCTCAGCGCTGGGGATTCCCACAGTCCAAAAACATGGATCAAGAGCAACTGAATACTCCAAATTGCCCCTTATAGAGTGTGTCTGTGTGTGTGTGTGCCCACTGATAGATTGCCCCCATCCTGGGTGTATCTGCCCAGCGACCGAAACGTTCTCCCCTGGATGGACATGGAGTACCCCCCCCCCGCGACCCTAATATAGGATAAAGCATAAGATAAAGCATAAGAGGTTCCCATGCCCATCCAGGGGAGAACGTTTGGGGCGCTGGGCAGATACACCCAGGATGGGGGCAATCTATCACTGGGCACACACTCACTCAAACAGGCACACTCTATATGGGGCAATTTGGAGAACTCAATTGACTTGATCCATGTTTTTGGACTGTGGGAGGAAACCGGAGAACCTGGAGGAAACCCACACGGACACAGGGAGAACATGGAAACTCCACCCAGATGGGGATTCGAACCGGGAATCCCTAGAGATGAGACGAGAACATGCTCAACCACTAAGCCACCGTAAATATATATATATAAATAAACATCAAATGTGACTAGATAAACGGTGGGTGGCACGGTGGCTTAGTGGTTGGCATGTTCTCCTCTCAGCTCTGGGGATTCCATGTTCGAATCCCCATCTGGGTGGAGATTCCATGTTCTCCCAATGTCCGCGTGGGTTTCCTCCTGGTTCCTCCCACAGCCCAAAAACGTGGATCAAGGTTAATTGAATTCTCCAAATTGCCCCATATAGAGTGTGTATGTGTGAGTGAGTGTGTGCCCAGAGATGGATTGGCGTCCTGTCCTGGGTCTATCTGCCCAGCGCCCGAGATGTTCTCCCCTGGATGGGCATGGGGAACCCCCCCCCGCAACCATAATATAAGATAAAGCATAAGATAATGGATGGATGGTATTTATATATGTTGTTTTTATTTCATTACAAATTTCCTCACTCTTGTGTTTTCTTATCGCAGTTCACCGCGAGTCTGATCGTGTGTAAATATCTGTGACGAATAACCTTTTTCATTTCATTGAATGCGTTTCATTAAATAACCCAACACTGCCCTCTGGTGGTTGTTTTGTCGGAAAATGAATCGATATGAATTCGCCTTAAAGTCTTATTTGACATAAAAATAATTGTTCGCTCTTTTCAGTCACACTCTGACAATAAAGTCGCATTTTTAACTCATAATCGCGTTTCAAACCGAGCTGTTAATTTCATTTGTTGTTAATTAATTAGTTAACAGATAAAAGAGTATTTAGAATCTGCACAATTCAGCAGAATGACGTCATGGTCAGCAGTTCGGTGGTTTATCGGAGACTCAGGGGAATGAATTTTGTAAATTGGTTTAAATCGCATTTCTTTGTTTACAGAGTGAAGTTTAATAATAACAAAAAAAAACGCGGTACCTTCCGATCAACTGATAAACTCTGCTGGCGCGAGCTTTTTCCACCTGACGGCGTCACGGCTCTCAGAGCGAGGACTCGGGGAAGCAGCGCCTCCAGTGGACTGGAGCTCACATCAGTGCATTACAATGAATATTAAAGATGAATGTTGACGTCAGAATCAGATTTATTTGGCCCAGTACGTCACAAACAGACATGGAATTTGGTTACGAAGATGCTAACGTTCTAGTCACAATTTACAATTTACAGTTCAATTAGTTCAATTCAAATCTGAGGTACACTGTGAACACGCGGGTTATTCAGGTGATTCACACATCCAGCAGGTGGCGACAGTGCAATAAACCCGCCAATAAACACGTGATGAAGATGATTTGAAGAAATATTTGCGTCGGATCCATCGCGTGATGTTTGTAACATACACTGCTCTGTAAAGTTTATGATTATCTTTATTTTGCAGATAAAATACAGAATTCAAATCGACAGTAAAGTCCTGCTTATTAAATAAATTAACGGTCACCTACACGATCCCAACCTGGCATTTGCCGCCAAATGATGTCGCACCCCTAAAACCCCTCAAAATATGCAAACACCACCTAATGTCACAATATATCGAAGCTGTATCACCTGTGTTCACAAAAATATTGATATTATATTCTATAGTATTTTAAATTGCACCCCCTCCCTCCCCTATAGTACTCAGTGTCACGGTTTACCAAGGCAAACCGTGAAACGTGGGTGGATCCGCTACTCGGAACGACAAGGTCGGGGCGGGGATAAGGTGTAAACAAAGTTTATTCAGCCACACACAGGTAAAAGTAACATTGCACAGGTGGGTACACAGGCGGCTGCGGAGCTGGGGCCTGACGTCACGGCGTCCGACGTCAGCGGGGCCGTGTTCCAAACCGCAGCGTTGAACAGGGTGGAGTGTGGCTGAATATCAGATGAACCAAGGGGGGACATAGAAACTGGAACCAGAAACATAAACACAGGACCAACAGGAGACGAGGTGCTACAGGACGAGACGAGAACTGGACGAGGTGCAACACAAAGACAGGGCGTGGAGATCAGGACGTGGTGAGACTAGGATCAGGGCGAGACTAGGATCAGGGCGAGACTAGGAGAAAGGCAAGACTAAGAACAAGGCGAGATAGGGAGCATGGCGAGACTAAGAACAGGGCGAGACGAAGTACAAGGCGTGACTAGGGGTGAGGGCCAGAGTGGACGAGGCGTGACAAGGGTCGGTGCACAAACCAAGACCAACTAGCCGGGAGTTTTAAACACAAGCCTACCAGTTTATAAAATATTTAACATATAGATTAAAGTAAAGAGTCATTTATTTTCCTGATTGTAAGGTATTTATAATATTTAAATGAATATTTATTACATTTTATAAAATGGGCGGCACGGTGGCTTAGTGGTTTGGCATGTTCTCCTCTCAGCACTAGGGATTTCTGGTTTGAATCCCAATCTGGGTGGAGTTTCCATGTTCTCCCCGTGTCTGCGTGGGTTTCCTCCGGGTTCTCCGGTTTTCTCCCACAGTCCAAAAACATGGATCAAGTCAATTGAATTCTCCAAATTGCCCCATATAGAGTGTGTCTGTGTCAGTGAGTGTGTGCCCAGCGATGGATTGGCGCCCTGTCCTGGGTCTATCTGCCCAGTGCCCGAGACGTTCTCCCCTGGATGGGCATGGGGAACCCCACCGCGACCCTAATAGAGGATAAAGCGAAAGATAATGAATGAAATTTTTGAATAAGTTTTGAATAATGGGACGGTGAACAAGAACCTGTCATAAATTCATACCCCTGAGGGGGGCAGAAAGCAGGACCAGTGCTGAGAGGCGAACGTGCCAACCACTAAGCCATCTTAGCCGCCTTTTGGTCAATGTACTGTACACATGAGAAGAAAGACTGTTGTCTGGATGTGGCGCACACACAGAAGAACCAGGTCACGCTCTCCTGAAGAACTTAAATGTACGAACTAGAGGACTTCCGTCGGAGCTCTCGGGGGAGAGCAACGGGTTGCTATCGTCCATATTTTTCATTGTTTGATATTTTACACTGTTTATTCAGTAAAACGCATTAAAATATTTTGGAACGAAACTGCCGACTTCTGTCCTTTTTTTAAGAAACGCAACAATCTTAAATCCTAAACATCAAAGCAAAGCCACAGCAGTCTGATTCAGATGCAAATCATTTTTATTTGATGAAGTTTAAGACGTCGCTGAAATCAAAAACCCGAGTTCCACAGGATTTCGGTGCTTAATTACAGAGGTCCGTATTGCAGCACTTTAGCATGTTCACCGGGGCGCTCCTCATCTTCGTACAGAACGCCTGGTCGGCACATTTCTTGGCTGGAACGACTGCGGAGGTTCAGAACAACGAGAGTCAGAGCTGAAGAGTCAAAGGCCGAGATGGCAGAGGTTCTGATACGTACAGGTTCTTCCGTTGTTCAGCAGAGCGCCCACACAGAGGTTATTAGAACCACTGCACTGTTCCACACTGCAGCCATTCCCCGGGTTCCTGGGGTCGCAGTTATTACAGCGCAGAGCAGAACCTGAAACATAGGACAGGTCCAACACGCAGACCCGTTAGAACCCGGATTCATCAGAGACAGACAGACGTGACGTCACTCACCGCTCATCAGCAGCACTGCCGCAAGAACCAGAGTCACCAGCAGAACCTTCATCTTTCTGCAACAGAGGAACACAGGTTCACACAGAGGGTTAAAAAGAAGAACGGGATCGATACAGAACAGAGAACCCAAGAAGCAGAACACAGATACCTGAAGATCGTTCACTGCAGCAGATTTGGAGATGATGATGATCTCTGAGTTTGGTCTGGAATCTGAATCCCACTGGTTCTCCATCCCTCTTTAAATACAGCTGCAATACTGACTCTCCTCCTCCTCCTCACATAGATCCGGGATGTGTTTACAGAGAATACAACCACCAGCCATTAAACTTATTTACCTTTAAAAAAAGATAACCGACAGTCGACCATCAGCATTTTTAAAATCATTAACTCGGACACCGTTCTCATTACATTGCTCTGCAGTGATGGACTGATGGATTAAGAGCTCTCATAAATTCAGAAAAGTCAGTTTGAACTGTGAACACACTGACGGACACCGAACAACCTCGACACCGTGATTAAGAGCTCTAAATCAGTCCATGTGGTCTGAAAATTAATCTGCAAATTAATCTGTAAATTAATCTGTAAATTAATCTGTAAATTAGTCTGTAAATTAATCTGTTAATTTGTCTGTAAATGGCCCTCCACTCCACAGAACCAAACCCTCAGCCAACGGTGTTCTGCACACACTCTTATAAATGTGAGTATAAAAACCTTTAATAATTAAAGAAGTCCTGAACATTTAGAACAGAATCATTAACGGAACGCCTGCAGCATCCTGTGTCTATATGAACTCGAACTGAAGCCATTTAAAAGTTTACTCACAAAACCAGCAATTATGTATTTTAACAATATTCTGTAACTCAAAGAGACCTAAAGCGGTTTTACCTTCACACTGCGTTTAACAGCTTAAAGCAAAAACCTGCTCCATTTAATAACGTTTCTTAAACCCATTATAATAAAGAAAACGCCAAACTGCTGCCTCCTTATTGACTAAATCATTTTAGTTTGTTTTGATAGTCCTAATTCTTTGTTTTATTATTATTATTTCATTCATTATTATTATTATTTAAATAAAATGTATTTATTTTTACTGTTTACATTTTTTTTTTATTATTTGTATTTGTTTTTTTGTTTTTCTGTCTTGCTTCTTTTATTGCTTACGTTGCCTTATTGTTTTAATGTTTATACGGTCAGTGGTTATAGTTATCTGTGTAGAGCATCATTAAAAAAAAACTTTAATAATAATGAAATGTTCCTGAACATTTAGAACAGAATCATTAACGGAACGCCTGCAGCATCCTGTGTCTATATGAACTGAAGACATTTAAAAGTTTACTCACAAAACCAGCAATTATGTATTTTAACAATATTCTGTAACTCAAAGAGACCTAAAGCGGTTTATCTTCACAATGCTCCATTTAATAACGATTCTTAAACCCATTAGAGACGCAACGATAATTAGTGTCATGGGGTGGGGGGTTCCCCATGCCCATCCAGGGGAGAAAGTTTCGTTTGCTGGGCAGATACACCCAGGACAGGACGCCAATCTATCACACACTCACTCACACAGACACACTCTATATGGGGCAATTTGGAGAATTCAATTGACTTGATCCATGTTTTTTGGACTGTGGGAGGAAACCGAAGAACCCAGAGGAAACCCATGTGGACATGGGGAGGACATGTAAACTTCACCCAGATGGGGATTCGAACCGGGAATCCCTAACGCTGAGAGGAGAACATGCTAAACCACTAAGCCAGCATGCCACTCCAATCAAATTCAAACTGCTGTAATTAAGAGTCAATGCAGGTTTCACCTTTTAGCGTCCCGTTGATTAACTATTCTGTTAATAACCGATCTGATGGTGGGGGGGGGGGGGGGGAGGCCCTGCAGGTCCCCAAAACAGCTCGTTATTCTCTTTAGAAATCAGCAGAGCCAGCAGTTACCATAAAACTGCCATTAAACAAGTTTGCAACTGTCGAAGGAAATAAAACCTTAAAAAATAACCTTAAACCTTATCACAAAAAAAACAAGATTATTATTGTTATCTCGTGATAACGACTTAAAAATAATTACAGTGGGCTACAGGAGCACGAGACTGACTATTATTATTATTATTATTATTATTATTATTATTATTATTATTATTATTATTATTAAGTGGCACGGTGGATTAGTGGTTTAGCACGTTCTCCTCTCAGCACTAGGGATTCCAGGTTCGAATCCCCATCTGGGTGGAGTTTCCATGTTCTCCCCGTGTCCGCGTGGGTTTCCTCCGGGTTCTTCGGTTTCCTCCCACAGTCCAAAAACATAGATCAAGTCAATTGTATTCTCCAAATTGCCCCATATAGAGTGTGTCTGTGTGAGTGAGTGAGTGTGTGTCCAGTGATAGACTGCCCCCCTGTCCTGGGTGTATCTGCCCAGCGCCCGGAACGTTCTCACCTGGATGGGCATGGAGAACCCCCCCCACGACCCTTTTATTCATTCATTCATTCATTATCTTCCGCTTTATCCTATATTAGGGTCACACACACACTCTATATGGGGCAAATTTGCTGTTCTACAGAGCTCCTATTGAGAGTATCCTTACGGCCAATACGGCCCAGCGCATCACTGGCTGCTCCCTGCCCAGCCTGGAGGCCCGGGCCAAATCTTGCTACCTCAGCAGTGCTGCTGGAATTATTAAAGACGCATCACACCCCAGCAATCACCTGTTTGACCTGTTTCCATCTGGTTTTTTACCCAAAAGCCATCACTATGCTGAACAATAATAAATAATAACTAGTTACCAAACAGTTACAGTCCACTGAAAGAAAAATAAATGTGTGCCATACATAACAATAAAATAAAAAAAGTGCAATATATTCTAGTGAAAATTGTGTTTTTATTTTGTGCATTAATAGCACCATTGGAGTTGCACCCAAATTTCATTGTAAGGAAAATTATAATGACAATAAATGCAAGTCTGATTCAATCATTAATTAAATGGACAGTGACGTTGATGGATTTTAGTTTGCATGTTCTCCACAGTACCCTCTGGAACGCTTGTTCCAGGTCATTCTGATGTGATTGATTCATTGTTGTAACTTTGTTGCAGGTCCTAATCAGGACAAGTGATAAGGGTTTCGTTTTCTCCAGAACACGTACAGAACGTGGCCTTGAGCCTCAGTCCGCACATTCAGGTGGGTTCATTCAGGTTCATCACTGAATGATGAACCCACTGATGAAAAACTCTTGATACATCTCCCCAGGTTTTAATCAGGACGAGCGATAAGTGTTTCGTTTTCTCCAGAACGCGTACAGAACGTGGCCTTGAGCCTCAGTCCGCACGTTCACGTGGGTTCATTCAGGTTCATCACTGAATGATGAACCCACTGATGAAAAACTCTTGTATTTTTGAGTCACTTCTCAAAATACCTTCATGACTTTAATGCTTTGTATAAATCAGTTTGTTTTGTATAAATCAGTAAATGTCTACGTTCAAGCCTGTATGTTGAATGAGGTGAGAGACTGTGTGAGTTCAAATTAAATTTAAAGTTAAAGTTAAATGCAGTTTTTATTTCTTTTCGTGTCTCAATGAAAACTTTACATCTGCGCATGCGCACTTCATTTGCAATAACACCACAAAAAAGTCACTAAATTTATTGCTAGTGTTTTTTTTTAAAAGAATCAGTCGATATAGAGACTGAAAAGTCACGACAAAATCGCTAAATTGGCAACATTGCGCCCTCTACTGGACTTTGTTGGTGTATTACTGATTTATCCGCTTATTCGGTTCAGCCGTGTTCCCGTCACGTGATTCGCCTTTATATATGTTTTGAAGTCTCGTCTTTCTAGCGTTTTGTGTTGGAATGTTGATTTAATGTCATTCTTTCTTGTCGTGTCGCGGGTTTTGTTCGATTTATCGGTGATTTCTGCGTTAAAAACCACGTTTCAGACCTTTTGAAGTCCGCGGCGGCGGCTGTGACGTAACAGTGTGGACATGTTTCTGTTTTTGAGGAATTTGTTGTTTAATTTATTTACCATTTCGAGGTTACCGCAGTTAATTGAGCTCTTACATTTACATAAAGTTCTCAAATTAATTAGTTTATATTTTTATAAGTTCAAACTGATTGACTGCACATTATAAGAGAGAGAGTGTTTATGGGTAATGAAGTTTTTAAAGTTTAAAGTATGAATAATTAATTTGTTGATGAACCAGAGGAGCCTTGGTGTGCTCCTACTCATGACTTCATCCTATCCCATCACAAGGTCACACAGTGTGTTTATGAATGATACTTTAGAAAGTCCAGAGCTGAGTTTCATCTTACAAACTCGTTATAAACCTTTAATTTGTAATAAAAAAAACAACAACATTAATGGAATCCACAACGGTGTGATGCACATAGGAGTTTTTATTTGATTTGTTTGTTTGAAGACATTTTTAACATTGTGGCAATCGGTTCCACGAATGCTTTTGGTCGTTAATTACAGAGGTCAGTGTTAAAGCACATGACCTTTTTGATACTGGTACTGTTCATCTTGCAGGTCGCCTGATTGGTCCACATCTTCAAAGGGTGGACTGAAATAAAGAGGAATGAGAGTCAGAGCTGAAGAGTTAAAGGCTTTGATGTCAGAGGTTCTGATTAATGTCGTTCTGATACTTACAGGTTGTTCCCACCGTCACAAGAGGAGTCAAACAGGTTATTAGAACCAGTGCACTCTTCCACACTGCAGCCGTTATCCAGGTTATTCGGGTCGTAGTCATCACAGGGCAAAGCAGAACCTGAAACAGAGGACATGTCCAACACGCAGACCCGTTAGAACCCGGATTCATCAGAGACAGACAGACGTGACATCACTCACCGCTCATCAGCAGCGCCGCAAGAACCAGAGTCACCAGCAGAACCTTCATCTTTCTACAACAGAGGAACACAGGTTCACACAGAGGGTTAAAGAAGAGAACGGCATCGATACAGAACAGAGAACCCAGAGTGAAGCAGAACACAGATACCTGAAGATCGTTCACTGCAGCAGATTTGGAGATGATGATGATCTCTGAGTTTGGTCTGGAATCTGAATGCCACTGGTTCTTCATCCCTCTTTAAATACAGCTGCACTACTGACTCTCCTCCTCCAGCTGGACCCGTCTCCTCCTCCTCCTCCTCTTTCAGCTGAGGGTCAGTTACAGAGAACTTAGAACTAACTGTTGAAACTGGCTTCACTTTTAAAAAAAAAAAAAAAAAAAAAAAAAACAATTTCTGATACATCTCCGCAGGTTGTAATCAGGACGAGCGATAAGTGTTTCGTTTTCTCCAGAACGCGTACAGAACGTGGCCTTGAGCCTCAGTCAGCACGTTCACGTGGGTTCAGTGGGGAGTGGTAGCTCAGTGGTTAGGGTGTTGGGCTGTCAATCTGAAGGTTGGGGGTTCAAATCCCACTGAAGTTACCAATGTGGGTCCTTGAGCAAGACCCTTAACCCTCATTGCTCCAGGGATGTTGTGATTAACCCTGTGCTCACCTTGTAAGTCGCTTTGGATAAAAGCGTCTGCTAAATGACCCAATTTATTTTATTTATTTATTTATTTATTCATTCAGGTTCATCACTGATGGGATAGGTGTCAAATGCAAAAGAGCATGACAGAGCATGAGGTTTGATTAAACGTTTATGTTTTTAAAGTCGAATGAAAGATATACTTTATTTGATATTCTGTATTATTAAACAATATTTACATTTGGTCATTTTAGCAGACGCTTTTATCCAGAGCGACTTACAAGGTGAGCACAGGGTTCATCACAACATCCCTGCAGCAATGAGGGTTAAGGGTCTTGCTCAAGGACCCACACTGGTAACTTCAGTGAAAATGGGATTTGAACCGCCAAACTTCAGATTGATAGCCCAACACCCTGACCACTGAGTGACCACGCCCATATATAAATATTATAAATGAACATTTATAGAACGAATCAGAATAATGGATTTACATTTTGGTTTAAGATAAACCTTTATTTGTCTCACAATGGGGACATTCACATTTCTCAGCAGCAGATACAGAGGAGGGTGAAAAGGTATCCAGTCACACACACATTCACACAAACACACACAAACACTCACACACACAAACACACTCGCACACACACTCACACAAGCGTTTGTTAAATGAAAGAAACGGAAACGGACGTCTGTGCAATAAAATAATTCTTTATTAAAGGCTTTGAAGTTGAAAGCTGTTTGTGGAACAGTGTAACAGATTGTGATCGAATATAAAACACACTGGACTTCAATACAAACAAACACACAAGAAACGTTACAGCAACCAATTCTGTATAAAGAAACTTTAAGACGGATTTCTCAGACGGCGCGTCAGCGGATCGCCCTTTAATCATCAGAACATGAACACTGACCGGCCACTTTATTAGATACAGCGTCTACAGTTCCACACTCCTCTGTTCAGACTGATGGGGTTTGTAGTTCTACAGCTCCATTCTGTAGTCCATCTGTTTCTCTACAGGCTGTTAGTTGGGACACTTATATGAATAATTTAGTCTTTTATTAATTAAGTCTGAATAATTAAGCCCCACCGTGTCCGTGGGTATCCAAAGACATCTCGATGGTGGTACAGCAGATCAACTAATTCTGCTCTGGGATCTCCAGTCAATAATGTCACTATTTCATAAAGAACTTTAATTTTAGAAAGGTTCCTCCTTCCGGCTGTAGGGTTCCTCTCTTTTGAACCTGAGGACAGTCTGAGTCGTAAGTATTTCGTACGCGTTTAGAGAACTCCTAAGCTGGCGATGGCATTGCGCTGATTGTAGTGTTTCCACTCCTCGTGAATCTTGCCTCGACCCTGGAACCTTTTTTTGTGGTGCCTCTCGAGTTCCTCTCGAAACTCACAGAGGAACCATTTCCAGTACGCCAGCTCTGAGAAATCGGTGGAGATGCGCCACTTGGAGTACTTCCCCCCCGCCGACCTGTAATCTTTTAAAGGGCAGGTTAATGCCCCGTCACATGTCGGGGAAAATAAGTCGTTAGTTGCCACCGCGGTTGTGCAGAACTCTATGAAGAACTCGCTGCTGTCGTTGTAGTGGACGCCGTTCATGCCGGCTGTACGGTGGAAATCGGCATTGTGGTCTCCAGCGTGGTCCCGTTGGCTGTTGGTGCAGACGGCACCACAAAAGGGACACTGCTCCCAGCAACAGACGCAGAAGTGCTGGAACAGAATCTCATTGGGCTGTTCTCTGAAATCCTCCATCTTGATGAGGGACAGCGTGCTGAGGGCGGTCCGGAGCTCGGCCCCCAGTGAGGGGAGCTCGTCCTTTATAACGTCCACCAGGATGCCGTAGTCGGTGTCATCGCCCTCGTCGTCGTAATTCTGAACTCTGGTATCTCCCAACTCGTCCGCAAGACTTTGAGAAAACATTCGAAGCCACGTATTGGCGTTCCCCTGGTCGGCGTTGACGTCAGCTGAAGCCTTCGATGCCGCACCAAGGACAGCCCTCAGTTTACCGTCGATGCATTCTTTGATTTCGGAAACCAGCCGAGGGTTCTCCGTCGCCATGAAGTCCCTCACTCTGTCGTTGATGAAGGTTCTAAAGTGGACTTGAGGGGCGTTCATGTATATTAAGTACTTATTGAACCTCTCGCTCTTGGGTCCTGACTGTTCCGCCAGAGACTTCAGGATGTGTTTTTCCAGATCGGCCCTGTTCCCGTTGAAAGGCGACTTTCCTCTCATTTGTTCGCACACGAAGCTGGAGATCCTGTTCAAGACGCTCTGGAGAACCGGTTCCTTTAGTCTGGCGCAGACCTGGGCTCCGATTATTGCCGCCGACGCCGCCCCCTTCCAGAATTTGTGAAAGATTTCGAAATAGAAAGCTTTTTTCTGCTGAAGGTAAACGTGAGGGTCATTCGCCTCTTTGTATTGTCTATGAAGCTCCGCAATTCGGAACTCTGACTGCTCGCACACGTAGAAAGAAAGATCCACGTAGAACTCCTTGCTTAGGCTTTTGGAGTCCCCCTCAGAGGTTCTGCCATGGTTCCATAAGCTCGCTTCAAAGTTCTGCACCGCCGTCCTCACCTCTTTCGCGATCAGGCGAATGTAATGCAAATTGTACCCGTGAGCCGCCAACTGGAACGACGCCACCGTGTTCTTGATTTGATCGTTCACCTGAAAAATGAGTCCCTGTATGGCAAAGTTATCCACCAGTGGGAGAGAACGTGAACTCGATGACATCAGCGTTCTCCGGTGCTCGTTCCTCGTGAGGTACCTGTTGTAGTCGTTGAGGGTACTGATGGCTTTGTATTCCGACACGGACCTTCGTTCACTCGCAAGTTTCAGGGAGTACGTCTCTCCCAGGACCTCGGTCACGTCGTTCAGTAAGTCCACGTCTCGGATCACCGGAGCATGTTCCGTTAGATCGGAGGCCAGGTTCTGCCACATGCCGTCGAATTCCCTGTCCGCCAGTTCTTCGGAGTCCACGAGTTCTTTGAGCTGCAGGGCCAGGCCCCTGATTCGCTCAAATGCTTCCTTCTCAAAGTTGTTCCACCGCTGCTCAAAGGTTCTCCTGATGGAGTTCAGCCGAATGGTGTCACCTAACTTCCTCTTTGCGCCCTCTATAAGATCGTCATGGAGGTGCTGGAGTGTGGCCCCGAATTTGCCCTTCCAGTGACTCAGAATTGGCTTGTCGTTGCTGTTCTCGAAGTACGAGTCGAAATCTCTGCGGACTTGGTTCCACGTAGGCGCCATCTCGTTTTTAAGCTCCTGCCCTGTAACGGTGTCCGAAACGCCGCCAGCCGCCCGGTTCAGCATTTTATATTCGATGCTCAGCATGGTGCTCCTCAGACTCCAGGCCCATTTTCCGGACTCCTGCTCCAGTTCCCTGTAGACCGAAATCTCGCGAGCGTTCCGGAAACTGAACACGAAGTCTTCGTTCAGCAGAGCCTCCCAAATGTCCTTCACCTGCTTTTGGAACTGCGACAACGTCAGACTGTTGCCTCTCATCGCATGAGAAATTATGTTTTCTTTAAGGTCCTGGATGCTTTGGCTGTAGGCGGGGTTGGTCGGGGCCATGGGCGGAGAACCCTCCCAATATGTCGGGAAATATTTCACATCGTTGTGCTCGTCGAATCCGATGACATCAGCGAAATCTCTAACAGAGAGCGATTTGGACAGTCGGGCAGACAGCTGGGTCATTTCGTCCAACGTCTCCTTCAGGTACGTCCTTTCATTGTTGGTTTTCTCTCTGGCCGCGATGTCGCAAACGTTCTGATGCACAAACATGCAGCGAGGCTTCAGCTGGACCTTCTTCATCCTGAGGAACGCGTGGACGACGATCTGAAGGATCTCCTGCATCTCGCCGGGGTTCTCGCCGTAAATATTAATTAACGTCATGTTTCCTATCCCTACGACAAATGTGGCTAACTCATTGTCATGAGATATGAGAGAGTACGGACCTCGCAAGCCCTCCGTGTCGATGACCAGGATGTAGTCGGCTCGCAAGGCGCGCTTCATCTCCTCCGAAATGCCAACCAACTGCATGAAGGCTCCTTTGGTACACTGGCCAGCATTCACCTTGAACTGGAATCCAAACAAAGCGTTCAGCATTGTGGACTTCCCAGAGCTCTGGATCCCTAAAACGGACAGTACGAAGACCCGCCGGTCCCCCAGGATCCCGATGACCTCACGTAGAACCGCCGACATCCAGGTAACCGGGACATAAGAGGCGTCGCCGTCCATCAACTCCAACTGGTGTCCGGAGATTAGAATCTTGGCGGCGAGGGAGGGCAAATGAAGACATATTTGGGACGTGTCTCCGGCTGAGAGTCCAGTCTCTGAAACCGAGGCTTCGTACAGTTGCCCCATCTCTCTAACAATGTGTTCCAACCTGCACTCGTCAGCACGGTGTTGTCTTGAGTTGCGGTTCGACTCTTCGTTCCGTTCATTGTTGAACTCTTCCAGCAGGATTTCCGTCCACCCGAGGAAATGTCCCCTGGCGGCGTCCGAAAGCCGGAACAGACTCTCAACGAACGTCCTCATGAGGTCATTCAGCCCGTGTTCCAGCTGTCTGCCTCGAATTAAGTTCATGTCATGATGCCTCCTGCTGAGCTCCGCTGCCGTTATATTTGGAACCTGCCGCAGCTCTTTGTTCTTCAGACACCAGTCATGCCACAGTTGCCCCTGGCAGGGCAGATATGCCTCTTTGCTCGGCGCTGTTTGTAACAGACGCACTACTTTCTCTGCGGCTTGCTTTCCGTCTCTGCATGCGTTGTCGTTGTCGTCTTCGTCCAGACGGACTCCTCGAAACGTCGCCAACTTCTGGACGCTGAAGGTCACTGGTCGTTGTTGGAGGCAGTTCTTAATTTCGTGTCTGACGTCAAAACCAACCTCAGAAATACTTCTTCCCTTTAGTCCAATTTCCAAAGTTCCCTCGTTGTCGTCCTCGTCTTCAGTTAGGATTAGGATCTGGGACGTCGTGGCGCCACAAAGGTCTTTGACGCCTGCGTACGTCTTACGATCCGGCACAAAAACCACCACCACGGAGGCAGCCGAGACCAAAATGTCCCTTTGCTTCTGATTGACGCCGGCATCGCCGTGGAGATTACAGAAGGCCACACAGTCGTTGTAATAGTCTGTATTATTTCCCGAAGGACAATACCAGCTGATCTCCACCAGGCCATCCACCAGGAGGCGGGACTTGCTGCTGCCCAAGCAGTTCTTATGGAAGAATGTGTGGTGCTTTTCACTGATCAGGACATTCATCAGCTGGGACTTTGATGATGACAGAGTTCCGAACCTGAGGACGGCCACCATCGGAGTCTGTGCTTTGTAGATGGGTTGATTCTTGACGGTGACGCTTCTGCCCGCGGGATCTCTCCGTTTCCAGTTCTTCGTGATTCTGCACATCGTCCACAGTGGAAATTCTAATTTCCCGGAGAACGGGTTGGGCACCAGCAACGGAACGGCGTACTGACATTCGGACAGTTTAGTCACCATGGTCTGTCGGAGGAAGCTGTCCGCGCAAAGGAACAGCGCCATCTGGATGTCCATCAGGTGAACACTCTCCTGTTTCTTGCTGTGCAATGTCTTAACATGTTCTTTACTTCTTGCTCTGTAGTCTACAGCCAGGAGGCGCCGCATGAACGACGGAACCAGTTCAGCCTCAGATTTCTTGGTCTCTGGTAAGGCCTTTGAGATTTGGATGAAGTCTGCGGTTGTCAGTTTGTTGGTGACGTGGTTCTCCAGCCCCAGTCTGTAGAACAAGGTCTCTATGGATTCATTGGTGGATTCACAGCCCTGAAAACAAACAAATAATTATTTAAGTTCTATGAACACATTCTCTGTGCTTTTTAAAGACTACAGTTCCTTACAATTGGGAATACTTTTGGTAGACCCCTACAACAAGCTACCCTATGAGTGCGTTTGCTTTATTGGTGACCAACAACCGTGAGGACACACACAACTGTAACGCATTATTGGGTGAATATACCATTTAATTGTGGAATGTGGTATCTCAGCAGTTAGTGTCTTGGGATATCGACATAAAGATTGGAGGTTCTAATTCCAGGTCCAATGAAGTTACCAATGTGGGTCCCTCATTGGTCATGTATGGTCCTATGTTCTGACCCCAGCCATCAAGTTGGGACACTTGTAGATCTCATCTTATCTCATCTTCTGCTTAATCCCCGTTTTTGGGGTTAGGGTTCGGGGGGGTTGTTCATGCCCATCCAATGGAGAAAATTTCAGGTGCTGGGCAGAAACACCCAGAACAGGGTGCCGGCGTATCGCTGGGCACACTCCCTCACATAGGGGCAACTTAGAGCAGCCAATCCACTGACTCCACCCAGACTAGGATTCGAACCAGGATCCCCAGTGCTGAGAGGTGGAGGTGCCGGCCTCTCCGGAATTTGTGTGTTTAAATATAATCTGGGCGTGCAGAGTGAACTCGGCCGTCGTAGATTTGTTGTCGTCGGTTGTTTCGTAGTTTAAACCATGAGAACGAGGATGAAGAGTTTCTTCTTTACCTTCAGATTGTTCAGACATGTCGATTTGTCGTAGTCCGTCTTACTCGGGCTCGTCTGCTGGTTTATGTCTTCGTCCGGTCGCTGTGCCAATGCCTGGAATGGGGTAAAGAATCAGGGAAGCACATCGCTAAAAACACATCCATATGAATTCAGAATGACAAAAAAAGATCTTCTGCAGATGTTTTTGCTGATAGGTTGCCGATTAAAGTTTAATAATATTTACATACTTACTAATTTAAATATTTCCATTTGGTTCCAATGGTTCAATTTTCAACCTTACAGCAGAGAGTCTGAATTTAGCAGCTTGGTGGCTATAATGTGTGTATTAAAGTTTTACCATCACGGTCGAGGATTCAGTCTGCAGCCAGGGCTGACTTGTTGGTAAGTTCGCCTCTCGGGTCGGCATGGTTTTTTTCCAGGTGCTACACATGGTTTTAAACTGTTTAAAAGCGTGCTGCAAAGTAAACGTAAAAACAAATTTACTGTTTATTTAGTATTAATATTAGTAATTGATTAGTAATACTAGTAGTAGTATTAATAGTAGTAGCAGTAGTGGTTGTAATATTATTAATATTAATAGTAGTGGTATTAGTAGTAGTAATAGTAACACTGGTAGTAGTGTTAATAGTACCAGTAGTATTATCACACTTTTACACACAATTACAATTCATATATTGTAATTGATCAACCATTTAACCATTATTATTATTATTATTTTTAATAAATGATCGTTTAAACCCCTCCTCCCACTGCACACAGGAACATCATCTGTTTCTAAAGCTTTTTATAGAAAACATTCATTCATTTATTATCTTCTGTTTTATCCTCTATTAGGGTCATGCCCATCCAGGGAAGAACGTTTCGGGCGCTGGGCAGATACACCCAGGACAGGGGGCAATCTATCGCTGGACACACACTCACTCACACACACAGACTCTATATGGGGCAATGTGGAGAACTCAATTGACTTGATTCATTTTTTTGGACTGTGGGAGGAAACCGGAGAACCCGGAGGAAAGCCACGCGGACATGGGGAGAACATGGAAACTCCACCCAGATGGGGATTCGAACCGGGAATCCCTAGTGCTGAGAGGAGAACATGCTAAACCACTAAGCCACCGTGCCGCCCTTATAGAAAACAAATAAAAGTAAATCAGTCAAACTCTTAACATCGTGTTCTTTTATCTGCTAAATAAAGATTCAGCTACAGATTTTGGGTTCGTTGTGTTTTTAGAACGTGCCTTAAGTCTTAAATTAAAAAATGTCTGAAGCTCATGAAATTATCCATTTTTACTTTTTTTTATTTTTTAAATAAGACGTAAATAAAACCAGGAAAACCATTGTTGTCACCTACCTTAGAAAAAGTAGATTTTTTTGGGTCGTTCGTTTCCCGACCCATTGGCGGCGCCGTCACTTCATCCGGCTGCTGTTCTGAGTTCTAAAGGAACATCAGAGACACACAGTGCTGACGACTCTGATCTAAAGCTCTTTATTCTTTTGCTAAAACTATTTTGTTTTCCAAATAGTTCTCTTTCAGTATGCACTAATGACAACAAATTTAATTATGATAAATAAATTGACCTGCGGCATGTCTCTGTGGGTAAAGATTTTCTGCACGTGCGGCCTGGGTGAAGATTTTTCAAATTTACGAACTGTGTTCTAAAAAAAAAAAAAAACACACTGTGAGCTCACATCACATCCACACGAACACAATTAAACATTACATTTACATTTCCACTTAGTCATTTAACAGATGCTTTCATCCAAAGCGACTTACAAATGAGAACATTACAGTCAGACGTTCTGCAGAAAACCAACTCCACTGTAAATTCATCAAACCTGATTGTTATTTGATGCTGCGCCCCCCCCCCTTTTTTTATTTTATTATTTTTTTTATTTAAAAAAAAAAAAAAGGGGGGGGGGGGGGCGCAGCATCAAATAACAATCAGGTTTGATGAATTTACAGTGGAGTTGGTTTTCTGCAGAACGTCTGACTGTAATGTTCTCATTTGTAAGTCGCTTTGGATGAAAGCATCTGTTAAATGACTAAGTGGAAATGTAAATGTAATGTTTAATTGTGTACTCACCTTTACAAATGTTGATTTGTCCGATTCAGCGTAAACCTCTGCAGTCTCTCGCTCTCCATCTTCATTCGGTTGCTGCAATGATGTCTAGAATCAGCGAGGCAGGACGGTGCACACGGTACGAGAAACAACAGTCATGGGTTCAAAGAGGGGTATAACATCAATGATAAAAAAATAAACTTTAATTTAGATGTAAAAGCCTTTGTGCGTAATGTCAAAGTTACTATAGTTCATTTGATTTTCAGATTTTTGGTTCGTGGTGATTTTTTGATCCATGTTTTTGGACTATGGGAGGAAACCGGAGAACCCGGAGGAAACCCACACGGACAAGGGGAGAACATGCAAACTCCACCCAGATTGGGATTCGAACTGGGAATCCCTAGTGCTGAGAGGAGAACATGCTAAACCAATAAGCCACCGTGCCGCCCTTTTGAAATAAACATCAGTTTATATAAATAAAATATTTAATAAAAGACAAGCTGAAACGGTGACGTTCTTTACCTCCTTTGCATTCCCATCATTACACTGAAGTTCTCTGGTTCTCCCGGGCGGTGTGTGCAGCTTGTTTTCAAATTTAAGGGCCTGCGCCTAAGAAAAAGGTCAAGTTACAATTAAAACACACTGTGGACCTTTAAGAAACATTCCATATATATATACGCGGGGGGTTCCCCATGCCCATCCAGGGGAGAGCGTTTCGGGCGCTGGGCAGATAGACCCAAGACAGGGGGGCAATCTATCACTGGGCACACACTCACTCACACAGACACACTCTATATGGGGCAATTTGGAGAACTCAATTGAATTGATCCATGTTTTTGGACTGTGGGAGGAAACCGGAGAACCCGAAGGAAACCCACGCGGACACGGGGAGGACATGCAAACTCCACCCAGATTGGGATTCGAACCGGGAATCCCTAGAGCTGAGAGGAGAACATGCTAAACCACTAAGCCACCGTGCTGCCCCTATATATATATATATATAAATAGTGTGACATCAAAAGTAAATTTTCCACAGTCTCAGACACTCTCTCGCCCTGGTCCAGTTTTATGTAGCTATTTATATAATTTATGTAAATTGATTTATTTAATGTGTTTCTAGACAAAGCATCAAATTCATGAAGTTATTTTAAAACATGAAATGTTTTTCATATATTCATATATTATTTTTCCTCTCTCACGCCGTTATTCCTTTATTCTACAGCATCCAAAAACATGCAAATGAACCATTATGCAAATTAGAGATTAACGATGACCAGGGCCGTCGTTAGTCCCGGCCTTTTGGGGTCCCTAAAAACACCCCTGGCAATGACGTTGTTCTTTGTTCAACTTCTGGCGAATTTTAGGCCAGCCAATAGTTCCTTTAATGATTTAATTGTTACTTACTTTAGTGAATGACAAAGTCCTGCCAGGGCTCATGCGTTTACTGTCTTGGGTGCGACGCTGCCTGCTGTCATCGGTTCCCTCGGCTGAGTTCTAGAACGACCGGGAGGAGTTTTGGTTAACATGAAGCACATCGATCGCCGAAATAAAATGACGGCCATGCGTGGTATGAATGTGTTGGTGATTTTTAATCATCGTGGATCTTAGATTAGAAACACGTATTAATTTTATTGTTTAATTAATTCTGTAGGGGCGGCACGGTGGCTTAGTGATTTAGCATGTTCTCCTCTCAGCGCTGGGGATTCCTGGTTTGAATCCCCATCTGGGTGGAGTTTCCATGTTCTCCCCGTGTCCATGTGGGTTTCCTCCGGGTTCTCCGGTTTCCTCCCACAGTCCAAAAACATGGATCAAGTCAATTGAGTTCTCCAAATTGCCCCATATAGAGTGTGTCTGTGTGAGTGAGTGTGTGTGTGCCCAGCGATAGATTGGCGCCCTGTCTTCAGTGTATTTGCCAGCGCCCGAGACGTTCTCCCCTGGATGGGCATAGGGAACCGCCCCGTGACCCTAATATAGGATAAAGCGGAAGATAATGAATGAATAAATGAATAATTCTGTAGGTAAAGGCTGTTGATCTCAGGTTTAATGGCGTTGGGTTGCTGATCTGGGATCAGTCTGTGCTGGTGCTGTAATGCCGACAGCAGGGAGAGCCCTCTTAACTAGTTAACCTGCAGTATCTGCCTCTTTTCTGTTCTGCAGCTGCAGTCAGTCACGCCTTTGGACTAAACGCTCTGGAATCCGGGCAGGATGTTACTGCAAAGACCTTTAATCACTTTCACTTACGACAACCAAAAGTAAGAACATGTTTGAAAAGCAGATGCATGTCTGTAAACGGCGTTAATTTATAAATTAATAAGGAATTCAATAAGTGTGATCCAATTTGTGGAAATAATGTATATGAATTCATGAATTCAAGGGAAATTGAATTCTCCAAACTGGCCTATTTAGAGTGTGTGTGTGTGTGTGTGTGTGTGTGTGCGCGCACGCCCTGTCCCGGGTGTATCTGCCCAGCGCCAGAAACATTCTCTCCTGGATAGTCATGGGGGAACCCCCCTCACACACACACACGATGTAGAGGATTAAGCAGAAAATGGATCGATTTTATATAAAATTTTTATATACACATTTTTTTGTGATAATTGCATAATTATTGTTATAAATAAGCTATATATATATATATATATACTGTATATATATATATATATATATATATATATATATATATATATATATATTCATCCATTATCTTCCGCTTTATCCTTTATCCTGTCGTGGGGGGGGGGGGGGGGGGTTCCCCATGCCCATCCAGGGGAGAACGTTTGGGCGCTGGGCAGATACACCCAGGACAGGACGCCAATCCATCGCTGGACACACACTCACACACACACACACACACACACACACTTTATATGGGGCAATTTGGAGAACTCAATTGACTTGATCCATGTTTTTGGACTGTGGGAGGAAACCGGAGAACCCGGAGGAAACCCACGCGGAAACAGGGAGAACATGCAAACTCCACCCAGATGGGGATTCAAACCGAGAAGCCCTAGTGCTGAGAGGAGAACATGCTAACCACTAAGCCATCATGCTGCCTGATATATATATATAAAGGTTTGTATGTTCGTGTAAAACAAATAAATACAAATATATATATATCATTAATTCATTATAAACTCGGGATTTAAACTTGTTCACAGCAATGCGAAGAGATGAACAGCAACAACTATACAACACAACAGATCAATCTGATCACAAATCAGAATCAGAATCAGGTTACACACACATGGAATTTCGTGTTTTGGGAGTGAGGTCTCTCTAATAACATTGACATCACAGAACAATTAAAATGTTTTATATATAATACAAACTATAATATGATAAAGGTGCACCGTGGGCTGCAGTGCAAATTCACAACCTTCAGCTTTCTAGTTTCTTCTGTAAGCTGTTCCCTCACAGCGCTCATTTTACATTAATAAAATATAAACGTATAAGACTACAAAATAAAAGCACACATTGGAAATACAACCTGAGCACCGGAATAACTTTTCCTCCCGAGGTTGTTCTCCATCTTGCTGCTGCGATGTTCAGCGACTGCGACGTTTCAGCTTACACAGCGAGTTAGAAGACGTAGCGTCATAGTGACGTTGAAAAGCGACTAAATAAAAAAACAAAAACAAGGGAGCTGTAAATAAAGGGAGTTTCTTTTTCCGGAAATCGATATTATAATAATGAAGTACGTGTGATTTAAATGCCAAGCCGGTGGAATGTTGACACCCAGGGGTGTGATGGAACCAGCTGGCGTTATTCAAAGGGGAAAATGAAACTGTTTTGCAGGTTTAAAACAGGAATTACGCCTCCGTTAATACGGCACGGGAACGTGGCCCGGGCCTTCAGGTGTCTGAAAATGGATCTGAGTTCTGAACCGGAACCCTCAAAGAATTAGAAGACCTGGCAGTGACGAGAAAACACACCCTGGTGTTGTTGGTTTTAAAGAAAGGAACCTTGTGAGGACCAAGGACTCATCCTCCTTGGGGGGGGGGGGGGGGGGGGGGCAATTTGGACAATCCAATCTGGGTGTAGTCTGCATGTGTCCAGGTGGGTTTTCTCTGGGTTCTCGACTTTCCTCCCACAGTGGACATTCATCATCTTCCACTTTATCCTTTATTAGTGTCGCGGTGGGGTTCTCCATGCCCATCCAGGGGAGAACATTTTGGGCGCTGGCCAGATACCCCCAGGACAGGGGGGCAATCTATCACTTGGTACACACTCACTCACACAGACACACTCTATATGGGGCAATTTGGACCATTCAATTGACCTTAAATCCATGTTTTTGGACTTTGGGAGGTAACCGGAGAACCCGGAGGAAACCCACATGGACACGGGGAGAACATGCAAACTCCACTCAGATCAGATCGGGATTCGAACCTGGATCCCCAGCGCTGAGAGGAGAACAGCTGAGCTGTTTAATAAAACTTGCTGAATGAAACTCACTTGGCTTGAAAATTGTAATAAATTAGGAAAGCCTGTGACGTCACCAGCCCTCTGAGTGACACTGCCATTAGGAACGTAACAACGTTATGGTTCTCGGTCACGTGTCCTTCAGGAGTTCTTATTGTTTTTATTTATATCTATTTATTTGTCTATAGACATTTCCTTATAACACGTCATTATTGTAATGGAACTCGTTAAACGGGATCATGACGTGTTCTGTAAAACCCGCACCTTCACCGCTCCTGAATACACGTCACTGCAACAATGTCTGACCGAATCGATCAAGTAAGCATGTGGTTGTCGCCCTCTTCTGGTCGCTGGTGGTATTACCGGCACTACCGGACTGGACATCTGCGCCCCCTATAGGGTCCTGTTATTATGATTTGTTATCGGTGAGCTCGGGCGCGTCTGCGTGTCTCGTCACGTGACCCTTCCTTCCCTGGGTTCAGTGTTGCTGTCTGTCTGTCTGTCTGTAATTCGTCCGGTGTCCTCTGCATTAAAGGTTATTTTAGCATCTGCAGAATCCTGAAAATGTGTTAAAGCGTTAAGAGATTAACGGCAGCACAATTTCATTTAATGTTGCTTTTAATTTAGTACAAAAATAAATAAATAAATAATCGAAACGCAAAAGTTTTTTTGTTATATATATATATATGGGCGGCACGGTGGGTTAGTGGTTTAGCATGTTCTCCTCTCAGCGCTAGGGATTCCAGGTTCAAATCCCCATCTGGGTGGAGTTTGCATGTTCTCCCCGTGTCCGCGTGAGTTTCCTCCGGGTTCCCGGTTTCCTCCCACAGTCCAAAAAACATGGATCAAGGTCAATTGAGTTGTCCAAATTGCCCCATATAGAGTGTGTGTGTGTGTGTGTGTGTGAGTGTGTGTCCAGTGATAGATTGCCCCCCTGTCCTGGGTGTATCTGCCCAGCGCCCGAAAAGTTCTCCCCTGGATGGATATGGAGAACCCCCCCCCCCCCCACCCCCCCCCCCGACCCTAATAGAGGATAAAGCTGAAGGTAATGGATGGATGGATGTCTCCTCCTTGAACTGGATTCGGTCCATTTAATCTATTCGCAGACGATTCCCGGATTCAGGGAGTCGATTCACGGAGTTAAAAAAAATCCTCGCCAGTCCGCCTGATGGCAGTGAGGCGCCTCCGCACGCATTCGCCCTCCGCCGTGAGTTCAAAAGAAATAGTCCCAGACTCGCGCATTGTTTATTTCGTCTTTATAGAAACTAGTTTTCTGCCGGCCTCCGTACGGCGCCCCCCCGCGGCGGACCCCCCCACCCGGCGCCGGTCTTCTGATCGCGTCCCCGCGGCTCTGATGCGGGAGGAGCTCGGCTGCGGCGCGCTGTGAGACGCGGGGTAAGTTAAAACTGCGGGCTGCCTGTGATCCGAGCGGCGCGGCGCTGCGTCCCAAACGAACGCTCGCTCAATCCGTAGGCGCCCTACGCGGCGGCAGCTCTCCGCGCGCCATCGAGGGGCACTCGGCTGCAGCGCCGCGTCCGTTTGAGACCGAGCCGCAGAAAGTGCTTACAGTTAGTTATTCATAGGCGCCGCAAAAAAAAAAAAAAAAAGAAAAAAAAAAGAAAAGCGGCGGCGCTGTTCACGATCAACCACCTAACGTTCACCACCGCTTTAGAAACGACAACCGAATTAAATAATAAAAGTCCCAGCCGCTTGGCCCCCGCTCTTTGTTTTGTCCCGCGACGCTCCAAAGTGCAACAGTCGCGACTTTCCGCCGAAGTTGCGAACAAATTTAATGAAAAATCGGCTTTAAAGCTTTTACAGTAACTCGACGATCTCCGGAAAGTCCCGACTCGCGACGACAGAACTTTAATAAACGTGGTTATTTAATATTTTACATAATAAAAGTCACTGCGAGGGCTCGAAGGCAAAGGAACGCGGCAGGATGACGACATTCACCCTGTAATGACACCGTCATGACGTCATATCGCGTTTTGGGTCGGGTCTGAGGGGGGGGTTGGGGGGGGGGGGGGGGGGGGGGGGTTAAGGAGCCAGCCTTTCGACCTGAAGGTCCCTAGGGTACCTAACAAGTGCCCTTGGTCAGGGCACCTAACCCCAGTTGCCCCTCTGGGTTACACCTGTCTGTCTCCACAGGTTTACTGTGAGGAACCGTCGCGGGTGGAGGATCTGCACCTGAGGAACATGTTTACAGTGGTGAGTGTTCATGGGGAATCTCAGCATCGGGTTTTGGGTGGTGGGGGTGGGGGTGCATGGATGTATGTGGTCTCAAAGCTACATCAGGGTGGGTGGTGGATGCTGACACCAGGGGGCACGTGAACGTGCGTTCTGCGTTTTTAGGAGAATGCGTCCCAGCAGGTGAACAGCTACAGCGATGGGAGCGACGCCTACGACACCATGAACATCATCCACATCAAAGAGGAGGAGCAGGAGGACGAGGACTACTTCTGTAAGACAGCGCGCACCCTTCGAATCGCATTGCGCCGCGTTACTCCGCCGGTTCCTTACCCCTACCCCCTCTGTTCCAGACTGTGAGATCTGCGGAACCTTCTTCGTGGACGAGTGCGAGGTGCACGGGCCACCCCTCTTCGTTCCCGACACCACCATACCCATGGGCGTCTCCGACCGAGCCAGGCAGACCCTCCCGTCCAGTCTGGAGGTCAAGGACTCGGCGATCTTGGGGGCGGGGCTTGGCGTCTTCAACAAAGGGGACACCATCCACGTCGGCTCGCACTTCGGACCGTACCAAGGAGAGCTGGTGGACAAGGGGACGGCCATGAGGAGCGGCTTCACCTGGGTTGTGAGTCTGGGTTACCTCATCTTCACTTACGATGTTGGGGGGGGGGGGGGGGGTGCATTGGCGCCCTGTCCTGGGCGCCAATGCATCGCTCGCTCAGGGACACACGATATATGGGGCAATTAAGATGGGGCAATTTAGAGCATTCAATTCACCTTGAATTCATTTTTTTTGGACTGTGGGAGGAAACCGGAGAACACGGAGGAAACCCACACGGACACAGGGAGAACATGCAAACTTCACTCGGATTGGGATTCGAACCTGGATCCCCAGCGCCGCCACCGTGTTTTGTTGTGGGGACAACAACGTTAAGACCACGACCAAACTTCAGTTCCGTCGTCCTTCGTTTAATGCCTTTGCGATGTAGAACCTTAAAGATCAGACTCATAGTCTCCAACAGGTGGCGCACCTATCCGACGTGTAGCTGAGGTTAACGCCTCCAACGTGCTGGAGTGTCCTCGGTGTTCTCCGAGAGTCGAGCGACCGAGTGTCCGTAATGTTAAAACGACGGCATCGGAACTTCGTTTAATCTTTACGTAATTTAAATTTTTAGCGATAGAGTTAATTTGATTGATTGTTTCCGCGGGTAACGTTGTTCCTTCCTGAGAACATTCGTAGGTTTAGCGATATTAGTGTTGGTGCTATTTCTAGGACCCGTGGTATACACTCCGCCCCCACCGCGTCGGCTACCGCGGACGTAGAGAACCATATGGGGACTACAGAACGGAACTGTAGAACTACAAAGTGGAACTGAGGTGTCTCTAATAAAGTGGCCGGCGCGTGTAAACGCCCGATGTGCTTTTTCCAGATTTATAAGAGCAGCCAGTGGGTGGAGTTCATCGACGGCAGAAGTGAGATGCACTCGAACTGGATGAGGTAAGAGCCCCGCCGGAGCTCTGCGGGCTCTCGTTAAAGGTTCCCGCCCCTTTGACGCCGTTCCCTCTCCTCAGATACGTGAACTGTGCCCGCAACGATGAAGAGCACAACCTGGTGGCGTTCCAGTATCGCGGTGGGATCCTGTACCGCTGCTGCCGCCCCATCAAACAGGGGGAGGAGCTTCTGATGTGGTACGAGGAGGAGTACGCCAAAGACCTCGGCGTGATCTTCGACTCCCTGTGGAAACTGAAGTGCTCGGCGTACGGTACGCTCGGATTCCACTACAATTCTTATTGTCCCCGTTAAGATTCCCTCGCAAAGTCAATGTTCGTTTACCACTATACCTTTAGCGCCACCATGGGACCAAAAAAAGTTTCCCTGAAATACGAGAGCGGCGTTAAGACCGTGGCGTGTACAGAAAAATTACCGTCTACGTTAAGTTCAATCGTAATGAAAATAGGAAGCAATAAAGAAGCTAATGTAGCTAAAGGCCTTAATGCGCTTTTGATTTAAGACGTCAAAACGTTATTATTAAATTAAAAACAGTTCGATGGCGTGAAACGACTTTTCAATATATTTTTTTATTATGAAATACCAAATACTGTATATACCATTTTTTTATGTTTTTTTGTTGTAAACACGACATTTATTCTTTATAAAATAGGTTTTATGTATTTTGGACTCTCTAGAACAAATTTATTAACTTTACGTCGATTTAAACGGAAATATTTGCCTCAGTTTTCATCAATTTCAGATCGCGGACGGAAAACCGGAGGTTCCACTGCATATTTTTAAAAACGTAAAAATCATTAACGGTTGTCGGATTTTCTGCTCATCTTTTATCTTTTTAATTTTTTTTTTAAAGAAGACACAGACATACGTCAGACGTGCACAGCATACTTGTTGCCATGGTAACTACCATCCATTTACCATCTATCAAACCCTTCGCTTTGAATTTGCGGTGATGTTCGGAGGCGAGAATGCGAACAGTAAACTTAACGTAGACTCTTTGAAATGTGGGGTTTCGTTCGTTTCTTGCGTTTCTTAAAGTCATTCAATTAAAATCCATTTTGTTTGCATTTGTTAAAATGTGTATTTCAAGACTATTTGTGAAATTAAATTTGTTCGGTTTGTATTTTATAAAAGTGGGTCGGTACTTAACGACCCCGAGAACATGTGGTTCACGGACGGAGAACCGTTGAGAACCCTCGCTTTAAAGGACAGCATCTGTGTCTCATCTAGGTATTTTGGAACGCCTCGTAATTCCGTGCCAACCCCTTCAGCCAATCGAATGTCCCGCTCTGAAAGCCCCACCTCTCAGTGGCGTTGCTGAAGCTACCGGACGCCCGGGATCCCATGAGCGTGGTGTCGCTGCTCACTTTCGCTGTGTTTTCCTTTGCAGAACCAATGGACGACCCAAGTCCACCGAGTCCGGAGGACGACCAAAGTACGGAGGAGGTTCAGATTCCGATGGTGTCGGCCAGCGAGCTGCTGTCCCCTCTTTATGTCTTTCAGACCGGCGCCTCGCGTGGGCAGATCTACCACTGTTTTGACTGCGGCAAGAACTTTCCCCGGCAGAGCACCCTCCAGAAACACCAGCGCATTCACACGGGCGAGAAGCCCTACCACTGCCTGGAGTGCGGCAAGAGCTTCAACCAGGAGAGCAACCTCCTGACGCACCAGCGCATCCACGCCGGCGAGAAGCCCTACCACTGTACGGTGTGCGGCAAGCGCTTCACCCACCTGAGCACCTTCCAGAAGCACCAGCGCATCCACACCGGCGAGAAGCCCTACCACTGCTCCGAGTGCGGCAAGAGCTTCACGCTGCAGAGCACCCTGGAGACGCACCTGCGCCTCCACACGGGGGAGAAGCCCTACACCTGCCCGCAGTGCGGCCTCAGCTTCACCCAGCGCAGCAACCTGCAGCGGCACCAGCGCACCCACACCGGCGAGAAGCCGTACAAATGCCCCCTGTGCGGCCTGAGCTTCTCCCAGCAGAGCCACCTCCAACGGCACCAGCGCACCCACAAGAAGGAGTAGCCGCTGGCTCCGCCCCTGCCCCCCACCCCCCCCCAAAAAAGACGCCTCTCCTGTATTTTTGTGTTCCGTGTACATATTTGATCGTAATACTTTATATTTGATGCTAGTTTTCCTTTAATATCCAGAAATGCTGTACACACCGTTCATAAGAACCAATAAAATCTTCGGGCAAGCCCACTGCCGACTACTGTTCTCTGATGTGGACGGCTTGGCTTTAGCTCCGCCCACGGGCTCTCCGTGGGCCGTGCTTGTTGCGTTCCAAACGGACGGCATGTTATTAAAGCTTTCCATGAGATTTTAAGAGGGCAAGGGCAGAAGCGTGAGGTCAGACCGTTGGACCGGGCTGGTTCATGCTGGTGGAGGTCGGGTACTGGTGTAGATCTTCATGAGTGAACCCAGGATGCACCTGCACCACCATGCCAGGGGCACATCCACCACCCTAATAACCGAAAGTGCATTTCAAGGCACCATGTTACGATAACGGGTACGGTCAGAGGTAATGTGACAAATCAGCCACCATGTTGGTCAGGGGATGTGATATTCATTGGGTTGCATTCTGCAGCCTCACCACAAGATGGCACCAAACCCCACGTGTTAACCTACAAGTCACCAAGACTCATAATGTGGTCATCACAGCACCCCTGGTGGTCTTGCATGTACATTACATTACTGTCTTTACCTCCTGGTGGACTAACAAGGTGGTGTTGATCCTCAGGGTCTTCCCCTTTAATACGGACAATGTTCCAGTTGTTAATGAGATGCATGTCTTGTGAGGTCGTCCTCCCGATGTCCAAACTGGAACCCTGGAGGTAGAACCGGACATTCTGGTCAGTGCCACAGTGCCTCAACACTCGGGTGCACAAGAATGTAAAGATCTCTCCTTACCTCCAAAGTCTGACTAGTTAGTAGTTAGTTAGTTAGTTGGGATGTGAAAACTAAATAATCTCAGAACCTCGTGGAATCCAACTGAGGCGGTTCTAACGTGCAAAGTGGGCCCGACCCGGTTCGGTCAGCCACTGACCACTTGCTTATTGTAACCCCCCCGCTGATCTTCCACATGGCCTCGGGGTTTTAGTTAAAGAACATTCCCAATTCGAACACCCCCATCCCCACACCCACACCACAAGCAGTATATTCAAATCAGCTTATTGAATAACCAAATGCAGCTCAACTGCCGCCGACAGTCGGTCGCGGTGTGGTGGTGCGGAGGAGCCCCGCCCTCAGGCCTCCCAACTCCATCAGAATGTTGGTTGGCAGATGGTAAGCCAAGCGTAACCACCTAGACCGGCGGGATGTCTGAGCCGAACGCGAAGTGGTGGTGGAACTCTGAATGCTTCAGCACACCAAGACATTTTGGACAATTCCACGCTCCCAACGTCGGGGGAATGGAACCTGTCCCGTCCTCTTCAAACAGGACTGTTCACCAGAACACAAAGCAAGGTCCATAGAGACATGAGGACAGAGTCCTGACCTGAACCCCATAGAACGTCTTTGGGATGAATTAGAACGCAGTCTGAGAGCCAGGCCTTCTTGTAGAACGTCGGTGTGTGACCTCACAAACGCACTTCTGGAAGAACGGTCCAAAATTCCCATCACCACACTCCAGAACCTCGTGGACGGCCTTCCCAGAAGAGTTGAAGATGTTCTAGCTGCAAAGGGTGGAGCCACGTCATCTGGAACCCTATGGATCAGGAATGAGACGTCACTTAAGATCAGATGGGAGTCACGGAAGGGGAGCCAATGTAGTCCATCTGGTTCTGGACGTTCTATCATGCTTGTTAGTTAGAACCTGCTCTGTCCATGGTCCTGTTCAGATTGGAGAACATACCAAAGCGTACCAACAGAGAATGTAGAGAACCAGATGGACTACAGAACGTGATTGGCAACAAAGAGCCCTGATTGGTGGAGGACATCTAAAGTAGTTTTCTCCACAGGAGAAGGTTCTAGTGAAGTTCTTCATGGTGGACGGTTGTCGGGGTGATTTGAACTGATGAGTCGGGATGCTAAGAACATCTCGAGAGCCATCAGCATGGTTCCTCCTCAGGAACGTAAGGTACCTTCTTCTGAAACGTCACGTTCCTGAGTTACTTTGACTCTCTGTAAATACAGAGTTAAGAATTGCGGTTGCACAACTCCATCCGCTGGTCTTTAAAACCGGCAGCTACACAATACAACTTAAACATCGTGTTTCCGTCGATAATAATGTCTTTATTTATCGATATAATATTAAATGTTTTTTATAAATCGGAAGTAAACCGTCTGGTTTGAAACGTTTCTATTGTTTTATTTTAGTCTTACGGAGTTTATTAAGTGTTAAAACGTTTATTCCTTTATATTTTATTACTTATTAATGGTTGTGGTCAGTCAGTTTAAACGCGAATGTGGGATTGGGACACGTCCACTCGAGACTGGATTAATTGTGGAAACGTATTCTGTTTCGCGTCCGTAAGAGGGCGCTCTAACCCCATCATTTCACCGGTCTGACGCCCGAACATTAATTATACTTTAATTATAATGATACACGTTATTATTATTATTAATAATAATAATAATAATAATAACAATAATAATAATAATAAGAAGAAGAAGAAGAAGAAGAAAAATAATAACGATGATTATAATTGTAATCCAACTACCGTAAAAATATTAAAATAACATGCATAAATAATGGACGAATATAATTTAAAGGCTTGCCTATAATATGACTTAATTGTATTTATTAATTGTAAATTAAACAAATAATAGAGACAGCGAGTAAGGAAATGAGAAATAACAATCGATCAATCGATTCAAGAGAAATGTTTTAACGACTATCTGCACACGATAGTAAAAGAGTAGAAATTTAAAAATAGAATAAAATAAACTATAAAGACTTTCTTGCAATAAAAATAAATTAAATTAAAATATAGCTAAAATATATAAAGCTAAAACTGTACAACTGTGCAGTTTTTAATTTTAATAATTTTAATTTTAATATTTTAATAAAGATTTTATATATATATATATATATATATATATATATATATATATATATATATATATATATATATATAATATATATATAATTTATATTTATCTAATTATTTAGATTTAACATTATGATGTCATAATGTGGGTTTGCTTTAGATAGAAAACAAACACTTTACACAGTCATGAATAAGATCATGTTTGTTCTTTTTACAGTCGAATCAGAGTTCAAACACACACACACACAATGTGTATTGTCTACTCATTTATTAATATAATTTTAATGATGTAACATGTTAATTACATAAGAACAGAGTTAATGACCGATTACAGAGTGTCTCTGTGTTTTTAATCTCTCACTGTCAGTGAGCGTGTTCATAACATTAGAGTTTACAGTTTTAATTACACCTCACTTTAATTATTTTAATGATTCTTTGAGTTCGAGCTGTAGAATCTTTTGAGGTATCGTTTAAACACAGTTATTGAGTTCTACAGTATTAATTACATTATATCACCATGGTGATCACCTCATTAAGGCATCATTCATACAGAGTTAATAACACTTTCATTCCTACACTGTAAATTACATCACAAATTTAATTATTTGTTTACATCACTGTTAATTACCTTAAACATAAATGTATTAAGTTTCAACAACTATTAACTACATTAAACATGTAATTCTGAAAAATTAATTACTTTACACAGTGAGTCCATAAGTACACATTATTATAAACAGTATTAATTACCTTTAATTACTATTTACCTTACTAATTCACATTATTATTTATTACCTTATAAAATATTTGTTATACATTAATATTGACTTTAATCATTTAATACAGAGTTAATAACCTCACACACAGTTTCTACGGTTCTGTACAGGAAACATTATTTTACATTAAATATCAACTATTAATTAATTTAAACATTTATTAGTACAGTATTAATTTGTGTAAACATTTACAGCTACAGTATAAATTGTAACATTTATAAATGAATACAGTGTTAGTTACCTTACACATTCATAGAAAAAAAACAAATTATTCAAACATTAGTTAATTATCATAAATATGTTTCTACCTTTAATAATGAATTACCTTACATTTATTAATTGTATTAATTACATACATAGTTATTATTACAGTGTTAATTATCTCAAACATTTATTAGTATATTAATCACCATACAAATTCATTTATAGTGTTAATTATCATGTACATCTTTTCCTATAATATTAATTACCTTAATTATTTAGTTGTTATACAAGCTATTTTACTGTCATTAATACAATGTTAATTACCTTATATATCCATAAATTTATAACTTTATATATTTATTAATACAGTGTTAATTATCTAACAGGAATCCTCTTAATGCTGATTGAACATTAATTAAGCATTAAGTTTACAGAATGTTATACACGATGAAATGTGATCATTAAATAAACGCCACAGCAGTTTTTTTTTTGTGAAGCGTTAATTAATTAAAGGTTAATTTGTTTTAAAGTTCAGATGTGTTTATTAAAAACGACTTTATTTTTTTGTCAAACAACAATTAAATCACAAATTCTTTCATTATGTTGAACATGCGTTCAGTTCTGTTTTCGGTACAGACAGTGATTTCATGTTATTTTGCTAATTGCTCGAGCTTGTGCTCATTAGAAAGACTTGGTTGTTAATTACTTTCGGTGATTTGATCGTTTGGTTTTTATTTGAAGTCGGCGGTTCGACTGTTCGATGCTCTCTGTGTGTTTTCCATATTTTTCATACTTCGGACGTAATTTCATGGCTGAATAAAAGCGCTTCATGCTCTGAGTTCCTTTAATCTGGAAACAATTTCCTGACGGATTACGGATTACGAAGCCTGAACAGATTAACAGCAACGAACGCCGCGGCCAGAGGACGAGAGACACGGACATCCGTCATCAGGACAGAGAGAGAGAGAGAGAGAGAGAGAGACAGAGAGAGAGAGACAGAGAGAGAGAGAGAGAGACAGAGAGAGAGAGAGAGACAGAGAGACAG
>JAFMOC010000435.1:62500-72500 GCA_019802505.1 Corydoras sp. C115
GTGTGTGTGAGAGACATTATGAGACAGTGTGTGTGAGAGACAGTATGAGACAGTGTGTGTGAGAGACATTATGAGACAGTGTGTGTGAGAGACAGTATGAGACAGTGTGTGTGAGAGACATTATGAGACAGTGTGTGTGAGACAGTATGAGACAGTGTGTGTGAGAGACATTATGAGACAGTGTGTGTGAGAGCGACAGTATGAGACAGTGTGTGTGAGAGAGTTTGTGTTGACTCACACACACACACACACTCACACACACACTCTCACACACACACTCTCACACACACACACTCTCACACACACACACTCTCTCACACACACACACACACACACACACACCGTCATGGTTGTTGGCGTATTCTCTCCGTCGTTACAATAACTCCATTCACTCTCCACCTTCAGCCTGAAATCCCATTTAAGACAGAACTCTGTATTCACAACTCACTGTGGGAATGTGTGTGTGTGTGTGTGTGTGTGTGTGTGTGTGTGTGTGTGTGTGTGTGTGTGTGTGTGTGAGTGTGTGTGTGTGTGTGTGCATGTGTGAGTGTGCATGTATTTGTCTGTGTGTGTTTGTGCGTGTGTAAGTGTATGTGTTTGTGTGTGTGTGTGTTGGCCCCTATCCTCCGCCCCCTTCTCCCTTCATTTCCCTATTTAGAGAGGATCACTGTCACGCCGCGGCACTGATCAGAGGGAACTAAAGAGGCCCCCGGGGGAACCGGGCCCCTGATTGAGGTCCTTAGAACACAAGGTTCCCTACTTCACTAAAAGGGGCTAAATAAGGGGACTAAGAACTGTACTGCGTTTATTCCGCTGATGAAACGCTGAATTTGATTTGAATAAAGCGCCAAACAGAAGAGAAAAAACCCAAAGTCAGAAGGGTCCACTCCAGGAACCATTAGATCATCGGGAACTAAAGAGATCCTGGTACTTTACTTCTGCCTGTACGGTGTTAACTCGTTTAGTGCTGAAGCGGGTTTTCCAATCAACGTAAACGACCTCAGTTTAAACAAAAAAAGACCCTCACGGCCCCGTTCAGGTTCCTAGTTCCTAGTTCCTGGTTCCCAGTTCCCGGTACCATATCGTGATGGATGAAAATCCAACCAGATCAGCAGTATATGATAAACTGGCACCAACAACCATGCCACATTGACCCCTCCGGACGCTCAGTGTGAGTCTCAGCAGGTCGTCATGACCACGCCCACATTCCTGCATACATTGATTTGCTACCATGTGATTGGTTGATTACAAATTTGGGTTAACAAGCGAGAAGGGTGTAGCGAATGAAATGTCACTTCAAACCCAGAACCTTCCAACACCCCAAACGCTGTTCTAGATCATTGGTCCCCACAGTGTCCTGCAGAACATCAACGTCTGGTAGATGGCTGGTTGAGGTTGGGTGGAGGTTCGGTTGGAGATCTGAAGAGTCCAGAGTCACTAAACATCCAGATGTCCAAACATCAGCAAACCAGAACCTTTTCACACCCCTCTGTCTACCAAACACAGTTCTTGATGGAGACAGAGTCCACAGCAGTGTTCCTTCAGAATTTCAACATCTGGTAGATCTTTCCAGAAGAGGAGCACAAACACCCCTGTGGAGGTGTAACAGCAGATCTGGTGGTGCTGGTTCTCAGGAGAACGTGTTATTCGTGGGAAGTCAAGACCTCAGAGAGTCAGACTGGAGTTCTTATGGCTGGTTGACGTTGGGTGGAGGTTTGGTTGGAGATGTGATGAGTCCAGAGTCACTAAACATCCAGATGTCCAAACATCAAACATCAGCAAAGCAGAACCTTTTCTACAACGTTCTACACCCCAAACGCTGTTCTTGATGAAGGGGCAAAATTCCCACAGCAGCATTTCTTCAGAACTTTAACTGAGAGTCCTACTGGAGTTCTTCGCAATGGATGACGTAGGGTGGAGGTTCTGAAGAGTCTAAACATCAGCAAACCATTTCACACCCCTCGGTCTACCAAACACAGTTCTAGATGGAGACGGAGTCAAAGTTTCTTCATAACTTCAACGTCTGGTAGATCTTTCCAGAAGAGGAGCCCAAACGCCCCTGTGGAGTTATAACAGCAGATCTGGTGGTGCTGGTTCTCAGGAGAACGTGTTATTCGTGGGAAGTCAAGACCTCAGAGAGTCAGACTGGAGTTCTCATGGCTGGTTGACGTTGGGTGGAGGTTTGGTTGGAGATCTGAAGAGTCCAGAGTCACTAAACATCCAAATGTCCAAACGTCAGCAGTTGTAGATGGAGATGGAGTCCACAGCAGCGTTTCTTCAGAACTTCAGCATCTGGTAGATCGTCCCAGAAGAGGAGCCCAAACGGAGTTCTTACGGCTGGTTGATGCTGGGTGGAGGTTCAGTTGGAGATCGGAGTCCAGAGTCACTAAATATCCAGATGTCCAAACATCAGCAAAACAGAACCTTTTCTACAACGTTCCACACCCCATTATCCATCCTCATTCGTCCCTTTCTTCTCCATCCGTCCATTTCCTCTTTTGTGTGATCTCTGGACGTTCCCCCCGCGCCCTTGCACCTCCACTTTCTGAAAGTCACCCCCCCTCCTCCACCCCCACGACCTCCCACTCTGTTTTTGTTGCTCCTCTCGACCTCGTTGGCACCTCGCTGCCCTTTTCCAGCCAGAGGTCATGCAGAGGCGTCAATTAGTGGCATGTGTGGTGGCATGTGGTGGGTGTGGGCTTCAGGCCGAGCGCAGCGGGGACCGCTTCACGCCCCGCGCTGGTGTTAAACGAAAACACACCGGCCGGCCAATCAGCCACCCCTGGAGAGGTTCCTTTGATCTGGAACCGAAGGACCAGTTCACTTAAAGAAGTGTCCTGCACGCTGAGTCCACTAACACAAAAAGTGTCTGGCAGCAAAAGTGCCCTTATTTATACACTCCCTAATGCCCCGCTGCCTCAGGGGCATCATGGACAAGTGAAGGCGTCCCAACAGTTTGGGGAAGGCCCAACACGAGGTTCTTAGGTCCATGGTTGGGTGAGTTAGGACCAGAAGATGTTTCTGTGAGTTTAGGGCTGTGTGGTTCTGCGATGTCTCACACCTTTATGTGAAGCGTATTCTTCATCGTACGTCAAAGCGGTGTGCTGCAGGTTCCATCGAAACGTTCTAATTAATCAATTAATTGATTGATTCATTAATCAATTAAAATTTGGTTATGTCCATTGGTGATGTAAAGGCTCTCCGAAGACCTTCACCGAACACTCAGTACTCACCCCCCTGACGAGTGCAGCACCCCCCCTACACACACACATGGGGGGGGGGGGGGTGATGGGGTGGATGGGGCAGTGTGTGTGTGTGTGTGTGTGTGTGAGGGTACATGCTTATTTACATTAGCGCTTAAAAGCACAAATTGAAGTGTGGGTTTAATCGATACAACGGCGTCCGAAATGACATTAACATATTTTTAATCTTCATTCCACCCCCTGCACCCCCCCCCACGTTAACACCCCCTCCATACACACACACACACACACACACACACACACACACACACTGCTGTTCTGGCTGACAGCATGAACGCATGCCAGCAGACACTTATAATGAGTGGGTATTGACACGGGGCGCGTCGCGGGATGGGACGCCTGATTAAACTACAGAGGGGGGGGGGGGGGGGGGGGGGTGAAGGGGGGGGGTAGGGGGGAGTAACAGAAGAGTCCCAAAAAAAAGGTTCCAGCTTCTCTTTCACCCCTTGGAGTAAAACCCGTCACCCCAGGGCTTCAGATTCTTTTTGGTTTCGATAGTTTGGATCAATTACTCCATCTTTATCTACAATCTTTAAAGAGTCATTTTAAATGATTCAGTGAATCAAGGTCTAATGGATCCTCACAGTGGAACCTCATGGTCGTTTTGTTGGTTGTTTTATTTTTGTTGGTTGTTCAGTTGGTTGTTTCGTCAGTTGTTTTGTCATTGTTTAGTTGTTTGTTTATTTGATTGGTTAGATGGTTGTTTTGTCAGATGGGTAGTTTAGTTGTGGGTAGTTTAGTTGGTTGTTTTATTGGTTAGTTTGTTGGTTGTTTTGTTGGTTGGTTAGTTGGTTGTTTAGTTGTTTGCATATTTGATTGGTTAGTTGGTTGTTTTGTCAGATGTTTCGTGGGTAGTTTAGTTGGTTGTTTGTCATGGGTAGTTTAGTTGGTTGTTTTGTTGGTTGTTTTGTTGGTTGCTTTATTGGTTGTTTTGTTGGTTGTTATGTTTGGTGTTTGGTTGTTTTATTGGTTAGCTAGTATGTTGTTTAATTGGCTGTTTAGTTGGTTGTTTTATTGGTTGGTTTGTCAGTTGTTTGGTCAGTTGGGTGTTTAGTTGGTTCTTTAGTTGATTGTTTCATCAGTTGTTTAGTTGGTTGGTTGGTCAGTTGGTGGTTTTATTGGTTGTTTTTTGGTTGTTTTATTGGTTGTGTCATTGGTTGGTCAGTTGGGTGTTTTTTTGGTTGTTTAGTTGTTTCTTCTGCTCGACTCCTGGATCTCCTCAGACAGGAAGTCCATACTGAAGCCGTTCCCGCAGCTCGCAGAAGACCTTCAGATGTTTGCACAAAGTTTTGGAGGCGCATTGTCGGTGGATCGGAGAATAAAAGCCGAGGCCGTTACTTTGTGAGAACATCGATCGATTCCGGTGTAGAACAGAGCGCGAGATCGGCTCCTGGTGGCTTCATTGATCCGCAGGGTTCCGCGTTAATATTCATGTTCGGGCCTCATTGATTAAGTGCCAGCGACGCGGTTACGATTCATATTTATTCATCTTTCTTTAAACCATGTATCAACGTACAAAAGTCCAAAGCTGAAACTTTTGCAGCCGATCTTTAATTTCTGAATCCATCTTTGAGGACAGGCCTTTTTAAACGACATGGAAATCAGAGGCGTGAATGCCGGGTTCAGAGTTCATTTCGTCTCTTATTTCATATTCCCAGCGTTATTAATCACGTCTGAGGCGTTTCTGTACGACTTCTCCATCAGCGAATACAACTTTATATTATTATTATTATTGTCCTTATTGTTTTTATTGCCTTTTTTATTATTTTTATTTTGTCTCTTGATGTTTTTGTGTTTTTTTGTTTTGTTTGGCTGCCTCAGTATTTTCTCACGTCATCGTCTCACTTTCATCACCTTTGTTATTTTTTATCTTTGCTGTTTCATCTCTTATTTATTTCCTTTCTTTAATCTTCATCATTTTGTTTGTCTTTTTTTCCTTTTTACTTCAGACCTTCTTAATTTTGTTCTTTTCTTCAGTATTTTCTTTTCTTTCCTTTTTGTTTTTCTTGCTTCACTTATTTATTTGTTCCATTCTTTATTTCGTCGACTAAATCACGTCTTCCTTTTTTTCTTTGTTATTTGGTTTTTATAATTTTTGTACTTTAAACTTTATTTCTTTTATTCTTTACTCATTCTTTTCTACTTTTTCTCTTTTATTTGGTTTCTTGTCATTTCCTTTATGGCCTTCATTCCTAATCACTAATTTATTTTCTTCATTTTGTTTCTTTCTCTCCTTCTTTTTTCCTTTACTTGTTTATTCGTTCCTTTTTTATCTTTTTTTCTTTATTCTGCTACTTTTGTTTCTTTGTTATTTTGTCCTATTTTCTTTCCACCTCAATCTTTTTTTTATTATTAGTTTCTTTAGACCTTACTCTTTTCTTCTCATTTATTTTCTTTCATTTCATTTCCTCTCTACCAACTAATCTATTTCTTTTCTCATTCATTAATTTTTTTCTTTCTTGTTTTCTTTGTTTTTTTCATTTAGTGCTTCACATTTTTTCCTTTCTTTTTTATTTCCTTTGTTTCATTTTTCTTTGCTCTTTTTGATCTTTTACTTATTCATAACATTAATTTTGTTCTTGATTTTTTCTCAGGTCATTTCTTTTCTGTACACTTTAAACGTATGTTTAATTTTTTTTGTTACTGTTTTCTAGATTTTTTTATTTTGATTTTCATTTGTAATCCTCTCTTTCTTTTTTATTGTCCTTGATTTCTCTTTATTATTATTATTATTATTATTATTATTATTATTATTATTATTGTATTTGTTTCTCTCTCTCCTGTCCTCATCCTGCGTCTCTGACCCTGTGCTTCTCTGATGGAGACATTATTCTTGGTCCATGAGGCCTGATGATGTGACGTTGATTAGGTAATCTAATTTACATACACAGGAAGTGTTTGGGCGAGCAGATTAGCGTTGCTGTTATCGGCGTACGGTGCGAGCGCATGCAGTTAGTAATAATCTGCATGGCTGCTTCCACTCAGGAACCGATAATCCAGCGTTATTGGTTCTGGACCAGTGAAGAGCGTTTCTTCTTCAATAAATAAAAGAACAGGTAGCGGCGGGTGGGGGGGGAGGGGTAGGCAGGTGGGGTGGGGAGGGGGAGGGGGGTAGGCAGGTGGGGTGGGGAGGGGGAGGGGGAGGGGGTTTGTTGTTGGAGGTCAGGTAGAAAAATTAAGGATCCCCACAGAATTCTGAGAAGCTTTAAGCGGACAGCGTAACTGAATCAGAGGCCGAGACATTATGACTCACTGAGTCATAACTGTCTCAATGATTCATAACTGACTCACTGAGTCATAGAACACAGAGTCACTGATTCGAACACTGATTCTCTGAATGAGCTGACTCATTAAGACATTATGAGAAGATTCACTGAAAGTCAGAGCAGTGATTGAATCAAAATTAAATGAGTGACTCAGATGATTCACTGATTCAAACACTGATTCTCCGAGGCAGGTTCAGTTTGACTCCTGATTAGAAAGATGATCTGAGGACAGCCGGTTCGTTAGCAAGAACCTAATGAGTATGTGCTCATTAATACAGATCATTATCATTAATTAAACACTGCTGAGTGTATGTGTGTGTGTGAGTGTGTGAGTGTGTGTGTGTTTGTCTGTGTGTGTGTGTGTGTGTGTGTGTGTGTGTGAAAGGGTGGTGTTTAATTAAATAGAGCTCAATAAACACAGAGGGACATGATACAAATAAAACAGAGTGGGATGTGGTGGAGAGGGGCGGGGCAAACGCTGACTCACTGAGTCAAACTCCCTAATTTGCTGAGTCAAACTCCATAATTTACTGAGTCAAACTCTCTAATGTACTGAGTCATACCCAAATTCACTGATTCAAACCCTGACTCACGGAGTCAAACGCTGACTCACTGACTTAAACCCTGATTCAATGATTCAAACCCAGATTCACTGATTCAAACCCAGATTCACGGATTCAAATCCTGATTCACTGAGTCAAACACTGATTGAAACCCTAACTCACTGTGTCAAATGCTGACTCTCTGAATCAAACGATGACTCTCTGAATCAAACGCTGACTCTCTGAATCAAACCCTGACTCTCTGATTGAAGTGAAATTGTTTTTCATTAATCGAATCACTTGGGTAATTAAGCTAGGCTAACGGCTAACGGTGTGGCTGAATGAATCGGTGCTCTTCGGGGTTTTGATGTTCCGGTTTTAAACTTTGTGACTCGGTTCTCCACACTGCCGCCTCGGGTTCTTTTTCCTGCTGAAGTGTCCCTCATTACCGCAAAACGCTGCGAGATGGTTAGCGTGTGAGGAGCTCATTGCAGAAAGCCGCTACGCTAGCGCCATTATACGCTGGGAACAAAGGCGCGGCATAAAAGAGAAGAAGAGAAGCGGATGGGGGAACTGCTGGGGCATTGAGAGCCCTGAAAGACCCCCCACGGAGGACGAGGTGGAAGAGTTCCCGGGGCGCCTCGTCCTCAACAATCGTCCTCTCGCTCGTCCCGCTTTTCTTCTCTCCGTTCTCTTGGTTCTCCATTCAGGAGTAATGACACTTTAATTAGCTGGAAATGGAAACTGTTCCCACCTGCACCGGGGCCGCTCAGCGCCACCACACAGAGGGCCCCGGGGGGACATTTACATACGGAGCCCGATTTCAATTCAGTCCTCAATGAAACGTCATCACGACTTTAACTCGTTTGATTCATCAACGCGTCCATCAAACGCCCGGCGTCCATTAACGGACGCGCTCCATCTCCGTGTTTTCCCTCTGACCCTCATGCCGTACGGATGGACAGCCCCCGGGGGGAGCCCCGCCCGCCTCAGGGTGTGGGACGTGGATCGCATGCTCAAAGGCTGAAAGCGGGGGGGGGGACGCGACATCATCCGAGGTGTATGCTGTTGAACTTTTTGGGGGCAACCGGTTCAAGAGTTGCAATGAACCCATTCTGACATGGGGAGAACATGCAAATTTCCTGCCCAAGCCCCATATCAATGTGACATGACTGTACTTTTCATACAATCACTTTGGTGAAATGTATACGTTACATCATATCAATGCAATGAAGCCACGGGGGTTAAGGGCCGCGGTCAGGGGCCCACACCGGCAACTTTTAGTACGGTAGAGCATGAGTTTAAAAGTCCACCACCCTAAACACTGAACGACCGCCGCACCTGCACATTCACACAGGGCGTGTTATTTCCATTTGATGTTTATTAAATAAAAGCCACGGGGTCCAGAGAGGGCCACATGGGGCCCCAGGGCCATAAGATCCTCACGTCTGTTGTTTCTCTATTATAAAGCTATTCAGTTGATTCAGAATCAGAATCAGAATCTCTTTATTGTCATTATATCAGGTGTAACGAAATTAAGGTGCCATACTTTCGGTGTCACACACTAAAATTTACACAAATAAAGAGATTTAAAAGATAGCACTATAATTTACAATTTACAAAAAATTTGAAAAAAATTAATTTTTTACAAGAGTGTAAAAAACTGTACAACCTGAGTGAATGGATTTATATATTGCACGTTGTTTTTATATTGCACGTTCAAAAATAAAATAATAATAATAATTATAATAATTTTGAACAGTTTCAGTGAAGTTAAAATGATTTAATATAAAGCCAATAAAAACAATTAAGAGTGCTGATGGTGGGAGGTCGTACAGTGGGTTCTTCCACGTTTTTGGGCATCCATCATATAGGAGTCTGCTAAGACACACACACACACACACAACATGGCTTTTATAAACACTGAGTCACTCCAGGTTCTTTAGCGAGCCGCTCCTCGCTGCTTTTGTTCGGGTCGCACTCGACTTTAAAAGCCCTTTTCAGGCTTCCTGAATGCCCTTCGTTTCAGCTCAAAGGACTTTACATCGATAGCACAGAGACGGGGGGGGGGGGGGGGGGGGGGAAAGACAATAAGGACAAAAAGAAAAGACACAAAAAAGCTTTTCGGGATTCCATTATGCGCTGCGTTCTCCTCGTTCTTCAGGAAATAATGCGCTCGGCCGTAATGTGCTTTTCCTCAAGTGAAAAAAAAAGAGACCGGCCGAGGCTTCTGAACGGAACGCGGAATCAACTTCATATAATGATTCAGAGAGTCAGAGAGAGAGAGTCACAGAGTCAGAGAGAGTCAGAGACCAATACAGAGAGTCAGAGAGAGTCAGAGAGAGAGTCAGAGTCCAATACAGAGAGTCAGAGAGAGTCAGAGAGAGAGTCAGAGTCCAATACAGAGAGTCAGAGAGAGAGTCAGAGTCCAATACAGAGAGTCAGAGAGAGTCAGAGTCCAATACAGAGAGTCAGAGAGAGTCAGAGTCCAATACAGAGAGTCAGAGAGAGAGTCAGAGTCCAACACAGAGAGTCAGAGAGAGTCAGAGAGAGAGTCAGAGTCCAATACAGAGAGTCAGAGAGAGTCAGAGAGAGAGTCAGAGACCAATACAGAGAGTCAGAGAGAGTCAGAGAGAGAGTCAGAGTCCAATACAGAGAGTCAGAGAGAGAGAGTCAGAGTCCAATACAGAGAGTTAGAGAGAGAGTCAGAGTCCAATACAGAGAGTCAGAGAGAGAGTCAGAGTCCAATACAGAGAGTCAGAGAGAGAGTCAGAGTCCAATACAGAGAGTCAGAGAGAGTCAGAGAGAGAGTCAGAGACCAATACAGAGAGTCAGAGAGAGAGTCAGAGACCAATACAGAGAGTCAGAGAGAGTCAGAGAGAGAGTCAGAGTCCAATACAGAGAGTCAGAGAGAGAGTCAGAGACCAAT
>JAFMOC010000435.1:75000-97500 GCA_019802505.1 Corydoras sp. C115
CACATACACACACATACACAACACCACATACACACACATACACACACATACACACACCACCACACACCACCACACAAACACACACATACACCACACACCACCACACACACACACACACACACACCTCCACATACACACACACCACCACACAAACAGACATACACACACACACATACACCACACACCACCACACACACCACCACACACACACACACACACACACACACCTCCACATACACACACACCACCACACAAACACAGACATACACACACACACATACACCACACACCACCACACACACACACACACACCACACACACACCACATACACACCAACAGATACACACCACCACACACACACACACCACCACACAAACACACACATACATACACACACACACACACACACCACACCACACACACACCACATACACCCCAACAGATACACACCACCCACACACACACACACACACACACACACCACTGCGTGAGGGTCGCGTTAAACAAACAGGATCATTAGGAAGAAGAATTCAAAGAGATCACTGAGCAGAACAGAAGGATCAGAGGAAAGAATTACAGAGATAAGAACAACGACGAGATAACGAAGAAAAGAGACGAATTAAAGAATAAACAAACAGAGGAAGTGAAGAACAGAACCACCAACAGAACACTGAGTCAACCACAGCGAATCAAATAACAACACAACAAAAGAAAGAGCAGCTCAACGAGTCAATACAGAGTTTCAAAACCTTTAATATCAGCGAGGAGTCAATACAGAGTTTAAAAAAGCTGTGAGTCAATACGATGAATCAGTATGGAATCAATACAAAGTTTAATGCAAAAGGAATCAAAGGTGAGTCAATTACAGTAAATGAAACAAAATAAACGAAACAATTAATGAGAAATGACTCAATACAGAGTTTAAAAGAATCAGTATGGGGTCAATTCAGTGTGCCAAAAATCTGTGAATCAATTCAGAAATGGTGTTGAATCAATACAGTGTTCAAAAAAGTAGAATAAGCAGAGAGGAGTCAGTGTTTAAAAAATATATGAATCAGTGAGGAGTCAATACAAAGTTTACGTCCAAGGAAAACAAAGGAATCAGTCAATATGAGTAAAAGGAACGAAATAAACAAAACATTAAATGGCGAACAAAGACGAAAGAGGAAAGAAAAACACACAATGAGATTAAAAAATACAAGAAATACAACAAAACAAAAATGATTCAAACGTAACGTAAACTGTAAAGAAAAAGAAAAGTGTTTAATAATAAACTAAATATAAAAAAACAGACAATAAAGAGACAAATACGAATCAAACATCAACAAAGAATCATAAACAGGACCACAAACGATTCAAACAACCAAAATAACTTTAATAAAATCCAACAAAGGAAAGAAACGGAATGACTAGGTAAACTGATTCTTTAATTTTGTCTCTTACATGGAATCATTTAAACTTGATTCCTATGTCGTTTCCTTAAAGTTGATTTGTTTGAATCTTTTTTTTATTGAGTACTGCTGGTCTATTATCTGAATCATTTAAACTCGATTCATTTGGCTCGTTCTGTTGTAGAGGAGTCGTTTAAATTTACGTAAATTAATGATTCGTCTCTATAGGAATCATTTAAACCGATTCGTTCTAAATTAGGGATTCATATGAGAGTAACTTGTTAGATGAGCTCATTAATGAGTCGGTTCCGGTTTATTCATGTTAATTTGAGATTCGGATGAACCTGATTCATTTGGCAGATGACTCCCAATGGGAGTGCAGGGATAGGCAGGGAGGTGAAACAGAGATGCTGAATGATCCCAGTGTGAGCACCGGGATAGGCTCCAGTAATGTCCATCATCCCATCATAACACGGTTTAAGATTTTGGGATTAAAAAAAACAAAAAAAAAACCAATAACGAATCAACTCCGACAAAGAAAACCTTCAATTAAAAGATTAAAAACCGAGAGACGAAAATAAAATGCAAACGAAATAATAAATCAGATGCATTTCTTCATTAATTTATTTATTTACAAACCACGGAATACAACATGCGCTTCCTCTGCACTTGTACCTGACGCCCACACACACACACACACACACACACACACACACACACACTCACACACACATTCACACGCTCACACACACACGCGCGCGCGCCTCTTCCCTCGGTCGCGTGGATGCGGCCGCGCGCGCACTGGCTCCGCGGCTCCGGGAACTTGTTGGGTTCTGAAAGTTTGGTGGACGCGACGCCGCGGCGGCTGCAGACGGTCCTCTCTCACCCCCCCTCTGCACCAACCCCCTGCCGGCGTGCCCCCGAGTGACGGCCCACGCCGCGCGTGAACGAGTGCCGGCTTCTTTTTTTTTTTTCTCCAAATCGTTCTCCAAAACTCGGAGGTGGTTCCCGAAGAACCGTCAGCTTCGTCCTGTAAGTCCCCCGTTCCCCACGCGGGAGAGTCCCACTGTGGACACGACGCGTGGGTTTCTCATTGCATTCTCTGGTTGATGTATTTTTTTGTTTTTTTTTTTGATCCGCGGTAACATTTCGGATCTCAACAGAATGCCGAAGATTGAATGTCAGGCTCAGACACGTGTCCATGCGTCACAGTGCGCGGTGCTAATTAATGATCTGAATGATTAACTTCATTATTCTGTAAATGTAAAAAATCGTGTGGATTATTGTATTATGAGGACTTTAAACAGAGGCACCACCACCGCGTTCAGGTGGCTCACCACATGGTTACAGAGTTAAATGTATGTTTACAACTTTGTAGACACGTTTGGGGAAGACCCTGTTTGCTTTTTGGCGTGATTGTATATAAACCCAAAGCAAAACAGAATCAAATGGAATGAATTAGAACAGAGATGTTGAGCCGTCAGTGTATGAGCTCATCAAGACTCCAAAACCTTGTAGAAAACTCTCGCAAAAGAACCCAAAAGATGTGACCCACTGATCATCAGATCTGATGAAAACCCCTGTGGGTGGGTGTCCTAATACTTTTGTCCATGCGGTACAGTCCTGTTGGCTATTTTTAAAAAGTTGAAGAAATAATTTTATATAAACATCTGAAGGTGTTTACGTTGATTTAATAAACCACAGTGAACGTTCTTGTCCGTGTTGGTACGAAGGACGTGAGATTGCGTTGAGCGTCGCCTCGTTTAGACTGAACTATTTTTATTTACAGACACAAATAAACTTGAGTTTTTTTTTCATTAATAAAAATTGTCTTTCACACAGACTTTTAAATTAATATAATTAATATCAAAAGTGTCTTAGGATCGAAAGATCTCACGCGGTTGTCTTTAATGATCCAGCTCATGGTTCAATAATTATTATTAAAACCAGAGTGGACCAATCACAGATGAGCTTCATAAAGTCCTAATCTGAGGTTTAAAAGTCACTAATTTGACTCGTCTTTATATTAAAATTAAAAAGGAAAATTGCTTTAGAACTCAAATGATTTTGAACTCTGATGTAGTTTATTATTATGATGTATAATTATTATTATTATTATTATTATTATTATTAATTAAATATTTAAGTGTTATAATTATATTTTGGGTGGAATGCTGGTGAGCGCTGCTGTCTCACAGCGAGAAGGTCGTGGGTTTGAGTCTCGGTCGAGCTGAACACCGATCCGTTCTGCGTGGAGTCTGTAAGGATGTTCTCCGGTTCCCCCCCACCGCATTCCACAGACATGCTGGAAGGGTCATGAAAATTGTTAAAGTAGCGCCGGTCCCAAACCCGGATTCACAGGAGGACATAGTCATGAAGGAGTCAGGAGTGTGATGAGTCACTGCACTGTTTAATGAGTGTTTAATAAAAAGTAATTGAAAATAAGTAAATTATATAAGTAAGCAATTATATAAAAAAAAAACCCAATTAAAGACGAGTCAATACAGTGTTTATATAGAAACAATTAACGAGTCAATACAATGTTAATTTAAAAACAATTAAAGACGAATCTATACAATGTTTATTTAAAAAACAAAGTCGAGTCAATACGGTGTTTATATACAAACAATGAATGAGTCAATACATTGTTTACTTAAAAACAATAAAAGATGAGTCAATACAGCATCTATTAAAAAAACAATTAAAGACAAGTCAATACGATGTTTATTAAAAAAACAAAGATGAGTCAATACAGTGTTTATTTCAAACAATCAAAGAGGAGTCCATACAGCGTCTATAAAAACAATTAAAGACAAGTCAATACAGAGTTTTTAAAAAAACAAAACAATTAAAGACAAGTCAATATGGAGTTTAGAGGCGAGGTCCGTCTGAGACCGACGTCCCGATCAGTTTTGGAGTCTTGACTTTGACGTTCTGTTGTTTTTCTCGCGCAGTGTAAAACGTGGAGGTGGGAATGCGGTGCGAGCAGCCTGCGGCCGCATGACGTCGGGACCTACGGCGTCGGACGGAGGACAACATCTGGCTGTCCGCAGCGAGGAACTCGGCGTTATTAGGTCATGTGACCGTTTAAATGTCCAATAGGAGGCGCGTTCCGGAACTCCGACCTCTGTGTCGCTTTGCCAAAGTATCTTGGGGGAAACTTTCTCATTTTCTGATCTAAAGATGGTTCTGCGACTGCGTTCCTCTGAGTGACCTGCGTACCGAAACCGCCTGGACCCAGCGATAAAGGACAACCAAGGTCCTCAACCAGCAAGCCAGGACCGTCGGAGGTGTCCGCGGTCATGTCGAAGTCGTCGGAGCACGTGAAGCGCCCGATGAACGCCTTCATGGTGTGGTCCCGCGCCCAGCGTCGCCAGATGGCGCAGGAGAACCCCAAGATGCACAACTCGGAGATCAGCAAGCGCCTGGGGGCGGAGTGGAAGCTGCTGAGCGATTCGGAGAAGCGCCCGTTCATCGACGAGGCCAAGCGGCTGCGCGCCCTGCACATGAAGCAGCACCCCGACTACAAGTACCGGCCACGCCGCAAGCCCAAGACGCTCGCCAAGAAGGAGAAGTTCGCCCTGGCCCTGCCGTACGCCGTCCACGCCGAGTCGGACGCCCTGAAGTCGGCCGACGCCCTGCTGCGCCCCGCCGACCGGGCTCGGATCCTTTTCGCGCCGTCCCTCTGCGCCAACCCCTACTCCTTTCTGGATATCGGGTCCAAGATGCCGGACTTCTCTCCGCCCCCCCCGCCGCCGCCGCCGCCTCTCCCTGCCCCGCTGCCGTCCTTCCCATACGCCTCCTCGCTGGGCTTCCCACCGTTTTCCCACTCGGGCCCTCATAACCCCGCCTTCCTGATGCCTTGCAGCTGCACCGGGTGGCCTTCGTCCTCGTCCTCCTCCTCGTCCAACTCCTCGTCGTCGTCTTTGGCGCCGTTTCCCGCGCCGCTGGCGTACATCCTGCTGCCGGGCATCGGCAAGGCGCCACTGGAGCCCTACCCCTCCTATGCTGCTGCACTATGACATCACAGCGGCCACATTCCGCCACTGAACGCACTACGAACTCGGAAAACAAAGTGACCCTGGACTGACATATGCACCTTCGGGATATAAACGACGTTCTGCGTTCAGCTTTTATTCTCTTTTGTGTCCAAATCGTCGTTTTTGTTTTTTGCGATTTTTAAAAAAATGTTTATTAAGGTTCCGATGTGACGCTTATTTTGTAAATATTGTGAAAAATAACCTTTAAAAACTCTTTTTCTTTAAAAACGAACAAAATACGCTTATGTTTTAGTTTCAGGCCGCAGAGCGTCGCAGATTCGACTGCGTCCTTCACGTCAAAATAAATATAATAACGTTTTTAACACTGAGGTCACAAACCGACGGAACGTTCCAGATGAAACGTCAAATATTCAGAGTTTGGAGTACTGAGTCCTCTCCTGGGGTCATGGGGGCGCTGTGCAGTCACCCAGGACAGGGCGCCAATCCATCACTGGGCACACAGTCTCTCACACAAAAACACTCTATATGGGGCAATTTGGAGAATTCCAATTGACCTTCAATCCATGTTTTTGTATTGTGGGAGGAAACCGGAGAACCCAGAGGAAACCCACACAGACACGGGGAGAACATGCAAACTCCACCCAGATTGGGATTCGAACCGGGAGTCCCCGGCGCTAAGAGGAGAACGTGTGGACTGCTACGGCGTTTAATCAAATAAATAATCTTATTATTATTCATTCATCATCTTCCGCTTTATCCTCTATTAGGGTCGCGGGGGGGGGGGGGGGTTCCCCAATGCCATCCAGGGGAGAACATTTCGGGCGCCGGGCAGACACACCCAGGACAGGACGCCAACCTATCGCTGGGCACACACTCACACACACAGACACACTCTACATGGGGCAATTTGGAGAACTCAATTGACTTGATCCATGTTTTTGGACTATGGGAGGAAACCGGAGAACCCGGAGGAAACCCACGCAGACACGGGGAGGACATGGAAACTCCAGCCAGATGGGGATTCGAACCGGGAATCCCCAGCGCTAAGAGGAGAACATGCTAAACCACTAAGCCACCGTGCCACATATTATAATTATTAAATACGATTAAATGAAATATTAGGCAACTGTAAAGAGAACATTGAGTAGTTTGACAAACCGAAGCAACAGAACGTTAAACTAACGCTGCTGAACCACTGCTGTGATGTCATCCACAGTTTCAAAGGACGAGTGTCCTACGTCTTTTATACAACGGATCAGCAAGAACCATTGGTTCCGCAGTTTCTAAGCACTGTAGACCTTCAGTACCATTTGGTTCCACCAGCACCAATCTCCCCCGGGCAGAACCCCCCGGACCAGACGGACGTATCACTGCCCCCTGTGGGGAACTACATCTCAGTGAAGGGATACAGTGTTGGTGAGAAACCAATCAGATTGTCCGATCAGAACCGGCTGAGCTGTAAATGCGTTCCGATGCAACCCAGTTTCCCAACGTGTCCTCACACTGTGGGCCTGCAGTTCCATCACTCAGCCAGAAGAGGGCATGCTCGCTGGGTCTGTATGGATACCTTCACTTTCGCTTTCTCTTTTCAGCCAATCGAATTAAAGTCGAATTAATAAACGATTCTCTGAACGGGCAACGGTTTTAAAACATTAATACAAAACCGGGACTGAACCCGAATGGAGGACAGGAAGTGACACGGCCTGATGCGTCCTCAGAGACAGGAAGTGAAGAAAAACCAACCGTACAAGAGAAATTAGGGACAAAACGAGGTTTAAGGAACGTTTAACATCCATCCATCCATTATCTGCTGCTTTATCCTCGATTAGGCTCGCGGACAGGGGGGCAATCTATCACTGGACACACACTCACACAGACACACTCTATATGGGGCAATTTGGAGAACTCAATTGACTTGATCCATGTTTTTGGACTGTGGGAGGAAACCGGAGAACCCGGAGGAAACCTACGTGGACACGGGGAGAACATGGAAACTCCACCCAGATGGGGATTTGAACCTGGAATCCCTAGGAGAACATGCTAAAGCACTAAACCACGTGCCGCCCGAACGTTTAACATTTAAACATAAAGCATCTCTTTAACCTTTAAACCAGCAGCGTGAACTTTAATAACAAAAGACCAAAAAAAAAAACCAATGGAATTTCAGACTACTGGATGCTTCCAACTCTGTGGCAACAGTTTGGGGAAGGCCCTTTAAGCTCCATAAAGCCACGCTTGCGTGAGTTTGGAAGACCAAAAGTGTATACGGTTCATCTGAATGCCACCCAAAATCGTTGGCGGCTGCAAACAGAGGACCGGCTTACCGTGGGATGTCGTGGAAGTTCTCAATCGGTGTCCCAATACTTCTGCATTCTATAGGACCTGTGTAAATGTCCGGAATTATGGTCTTTATTGTTTATGTAACGTTGGAAGGCGGTGTCGTCAACCGGCGTCAGAACTCCTGTATGATAGATATCAACACTCACCGGCCACTTTATTAGGTTCACTGGTTCTACACCCTCACAACTCCGTGAGGCCCCTGATGATCGGGACCCCCACAGAGCAGGCGTTATCAGGGCGGTGACGTGGATCAGTGGTGGGTGGAGCTGAGTGGGTGCAGGAACATGTGGGTGGATCTACTGAGTGTATATATAAAGTATATAATCTGCTTTCACATGAACTTTGTATATAATTCATAAACTGTTTTTACTTTTTATATCGTCAAAGACTCGGACGTTCATCTTTGTCTTTTTCACGACGCGTGTTTGAAATTATTTTAAGTAATATTTATTGTATTGTTAAAATATTAATGGCTCTGAACACACACACACACACACATTATGAGAATGTGACTAACTCTTGTTGTCTTGTTCTTAAAAAAAAAGTCCAACACTGAGCTGAATAAAGCGCACTGCTCCCTCCGTAGTGCACACTACACTGCACCCTTGTCTGAGTCACACTTATCTCCTTCTACTTCTATATTTGAGTCTTAAAATTATTTATTTAAAAAATTACACTGAGATCTAGAATTAGATATAAAAAAAAAAAAAAAAAATATATATATATATATATATATATATATATATATATATATATATATATATATATTTAAGTTAAAGAACAAAATAAAATTAAGAAGAAAATGTAAGAAAATTTGTAAAAATGGAAATAAATATATTAAAGAACGAAAAAGAAAGAAAGTAAAGAAAAGAAAATATGGAACAGAACTGGATGGAAGAAAAGACAAGAGAAGAAGAAATAAAAGAGAAGAGGAAGAAAAGAAAAAAGAAGGAAGCAACAAAAATTATTCTAAAATAAAAAGAAAAGGGGTTTAAATAAAACAAAGAAACAATAAGACAGAGATGAAACAGGGAAATAAAAAAGAATGAGAACAAAAACTACGGCACAAAACGGAAGATTTGAAAAAGAGAGGAAGAAATATAAGTGTAAGAATAAAGACAAGGAAATAAAGAATTGAATTAAAATAAAAATATAAGAAAAAATAATAAAGTTAATTAAATAAAAAAAAAAAAAAAAGACTAAAAAAGAGAAGAAATGAAATGTGAGTTCTGTTGCGCTGGAATTAAAACTCATTTAAAAATGAAGAACTAGTTCCATTAAAAAAATTCTGCAGCGGAGCTGCAACGGAACCAAGAACGAAAATCCAATAAAATAAAGAGAATAAAGAAGCGAAGCATATTTTTTCTCATCAAAACATTTTTGTTGATCTGATTTGAATCTGGGGGCGGCACGGTGGCTTGGTGTTCAGCATGTTCTCCTCTCAGCGCTGGGCATTCCTGCTTTGAATCCCAAACTGGGTGGAGTTTCCATGTTCTCCCTTGTTCCAAAAAACGTGGATTAAGGTCAATTGAATTCTCCAAATTGCCCCATATAGAGTGTGTCTGTGTGAGTGAGTGTGTGTTCAGTGATAGATTGCCCCCCTGTCCTGGGTGTATCTGCCCAGCGCCCAAAACGTTCTCCCCTGGATGGGCATAAGGAAACCCCCCGCGACCTTAGTATAGGATGAAGTGGAAGGTTATGGATGGATGGATACTAATAAATTCTGTACATTAATATTCGTGATGTTAATGCCGGTTGGTCACATGGGTGACTCGGTCCTCACAAGGAAAACAGAAACCAACCTCAGGACGTGTTTTAGTCGAAGTCACCTTAACTTGCTGCTTTGTTCACTTGATTTAAAGGGAACTTCGTTTATAGTAAGAACCATTTCACAGATCAGAGTCCCGAAACCCTTAAAACCCGAAACCCGCAGAATTTTACAGGTTCTCCTCTCGGTCTTTGGATCTTGTCCTCGTCTGCAGACGGCGTCTCCGCTTCGGCTTTGTTTGATGAAGTGCCCTCACTAAAAGGGCGCCTGTTTGGAGGGAGATTAGTATTGTACACTCAGGTCACCTCTCTCTCTCTCTCTCTCTCTCTCGCTCGCTCGCTCTGCTCCAGCTGGACGTGTCTGAATGCTTTCCTGAGGAAAGAAAAAGGTAATTTTTTTAAGGGCGTAAATGAGAGAGGAAGACAAAAAAGTGGATAAGCGGAGCGTCGAGGGGAAGCCGTAGTGAAAGCAGCGCCACAAAAAGATGTTTAAAGGAAGATTAGCATCAAAAAAGCACCAACAATCAATGAAAAGAGACTGAACAGCCCATGAATAGGTGTGTGTGTGAGTGTGTGTGTGTGTGTGTGTGTGTGTGTGAGTGTGCGTGTGTGAGTGTGTGCGTGTATGTGTGTGAGTGTGTGCGTGTGTGTGTGTGAGTGTGTTTAAAAAGGAATCTACTCTGAGGCCCAGAAGCCTTTATTAAACATCTCTGATATTCCCGTGGTTTTTATTTATTTACTAAATTAATAAATTTGAATATTAAATGAGGTTCTCTGATCTGATTGGAGGACTGTCGTCAACTGAAAACTCGAATGAGCCAATACCTTTGGCCATCACATTGTATATGTGGTGTGTGTTTGTGTGGGTGTGTGTGTGTGTGTGGGAGTGTGTGTGGTGTGTGTGCATTGAGGCTTGTGTGTGGTGTGTGTGTGTTGGGGCCTGTGAGTATTAAGTATGTGTGTGTGGGTTTTGGGGCATTTGTGTGTGTGTATATGTGTGTGTGTGTGTGAGGGTGTGTGTGTGGTCTGGTGTGTGTATATGTGTGTGTTTGTGTTTTGGGGCGTGTGTGTGGTGTTGGTCTGTGTGTGTGGGGGGGGTTTGTTGGGGCATGTGTGTGTGTGTGTGTGTGTGTGTGTGTTTGGGCATGTGTTTGGTGTTGGTCTGTGTGTGGGGGGCTGTGTTGGAGTATGTGTGTGTGTGTTTTGGGGAGTGTGTGTGGTATTTGTTTGTGTGTGTGTGGGTGTGTTTTGGGGCATGTGTGTGTGTGTGTTGTGGTGTATGTATATATGTGTGTGTGTGTGTATGTTTTGAGGCGTGTGTGTGGTATTTCTTTGTGTGTGTGTGTGGGTGTGTGTTGGGGCATGTGTGTGTGTATGTGTGTGTGTGTGTATGTATATCTGTGTATGTATGTGTGTGTGTATGTGTGTGTGTGTGTGTGTGTGTGTTGTGGTGTGTGTGTTGTGGTGTGTGTGTATATCTGTGTATGTATGTGTGTGTGTGTGTGTATATCTGTGTATGTATGTATGTGTGTGTGTGTGTGTGTGTGTGTGTGTTGTGGTGTGTGTTTTGTGGTGTATGTATATCTGTGTATGTATGTGTGTGTGTGTGTGTGTGTGTGTGTGTGTGTGTGTGTGTGTGTGTGTGTGTGTGTGTGTGTGTTAATACTTTAGTTCCTCCTGTGTCTCCACCTCTGGTAAGTGGAACTCTTAAAGGAACCAGGTGTGTGCTGATGGTTCTCCGTCAGAGGAACTTTCTCTCAGAACTTTGGCGTGCGGTTCTAAATCGAGCGTCTGTAATCCCGAGGACGCCGCGAGCGCTCCGGCGCGTCAGCGCGGCCGATGAAAGGAAGCGGGCTGTCTCCGGCTAATTTATGGATGTAGGACGGAGGCGCGACGCGCGAACGTCAGGTCCGTTTAGCCCCCCGCGTCACTCTGCACTCCACTCCAGCGGGGGCGCCTGAGCACGCGCCCCACACATCCATATTCAAATTAGAACCCAAATAAACACCGCTCGTGCCTTTAGAGCCGGAGAACCGCGGGAACCTGCGAGCAACACTCCTGTAATTTGATTTTCCATCAGAGCTGACGGCGGATCAGATCGTTCACACACACACACACACACACACACACACACACACACACACACACACACACACACAGGGACAGAGTCAGAGCGGGGGGGTAATCTGATCCCTAAAAGAGTCGATTCAATCATTCCTCAACAACTATGAGCACAGGAAATCAAGGAATCGTTTAGTCATGACCCTGATTCACTCACCTCACCTTCACTCATTAAATCAATGAATCATTTAGTCATGGCTCTGAGTCACTGACCTCACCAGCTGAATCAGTGAATCCTTTAGTCATGACTCTGATTCACTCCCCTCTCCAGTTGAATCAGTGAATCATTCAGTCATGACTCGGATTGTATCAGATGAGGTCACATTTTGCCTGTAGTTTTACTCCCAGCCTGTAGGGGGCCTGCGTGTGATTATAGTGATGTGATAGAGTGGTGCTGAAGGAGCCGGGTGTGGGAGCAGTGTGTAGACCGGTGTGACCTGCTGACCTTTGTAACAGAACCGGAGGTTCTGCAGTCTGAAGGTGAATCTGTTCTTTATGTACAACCTGAATCATCAGATCAATTGTAAATCTGTTCTGATTCGTTGATGTCTTTGTTTACACCCCGGTTTAAATCCATAAAGTTTCTAAATTGGCTTTAATTAACGAGAGTGGAGCAGTTCTTATGAAAGGGTTCACTTGTTTGAACAATGACTCACTGATTCAATGACTCTGTTTTTGAACCAGAGTCATTTATTAAAACAATTACAGCTGAATCAGACACGATGCATTCTGGGAAATGTAGTGAGAACAGACGTCCTCAATTAATTTCTCTCTCTCGCTCTCTCGCTCGCTCTCTCTCTCTCCCTCATTCCTGACCCCAATCCCTCGTTCGTCCTCAGGGCTAAACGAGCCCCCGTTCCCCCTCATCACTCGCTTAATGAGAGATAAACATGCCGAGGGACTTAGAGGGGAGGGGGGGGGTTGGTTTGAGGAGAACCAGCTTGTCATCGCATTAGAACGTTAGAACGTTAGAACGCCTGAGGAGATACTAATCCCTTTAATGCTCTACATCCATTCACTGAGACAATGAATCAGTGAGTCGTTTAATCATGACTCCACTGATGCAAGTGAGTCATTCTGTTATTGGTCTACTTTCTTGGTGTTTTTAGTTTGATTCACTGAGTCGTTTAGTTGGTTGACTCTCTTTTAGCGAATTGATGTGAATCATTTGAACAAAGTGCCTTTTTTATTCACTGAGTTTAGGGAGTTGTTTGGTTCATTTGGTGAGTCAAAAAAACGAGAAAAAGAGAGAGAGAGAGAGGGAGGGTGAGAGAGAGATCAGGTTAGAGCGACAGACCGAATGAGAGAGAGAGAGAGAGCAGGTGAGAGTGGGTGTGAAAGAGAGAGTGGATAAGAGAGACAAGAGGGGGTGAGAGTGAGAGGGTCAGAGAGTGGGTGAGCGAGTGGGTGAGAGAAAGAGTGGGTGAGCGAGTGGTTGAGCGAGTGAGTGGGTGAGCGAGAGAGTGGGTGAGAGAGTGAGTGGGTGAGAGAGTGGGTGAGCGAGAGAGTGGGTGAGAGAGTGGGTGAGCGAGAGAGTGGGTGAGCGAGTGGTTGAGCGAGTGAGAGAGTGGGTGAGCGAGTGGGTGAGCGAGTGAGAGAGTGGGTGAGCGAGAGAGTGGGTGAGCGAGTGAGTGGGTGAGAGAGTGGGTGAGCGAGAGAGTGGGTGAGCGAGAGTGGGTGAGCGAGTGGTTGAGCGAGTGGTTGAGCGAGTGAGTGGGTGAGAGAGTGGGTGAGCGAGAGAGTTGGTGAGTGAGAGTGGGTGAGCGAATGGGTGAGAGCGAGAGTGAGTGAGAGTAAGAGTGGGTGAGCGAGTGGGTGAGCGAGTGGGTGAGCGAGAGAGTGGGTGAGCGAGTGGGTGAGTGAATGGGTGAGAGCGAGAGTGGGTGAGAGAGTGGGTGAGTGAGCGAGAGTGAGTGAGAGTAAGAGTGGGTGAGCGAGTGGGTGGGTGAGAGAGTGGGTGGGTGAGCGAGCGGGTGGGTGAGCGAGCGGGTGAGAGCGAGAGCGGGTGAGAGAGGCAGCCATGCTGCTCAGGTTCATTCAGTTCTAAATCCAGGAGCCGTGATGTCATTAAATTGCAAATCCCCCCGCCCCCCTCGTGCCCCCCCCCGCCGCTCTGTTCACTTATCTGGTCAGAACACATGTCAGAGAAAGGAATGCGTTAAATTTGGGCCGGCGGCGCCGAAACCCGCGCCTCTTATCTGCAGCGGCGCGAGGACGACGATAGAGCGACAGATTAACCAATCATCTGCCGCCTCATTTGCATAAAGTCTGTTTATATTTATATTTCTGTTTAAAACGTTCCGCCGGTCCTCACTCTGATTTCACACCCGGAACCGTCTCTTACAGAGACACCATGGTTCCTGGTTCCTCATATCGATACACTAATCCAGCAACAGCACCGGAACTGTTCCACTCAGAACCCAAAGGTTCTCCCAACAATCAGAACCTTCTCAGAGAGTTCAGGAACCCAAGAAACAAAAGTTCCTGAATTTCACCAAAAGGTTCTGCTGCAGACATTAAGAACCAAAGGTTCTCCAGAATGAACAAAAACAAGAACCTTTTAATAATCTCTCTCTCTCTCTCTTTCAGTCTTTCTTCGCCCTCACGCCGTCACTCTCTCTTTCTGACGGTCTCTCTTCATTCTCACTTTGGTTCTCACTCTGGTTCTCTCTCTCTCTGTCTCTCTCTCTCTCTCTCTCTCTCTCTCTGTCTCTCTCTCTCTCTGTCTCTCTCTCTCTCTCTCTCTCTCTCTCTCTGTCTCTCTCTGTCTCTCTCTCTCTCTGTCTCTCTCTCTCTCTGTCTCTCTCTCTGTCTCTCTCTGTCTCTCTCTCTCTCTCTCTCTCTCTCTCTCTCTCTCTCTCTCTCTCTGTCTCTCTCTCTCTCTGTCTCTCTCTCTCTCTCTCTGTCTCTCTCTCTGTCTCTCTCTCTCTCTGTCTCTCTCTCTCTCTCTTTCTGACGGTCTCTCTTCGTTCTCATTTTGGTTCTCGCTCTCTCTTTTGGTCTCTCTTCGCCCTCGCTCCGGTTCTCTCTCTCTCTTTCTTTCTGATGTTTTCTCTTCTTTCTCACTTTGGTTCTCTCTCTCTCTCTCTCTCTCATTTGGTCTCTCTCCGTTCTCATTTTGGTTCTCGCTCTCTCTTTTGGTATCTCTTTGCCCTCACTCTGGTTCTCTCTCTCTCTCTCTCTCTCTCTCTGCGCATGCGCGGCATTGAGCGGTGGAGCGGAGCGTGGTGCGAGAGCGCTCAGCGTTTTCAGCTGAGTTTTTCTGAGTTTTTGTTGTGTTCAAAGCGGTTAACGCTGTGAGTGTGTGTGAGTGTGTGTGTGTGTATTATTGTGTTTGTGTGTGAGTAAGGTGCAGTAAAGGCGTGTTTAAGGCTGTGGAGCGTCTGCTTTCAGTGTGAGGGCTGAAGCATGGCGGCTCCGTACAGCGACGCCGTGTACGAGGCTCTCACCCGCCGTCATGCGATCAAGGTGGATTGCAGAGCGGGGTGGAGGACTGTTGTCTGGCGGCGGAGGAGGTGGTGGGACGCGGCAATCTGTGGACAGATTGGACATCTCATTCGAGATTGTCCAAAAAGTGCCGAACCCAACCCCAAAGAACCAGAAAACCCTGAACAGATGCCCGGATCTGACACTGCGGGACCTGCGGTAGTCGTTCCCCCTGCGGCTGCTGCATGTTCAGTGGCTCCTTCCCCAGAGTGTGAGGTGGACATGGCAGGTGTGTCCACTGCAGGTGCAGAAAAATGAACGGGAAAACGAGGTGTGTTCTGTACCTGCAAACCTGCACCACAAACAGAGGAGTCCAGTGTGGAGCCAGGGGTGGAAAGGCACTTAGACACTGAAGATAATGAAATGGGGGAGGAACTCGTTTTTAAAGTCTTCGGTAAAAGGAAGAAGCGGGGGCGCGTAAATGAGACCAAACAGGCCAAGAGAGAGGTTTCCACATGTAAAGATGGACATTCAGACAGTGAATGTTTTTTACAGTCTTAGTCATGGTTCTCTATCTTTTTTTAAACATGAGTGATATAAAGATAGGAACTTTAAACTTAAATGGGGCAAGAGACTGTAAGAAGAGAGCTATGTTTTATGAACTTTTAAAACAGAAGAGAGCGGATGTGGTTTTTGTCCAGGAGACTCACAGTGATTTTAATAATGCTGTAGATTGGGCAAAAGAGTGGAAGGGGCTCACGGTTTTAAGTCACCTCTCTACCACACGTGGTGGGGTAGGTGTTCTTTTTACCAGTTATTTTATCCCATGCTCTTACACGGTGGAGGAGGTTTTACCCGGGAGACTGCTAAAAGTTAAAGCCTGCTTTGAAGAGCACACCTTTGTTTTTATCTGTGTTTATGCCCCGACTGCAGCAGCAGAGAGGATGATGTTTTTAAACTCTCTGAGCACTGTGAGAGTTCATTGAGACCCATGATCTGTGTGACGTATGGCGTGACATACACGGCAATCAGAGACAGTATACATGGGCTCATTCTATAGATAATAGGCTCTCTTTAGCCAGACTTGATCGATTTTATTGTTTTAAACATCATTTATCTACTTTTATATGCTGTTTTATATCTCCAGTTGGTTTTACAGATCATTGTATAGTCCAATGCACGATCAGGAAAGCACAGGTAAAGCCCCAAAGTGCATACTGGCATTTTAATACAGCGCTTTTAAACGATGTTCATTTTAAAGAGTGTTTTAGTTATTTTTGGATGGTTTTTAAGACTCGGAAGTCGTCTTTTAAATCATTACAGCAGTGGTGGGACATTTCAAAGATACAGATTAAAATGTTCTGCCAGCAGTACACTCGTAATGTCACTAGTGAAATCACCAGGTCTCTAAAAGAGCTGGAGTCTGAGATCACTAAACTCCAGACTAGCAGAGACTACAGGAGATCAAGAGTACATCAAAAATCTAAAAACAAAAAAGATCTCCTTCAATGACCTGCTGGGTGTCACAGCACAGGGGGCGCTGGTCCGCTCACGCTTTCAAAATGTGAATGAATTAGATGCTCCTTCTAAGTTCTTCTTTGGTCTTCATCAGGGGATCTCGTCTCTGAGCCTTCTGAGATACGCCGGCAGACAATCAGCTTCTTCTCGAAGCTATATGAGAGTGAGCGGGTCGAGGCACAGGACACAGAGAGGGGCTTTCTGCAGATGCAGGCCAGGATCAGTGAGGAGTCTGCCACAGCACTAGATGCTGAACTGTCCAAGGAAGAGGTACAGGAGGCCCTGCAGGGGATGGACAGTGGCAGAACTCCTGGCATTGATGGTCTCCCTGTCGAACTTTATAAGGCACATTGGTCAGTTTTGGGTGAGGATGTGCTGGAGGTCCTAAAGGAGAGTGTGAGGGAAGGAAAGCTCCCTGTGAGCAGCCGGAGAGCCGTCCTCACACTGCTGCCAAAGAAGGGAGACCTGACCGAGCTGAAGAACTGGCGCCCCGTGTCATTACTCTGCACAGACTGCAAGCTGCTCTCAAAAACGTTAGCCTCGAGACTGGGGAAGGTGATGGAGCAGATAGTTCACATTGACCAGACGTACTGTGTGCCCGGTAGGTCCATTTTCGATAACATATTTTTAATCCGGGATGTTTTAGAGCTCTCCAGACTTCTACATTTAAAAACTGGACTCGTGTTCTTAGACCAGGAGAAAGCATTTGACAGAGTAGAACACGAGTACATGTGGAAGGTTCTGGAGGCCTTGGGTTTTAACCCTGGTTTTATTAATATGGTAAAGGTGCTGTACAGTGACATTGAGAGTGTACTGAAGGTTAACGGTGGTTTATGTGCTCCTTTTAAAGTACAGCGCGGTATAAGACAGGGTTGCGCGCTCTCCGGGATGTTATACACGTTAGCTATTGAACCCCTCCTATGTATTTTAAGAAATCGAATCTCTGGTCTTCGTATTCCACAAACCAATGTCTCAGATGTCGTACTGGGTACGGGTACTAGTCATTAACAACCTCGCTGCCTCTGTCCTATGGAACAAACTAACGTGTGTAGATCCCCCACCTAACATTTTAAATAGGATACAGGCAATGCTGGTGGATTTCTTCTGGGACCGACTGCACTGGATTCCTCAGGCTGTCCTCTACCTGCCAAAAGATGACAGAGGACAAGGACTGGTTCACCTGGCCAGCAGGACCGCTGCATTCAGACTGCAGTATTTACAAAGACTCCTCTTTGGCCCAAAAGATCTTGTATGGAGGGCAGTGGCATACAGGATCCTACAAACCGTGAGTGGACTGGGTCTGGACAGAACTTTGTTTTTTATGAACATTAACGCTCTGAACATCACCAGCTTGCCTGTTTTTTATCGTGGACTTTTTAAGATTTTAGGATTTTATAACGTGACTTTTAAAGGTGATCTGCCTTTACACTGGCTCTTGGAGGAACCCCTCATCTTCGGATCTCGGCTGGACATCAACGCCTCCCCTTCGTTGCACAGCACGCTGATCTCCTCCAGAATCTACACCCTGCGCCACCTACTGAATGCTGCTGGACCTGGTCTGGATCGGGCGGAGGACCTGGCTGCACTGATGGGGGTGAGGTCTACACGCGTTGTCGTCCAGCACCTACAGAGATGGAGGTCAGCACTCACCACCAGAGAAAAGACACTACTCCAGAGCTGTGCAACAGGGGAGGTCAGTCCAGTAGGGGAGCATCGTTTCCCCAACACCACCATCACCCCTAAGCTGGAGGACTGCCAGGGGCCCCTACTGGACCACGACAAGGAACAAGGCATGGACCTGAGCTCAGCCACAGGGAAACTCCTCTATAGAGCCAGTGTACTTGTTCTTAATAAGATAGAACTGGAGAACAGAGCTGACACACCGTGGAGAGAAACACTGGGCATTGGGAATGACGTAAGACCAGAGTGGAGATCTTCAGCCGACTGGTCAAATCTAGAATTTTAATTGATTTTAACTTTTATAAAAGTATGAAGGATTTAGACACTTTTAAATCGGTATGGTGCTGTGGGGAAGCAGTGTGCTCATTTAAAGACGATGAGCTCTGCTTCGCACCTGTTTTTACCTGATTGTATAGTTATTTATTTATTTATTTATTATTTATTTATTGATACAAAAATTTGTATCTAAAACTATAATTTATTAAAGGTAAAATTAAGTGTCGTTAAAAGTAAAAAAAAAAAGTCTCTCTCTCTCTCTCTGTGGATCACTTTGCCCTCGCTCCGGTTCTCTCTCTCTCTCTCTCTCTCTCTCTCTCTCTCTCTCTCTGTATTTGCACTTTAATGTCTTTGGGCTGGCGTGCGTGAGTGAGTGAGCGAACGAGTGAGTGAGTGAGTGAGTGTGCGGAGCGGCGTGGCGATAAGGCCGCTGTGCGTTTGCGGTTCCATTGTTGGCGTTTTTACATTTGCAGCGTGGTTCAGATAGAGGAACAGAACCGCCGGCCGGCGGGAAATTAAATTGCATCTTGTAAAATCATTTAGGCGGCGTTCTCTTTATTCGGTGTTTTCGTGTGTGTGTGTGTGTGTGTGTGTGTGTGTGTGTGTGTGTTCTCGGTTCCGCGCACACACTCGCGTTCCGCAGCACGTTAAACGCTCTCGCGTCGCCCCGAGGCGCAACTTTGTAAGTTATCACGCCTCCGCTACGCTTAGCATTATGCTAATTAGCTAATCACTAAGCCTCCTCAGCAGTGGGGGGGGCAGAAAAGCTAATATTAGCGTGAATAAAACGCGAGCTGTCAGGTTTAACACGGCTTATCCTGGAAACAACATTCTAACAACGTTCCCACAACGTTCTGACAGGATTTCCCTTAATGTTCGAACGTCTCAGAACTTCCACACAATGTTCTCAGTGTTCACTTCACGTTCACAAACAAACCGTCCCCTCGACGTTCTCTGCACTTACGCACAGCTTACCAACAACATTACAACACGGCACTTCAACGTTCTCACAACGTTCCCTCCGTTTATTCACAGTATGCAAACTACGTTCCAACATGTTAACTCAACGTTCTCACAACGTTCTCACAACGTTCCCTCAACTTACCCACAACAAACTTACAAAATTCTGACATCTTCCTTCAATGTTCCCACAATGTTCTTACAACATTCCCTTCACTTAACCACAGTATCCGTACAACACTCCAACATGTTACCTCAACGTTCCCACAATTTTACTTCAACGCTTTTACAATGTTCTCACAATGTTGCCTCAACTTACCCACAACAAACTGACAACATTCCAACCATTTACCTCAACGTTCCCACAATGTTTTTACAACGTTCACCTACACACATATTCCATAATGTTACCTCATTGCTACCTCAACGCTCTTACAGCGTTCTCTCAACTTAACCACAACAAACTTACAAAATTCTAACATGTTCCTTCAACATTCCCACAATGTTCTTACAACGTTCCCTTCACTTAACCACGGTATACGGAACAACATTCCAACATGATACCTCAACGTTCCCACAATGTTCCTACAACGTTCCCTCTACTCACTCAAATCAAATTTACAACCTTCCCACATGTTCCATAAATGTTCCCACAATGTTCTTATAACGTTCTTTCAACTTACCCACAACAAACGTACAAAATTCTGACATGTTCCTTCAACGTTCCCACAATGTTCCTACAACGTTCCCTCCACTTACCCAAATCAAATTTACAAAATTCTGACATGTTCCTTTAACGTTCCCACAATGTTCTCACAACGTTCCCTTCACTTAACCACAGTATCCGTACAACATTCCAACATGTTACCTCAACGTTCTCACAACATTCCCTCCACTTGCCCAAATCAAATTTACAACATTCCCACAATGTTCCTTTAACGTTCCCACAAAGTTCCTACAACGTTCCCTCAACTTTAACACAGTATCTGTACGATTCAGCATAACAAACATACGGAACGATACGCTGATTCATACAATTTAATTTAGTTTAAAATGTTTCATTCTATAACTACTTCGTTGGTCTCCACCCCTTTTTTGTTGGCGTGGGTGTGGCCACTGGGTTGGCAGGTTTTCTGGGTAATGCATCATCATCGTTAGATGAATAAGCACAATTAGCGAACGAATGAGGGGTTTGTTACATTAGCATGACAAACGACGTAGCTAGTCATGACCGTCCTGCCTCACGTCCGACAGCGTGACCCTTTGAAATGCTATTAGCAAAAAGAAATTAGCTATTGTCTTTAACTTCAAAGACTGGAGATACTCCCGAGTGCGGAGCGCAACGTCGCTAATACGCTAAGACAATAGCAATTCCAGCAGAGCGCCACCGAGTGCACTTAGCCGCCTCGACGCTCATTGTACGCCAAGTGCAATTACCCCAGCGGCTAATTAGCACCTGTCCCTTCGCCTCAGAGGCGTGACCACGGCCTCTGGAACGTTCCGCTTGGTCCGAATTCTTTGAAAACGTTCGAACGTGCTAAGCTACGGTTCTTAAATGTCCGCAGCATTCCTCTAATGTTCAGGTCGGTCTCTTTAATTAGCTTTATCGTTCACAACGTTAATGGAATGTTACTTTCTGGTTATGAGAACATTTTTATAACATGGTCCATCACCCTGAGAGAACCCTAAGGAGCTTTGACCAAACATTAACACTATTAACATTAACATTAACACTTTCCCATCGCCAGAGACAAACGAGCTTCAATAAAGTCAAAATTTATACAGAAAGTACATTGTGCATGCTGGAATCAGGATGTGTGAACTACAGCGCCCCTGTGCTGCCAATGCCTTTATACCATCTTTCCATCCATCCATAGCTTCCACTTTATCCTATATTAAGGTTGCGTGGGGGGGGTTCTCCATGCCCATCCAGGGTAGAAAATATTGGGTGCTGGGCAGATACACCCAGGACAGGACGCCAATCCATCACTGGACACACACTCACTCACACAGACACACTCTATATGGGGCAATTTGGAGAATTCAATTGACCTTGATCCATGTTTTTGGACTGTGGGAGGAAACCGGAGAACCCGGAGGAAACCCACGCGGACACGGGGAGAACATGCAAACTCCACCCAGATGGGGATTCGAACTGGGAATCACCAGTGCTGAGAGGAGAACATGCTAAACCACTAAGCCACCGTGCCATAATGACCTTATAAAGTTCCTCTCAATCTCAGAGGAACTGAACCGTTCCAGACTTAGTTCCAAAACCAAGTTACCAATGTGGGCCCCTGCGTGAGGCCCTTAACCTTCTTTATTTTAGAATTGCTGTGTTAAAGGTATCCATCCATCCATCCATTATCTTCCACTTAAAGCTCTACTGGGGTGGGGGGTGGGGGGTTGGGTAAGGGGTTCCCCATGCCCATCCAGGGGAGAACATTTTGGACGCTGGGCAGATAAACCCAGGGCAGGACGCCAATCTATCTCTTGGCTCACACTCGGTCACACAAATACACACACTATATAGGGGCAACTTGGAGCAGCCAATTTATCTTGAATCCATGTTTTTGGACTGTGGATGGAAACCTAAAAACCCGAAAAAAATACCCACACGGAGACGGGGAGAACAAGCAAACTCCACCCAGATTGGGATTTGAACCCGGAGCCCCAGGACCGAGAGGTGGACGTGTTAAATCTATACGTGTTATAAATTTATCTGACACAGAGTTCTTACCCCGACCCACAGTCAGCACCCTTGGGATGAATTGGAACCGAGATTGTGAGGCAGGTCCAACATCGGTGCCAGTCCTCACAAATCAATTCCCACAGACTCCAAAATCCTGCGGAAAGCCCTGTTTATGGATCGTTGGGATGGTCTGTCTGTTCAGCAGCTTAACGAGAACTGGTTTTAATTGTTTTACAGATTAATGATTAAAATATTGATTAGTAGAGAGAGGAACCATGGTTTCGGATAGTTCCGATGTCACGTGCAGAACCCCATATGAATGTTTGA
>JAFMOC010000435.1:102500-207500 GCA_019802505.1 Corydoras sp. C115
TTTTGTCCATGCAGAGAGTTTTCATTCATTCATTCATTCTCTCCCGCTTTTATCCTCTATTAGGGTCGGGGGGGGTTCCCCATGCCCATCCAGGGGAGAACGTCTCGGGCTCTGGGCAGATAGACCCAGGAGAGGGCGCCAATCCATCGCTGGGCACACACTCACTCACACAGACACACTCTATACGGGGCAATTTTGAGAATACAATTGACTTGATCCATGTTTTTGGACTGTGGGAGGAAACCGGAGAACCCGGAGGAAACCCACGCAGACACGGGGAGAACATGGAAACTCCAGCCAGATGGGGATTCGACTTGTGATTCGAACCGGGAATCCCTAGTGCTGACAGGAGAACATGCTAAACCACTAAGCCACCGTGCCACAGTGTGTTTTGTTAAAGGTAGTTTTATTGGTTTCTTTCAGGTCCTGGTCGGCCGTTCAAAGCCATCGATTTCTCTCATAAAGGCCCCGCCTTCATCACATGGCATCGGTTCCACCTGCTGAGTCTGGAGCGAGACCTGCAGGTCTGTACGTCCGGGGTTAACTTTAACTGGGCTTCAGGATTAGATTAGGATTAACGCGAGTGAGGTACGGTAAAAAGATCAAACACCACCTGCTGGCTGCAGGTGAGAGCGCTGGGATAGGACCTATTGTTTGAGAGACAGTCGGTGCCTTGGCTTTGGGATTATTTTTGGGTTTAGCATTAAAGACGAACCGGTTACAGTGTTGGAATGCGGGATCTGGCAACGCAGGCATAGTGGAATTATGACATCGCACTTTTAAGTGTTGTTCAACAGCCAATGAGAGACGAGCGTGCTCTCTGTTCCGGTCTTTCAGAAGCTGATGGGTGATGAGACCTTCGCCGTCCCGTACTGGAACTTCGCTACGGGAGGGTCACAGTGTGACGTCTGCACGGATGACCTTTTGGGAGGTCGTGACCCCAATGACCCCTCGCTCATCAGCCCCGGGTCACCCTTCAGAGACTGGGGGGTCGTATGTGACAGGTCTGTCCCGCGGCGTCCGAGTAAACAGATCATTTCAAAATTACATTTCAGATTAATTTGAGGGATTGGGATTAGAGGAGGGGATTAGTCATTTGTTCTTTTGTTAAGAACACAGAATTAGAACCGGGAGTTGGAGATTATGTACAGAGATTAATTTAATTAAAGTTTAATAGACAATTAATGGAATAGTATCAGGATTAAATATTATAGCCAGGGATTAAAAACAACCTTTAGGATTAGAGTAAGGGATTAGTTCCAGATTAGTTACAATACATAAACCACAGTTAGGGAATGGACTCGTGTTTCAGAAATAAAATCGGGGATTAGTATCAGATTATTTGATAGATTTTTTGGGGGATTAGAGATTGGGATTAGATTAATACAGAGTTTTTTGAGTAATCAGAGTAATCATCCTTTACAGAGATTAATGATGGCGTGGACGGATCCAGGGATTAGCACTAGGATTTAGGATTGTAACCAGGGATTAGTAATTGTTCTAGGGATTATAGTTGGGAATTAGATTAGCATTTAGGAATTATGTTAGTGTCTGTTGCTGTAAATTAAGAGATTATCCCTGGGGTTCAGAGTTATAATTAGGGATGATTATCTTTCCGGGGATTAGTATTACAGTCAGGGGTTTGTAACATCCTTTAGAACCAGAATTAGAGATTACAAACATGTAGTTTGTGATGAGTGTTATCAAGGATTAGGATTATTAAAGATTATTTAGGGTAATTATTATTAAGAGTTAGTTAATAGTATTGACAGAATTAAAGTCAGGGATTAGTCACATGTTCAGAGTGTAAATTAGGGATTATAATTATCAGATGATGTAGTCACAAAAAGTGCCAGGGACTAGCAACATCCTTTAGAATCAGATTATAATCGGGATTAGTTACACGGTTTATTATGGGATTATGTGAGACATTAGTACCAGGATGTAGATTTAGAGTCATAGGGATTAAAATGAAATTATTTGCACATTTCCCTGTGGGATTCTAAAAGGCGATCTTAATTTATTCTCTAAGATTAGAGATTAGTAACACAGCTCGTGATCAAAACACCGAGTTAAAATGAGGGATTAGTTTTAGGGATTAGTATTTAAATAATTTATTGGGATTAAAGTGAGGGAGCTGTATCAGGGTTCAGGATTATATTCTGGGATTAGAGTTCTAATCTGTTCTTATTAGACATGTGTGTTGTGGTTAAATTTACCAGTGTTCAGGATTATAAACTGAGATTAGGATTATGGGTAATGTTCTATGTGGGCTCTTTAATTTTGGGGTGTTTGATGATGTCACTGTTCTCGGCGCAGTCTGGATGAGTACAACCTGCTGGTGACGCTGTGTAACGGGACCTCCGAAGGCCCGCTGCGCCGCCGCGTGGCGGAGAACCGAGACGTGTCTCTGCCCACGATGGACGACGTCCACAGCTGTCTGCAGCTCCGCGACTTTGACACGCCTCCGTTCTTCACCAACTCCTCCTTCAGCTTCAGGTGCGGTCCTCCGCGTTCTTTATAGAGCAAATGTGGAGCGTTCCGTTCGCTGACCCCCTCGCCTCTCGTCAACAGGAACGCGCTGGAGGGATACGAGAAAGCAGACGGAGAACTGGACACCGCGGTGACGGGGCTGCACAACCTCGTTCACGAGTTCCTCAACGGAACCAGCGCCATGCCGCACTCAGCCGCCAACGACCCCATCTTCGTGGTAATAGAACCTCGCACGCTCGCGGCTCTTCTGCTTTATCCTGTACTAGGGTCGCGGGGGGGGGGGGGGGCATGCCCATGCCCATGCCCATCCAGGGGAGAACATTGGGACACAACACACACACACTCTATATATGGGGCATTTTGGAGAATTCCATTGACCTTGATCCATGTTTTTGGACTGTGGGAGGAAACCGGAGAAATCAGAGGAAACCCACGCAGACACGGGGAGAACATGCAAACTCCACCCAGATTGGGATTTGAACCGCGAATCCCCAGCGCTGAGAGGAGAACATGTTAAACCACTAAATTTGAAGAACCCAGCACTGAAAGAACGTTCTAAGAATGAGAACATACCAAACAGATGTTCAGTGTGGACTTGCTCATTCTTGATGTTCTTGAAGGTTCTGCATGCGTTCACCGACGCCGTGTTCGAGGCCTGGCTGCAGCGCTTCCCCAAGAACGACAGCTTCCCCGAAGAGATGGCACCCATCGGACACAACCTCCACTTCAACATGGTTCCGTTCTTCCCGCCGGTCACCAACGAGGACATCTATGTTCCCTCGACAGAACTCGGATACGCCTACGAAATCGACCTGACGGGTGAGTAAGCCCAAACCTCAACCTCAATCCTATCCCTGGCAAAAAAAAATAAATACAAAATGGGCGTGGCCGGATGATCAGGGCGTATCCCATAATACTCACAGCAATGCATTCCTAATGGAGCGCTGTCCATGGTACATACTGTAGAGTGAGCTAGAGCAGGGAAAGCGGAATGCAATATTTAAAGAGTGTTAAAATGATAATGGAAGGTGCTATCAGTCTGTGATTTTATCTGGTGGGTGTCGCTGTAAATCACTCTGAATGTTGTGAGTTTCGTGTCTGTAGCTCGAAAATTGTCCGCGTTACAGTACTTTGAAAATCAGATTTTTCCCATTGGAAATGAACTAAGCCAACTTTGAAGAGTGATCAGGAGTGAGCGAAGAGTGCGATCACTCTGCGATTTCAGAAGACCGGTCCGGCTGCAGTCATCTCTGACCCCAACGAATTTCGTTTTTGTATCTCAAAAATTGACCGAGTTACGAGAGTGCAAACATCACCGTAATGTTAAGTGCATGGGAATATTTGCCTCGGAAAATTGGGAATATCTCGGGAACGGTTCGACCAACCCCTTAGCTGTTTACAAGCCCTCATCTCAGTAATCAGCTGGACATGTCCTCCAAATATCCTGTTGATTGCTCAAAAATTGCGAAGAAAGGCAATGAAAAACCACAGCTATTGTAAGCTATTGTTATCCAATTATTATTATTACATTTTTGTCGCCATTCTTCGCAATTTTCGAGGCTATCAATGCAATTTTTGGAGGACATCTCCGTCTCATTTGTAAGATGAGGGCTTGTTAACAGCTAAGGGGTCAGTCGAACCGTTCCCAAGAAAATTCCTGTTTTTCCGAGCCAAAATTCCCATTTATTTAACATTACGGTGACGTTTGCACTCCCGTAACACGAACAATTTTTGAGCTACAAAAGCGAAATTCATTGGACTCAGAGATGACTGCAGCCGGACCGGTCTTCTCAAATTGCAGAGTGATCGCACTCTCAGCTCACTGCTGATCACTCTTCAAATTTGGCTTAGTTCATTTTGAATGGGAAAAATCAGATTTTCAAAGTGCTGTAACTTGGACAATTTTCGAGCTACAGACACGAAACTTACGGCGTTTAGAGTGATTTACAGCGACACCGACCACCTAAAACTACAGACTGATAGCACCTTCCGTTAACCTTTTAACACTCTTCAAAAATTGCTGTCCTCCCTGCGCTAGCTCACACTAAGCACCATGGACAGCTCTCCAAAGAGAGAGCGTTATATCACACACCATCGATGACATCACCACAACCTGTCTGACCATTATGGGATACTCAGATCATCCGGCCACGCCCATTTTTGTTCCATTTACTTGCCGTAATTTTTTATATCATTACAAATCTGAAATGTTCTATTACCCGGCCACGCCCACTTTTTTACCTCGTTCACTGCATTACCTTGATATACGTATACACTGTAAGTTCTACAGCCACGCTACAACAACACGCATTTTCTTCACAAAATGAACCTCTGTGGTATAAACCGTGTTCTGTAATTTGTCCATTAGAGGGCAGTGTTTGGTTGTTAGAGAAACCGCAATCCTGTTACTCAGCGATCAGTGTACATTTTAAAAACGGGACTTGATTGCGCCGTGAAAGATCAGATTATTAACGATTTAGTTTTCAATACATGCATTTTTGAATCACTCGATGGTTTATTATTATGTTTGTATTATATAATTATTATGTTATAATAAATCACGTAACTGTTCTCGGCTACGCGTCTACACCTCTTTGTGATTTATTCAGAATAACGCCACGCCCTCTCGTACCGTATTGTTTTATCGTAAACTAACCCTGAGATGTAAATTAAATTTAGTTGTGTAACTCCGCCCCGTCTGCGTTTCAGGGTCAGACGATCACTCGTGGGTGTTCATGGTGGGCGGAGTCTTCATCTCCTTCCTGGTCGTGGTTCTCCTCATCGCGCTGTACAACCGGCAGAAGCGGCGGCGGGAGTTCGAGCCGCTCCTCGGCGCCGAGTACACGCACATCAAATACACGGACGACGTCTGAACAACAGCGACAAGGCAGCGAGGTTCCAATGCAGGTCCACTGCCGGATAAGGGTTAATCACGTTTCAATCACATGACGACAGCATGCGTGGCGACGCCCCGCAGGGCTGTGGTCCAATCGCCGTCTCCTGCCCTCATGATTAACGCCCCTTGATTGAGTCTGATTGGCTGAGCACTGATTACATCACTCTGAGAATAATCCTTTAATAAAACGCCGAGAGTGACCAACCGTGTTGACCTTCATTCATTCATCTGAACGAGACAGCAGGTATAGGCTTTAGCCTATCCCTGCACTTACGTAGTTTCCAGGTTTTTTTTCACAGACACATGTATTTAAGGTGAATTGGCTGCTCTTAATTTCCCCATATAGGCGGCATGGTGGCTTAGTGGTTTAGCATGTTCTCCTCTCAACATTGGTGATTCCCAGTTCGAAGCCCAATCTGGGTGATTTACATGCCAATTGAATTCTCCAAATTGCCCCATATAGAGTGTGTATGTGTGAATGAGTGTGTGTCCAGTGATAGATTGTCCCCCTGTCCTGGGTGTATCTGTCCAGCGCCCGAGATGTTCTCCCCTAGCTGGGCAATGGGACCCCCCCCCCCCCCCCGCGACCCTAATAGAGGATAAGATAATGTAAGATGATGGATGGATAATTGCCCCATATAGTGTGTGTGTGTGTGGTGTAGCAGGAAGTAACGTCACACCATGGAAACGTGGTAACATTTTATTTGCATAAATTGGTTACAAACAGGTTTAACATTTTTTTTTTAAAGACGTGAAGCACTATGAAGCTCAAACGCGTCGACACGTCTACAAAAGTGCAATAGTTCCAGGATTATTAGGGGCTGGAAGAGTGCAGCCAATGAGAACGAGGACACAAAGCAATGAAGGCCACGTGCGAGCAGAACCACGTGTCAAAATTCCACTTTGATCTGATTCACATCAATAAGAGTTTAAAAAAAAAAGTTTTTATTTCATTCGGCTCCACCAGAGGGCGACAAAGTCTGCTAAAACACCTATATAAACAGCATTCACTTCATTAGAGGCACATTCTATAGATGGGATTTGTAGTCCTTTATTTTGCAGACTGTAGTCCATCCGTTTCTGTTGCTGCCCCACGCCGGCGTCACTGCAGTACTGAGACTCATCCTCCACCCTGAGAACACCCGTTCTGTCCGTGGTCCCGATCGTCGGAGAACAGAGGGAACCGATGGACTACAAACTTGAACTGTAGAACTACAAAACTACAAAAACAAAAAAATTTCCCGCAAACGTCGCTGCTGTAGAAAAAATACTTATTTAATAAAATAGTCATTTAATTTGATATAAAACAAAGTTTGTAAACATCCGTATCAAACTGATCCGGGTTCGATACCCTTAAAGGCATTAATCATTATTTATTTATTAAAACTTTTTAGCGAATGCGTCAAATTTGGCGAACACCTGAGAGGTCTGTACCTTCACGACTTTAAATAACGGATCCATTGTTTTTATTTAAAAAGTGCATCGTTTTGGTTAACATAGCTTAAAAATAAAAGAACATAAATAATCGTTTGGTGGTTCAGGGCAACGCGGTGGCGCTGTGGTTCACACTGCCACCTCGGTTCACTGTCAGTCAGTGTGTGGTTTGTATGTTCTCCCTATTTTATTGAGCATCATCCACATCGTAAGGATAGTTAAGTGGTTAATAGCGCTCGTCATCGTTATTTCTGTCGCAAAAACAAACCAACTCGCTACTAACACACGGCTACGTAACCCACGAAATCCAGAACGTGTCTGTAAACCGTGTGTTATCCAAATTTACCAAACCGTTGTGCCGCGCCAATGTTATCATTTTAATCGACACTCCGTTGTTGCTATGTTGTGTACATTGTGTCTACGTTCTGAATCCTGCTGCATCATGGGACGTTTGTTTTGTCGACGTTTGTTTTGTCGAGTCAGATCGATTTTCGGAGTTTAGTTTGAACGTAAGTTTTATAATATTAACATAAAGCAAGAAGGTCACGTTTCCAAGCATTACGTTCCATGTACCACATTTAAAGACGTTAAACGTTACCGTTTCCATGACGAGGCCACAGCCGCTCTGTAAAGGTCCATTTCCTGTAGCGCTGAAACGATTAAAGCAACGTGTGAAAGAATCTGTTACAATAAAGATGCTCATCGCTGCCCCCTAGCGGTGTGCTGAAGGAACCATGTGAGGGTGGAAAGCAGGAGGAGTGGAGCGGAGGCGTGCTGAAGGGCAGGGCTGGACGAATCCACGACCGGCCGCTCGGTGCTGACGGGCCATGAGGGCGTGGCACAGTCGTCCAGACAGCCGCCGCCGCTGCCGGAACCGCTGACCTCGTCACCTGCAACGGACACCACACGGAGGCTCAAACCCGAAGAAAAAACGAGGAACTGCGACGTGCACCGGCCACTTTATTAGATACACCTCCACCCAGCGTTTAAATAACCTGTCCATCAGAGAACTGAGTAACGGGACGTCCGGACTACAGACTGGAGCTGAAGAACTACAAACCCCATCTGTACGGGAGGTGGAGCTGAACCCAGCAGGTGGAGCTAGTGAAGTGGCCGGTTGGTGTATTGTATTTATAGTGTTTTGTTGCCGCTCACTGGTGTCGTCGTACGCTAACTGCTGTCCGTTGTAGGCGTGAGTAAGTTTAACGATTATGGACGAAAAGTCGGTCGTCTCCGCATCGAAGACCGCCGACTGATGAGATCCGTTCCTGCAAAACAGACAGACAGACAGACAGACAGCTGAAGGGTGCGTCGCTGCGGCTGCCTCGTACCATGACGGACGCTGGATGTTGCACTTTTCGCCGGAAATAGTTGCAACAGTCGTCTTCATTTCTGGAATCTGACGTCTGATCTAAAACGTCGCGAACTCGACCGACCAAAAACGCAAACACTAATGACGTCAGATGCAGAGAACCTACCAAAGTTTTCAAGCAAAAAAGTGACGCAGCTTCCACTTTGCGTTACAGGTTCAGGTTAGATTTCTCCGTGTTAAGTGACCCTGACTTTTCTAAGTTCTCCTGAGAGATCATGTGACTATGTGACTACGTTCGTCATGGTCACGTTCGTTAAACGTTCTTTACGGGTTCTGAGTGCTTCTCATTGGTATCAGTGCGTGATATACGATACATAAATAAAATACAGATTCATATCAACTAAACCTGTTACACTGTTTAATAAACTGTGTTCTCAAATTTGTCCACTAGATGGCCAAAACAGTGTTTGGTTAGAGAAACCGGAATCCTGTTACTCAGCAATCAGCGTTCACTTTAAAAACCGGACTAGATGACGTGGCCGAACATCAGATTATTAATGATTTTGTTTTTGATAAACGACGCTGTGTGGTGTGTTTGGGTCGGGTACCAGTTCTGATGCGTTCCGTTCCAGCACCGGTTCTGCTCCGGTACCGCCGCGACACTTTCACCCTGACAGACCAGCTCCGGCAGCGACGACCAAAAGTTCTTAAACTCCGTCAGCTTTCCTTTCATCTCCATCACCTGCGTGGGAACAGCCATTACAGGGGTGGGGGGTAATCAGATTGGGGGTTAGATTAGTCCTACTTAAGTCTGGATTAGTACTACTCAGGTCAGTATAAGTACGAGAACCAGAAGGTCGGGACGTTACCAGTTTTTGGAGGTTGGTTCTTGGCGAGGCGGTGGGCGGGAGTTCCGGGCGGAGGTTCTCCGTGACATCGCGGGAGAGCCGCGTCTTCTCCAGAAGCTTGGGCTGACCGCAATCTTCAAAAACCTGACGGCAAAATCAATAAACAGTGAAATAATCCCGGACCGGGCGGCGTTAAAATAACACGACCTGCATTGGAACCCCAACACTGTACCAAACGTTCTCTTTTTGTGCTGTTACTGTTAAAATACGACGGAATGTTAAGAACATTAGTTTTTGAAATGAAAGTCCACAGCAGACGGTGGGCCCTGGTGGACAGACCTGGTATGACAGCTCCATGGTCTTGTCCTGCATGTTCATGATGGCGTCTGAGATTTTGACGTCGATGGGTTCCATCACGGCCTCGATGTTGAACGGACCCTCCAGCCTCGCAACCAGGAGCAACATGGAGTCTGCAGACGGGATTAACAGAATAATACAGAACATCAGATTATAATCCCTATAAACACAGGTGTGTGTGTGTGTGATCTGTATAAACACAGGTGTGTGTGTGTGTGATCTGTATAAACACAGGTGTGTGTGTGTGTGATCTGTATAAACACAGGTGTGTGTGTGTGTGATCTGTATAAACACAGGTGTGTGTGTGTAATCTGTGTAAACACAGGTGTGTGTGTGTAATCTGTATAAACACAGGTGTGTGTGTGTGTAATCTGTATAAACACAGGTGTGTGTGTGTAATCTGTATAAACACAGGTGTGTGTGTGTGTAATCTGTATAAACACAGGTGTGTGTGTGTGTAATCTGTATAAACACAGGTGTGTGTGTGTGTAATCTGTATAAACACAGGTGTGTGTGTGTGTAATCTGTATAAACAAAGATGTGTGTGTGTGTGTAATCTGTATAAACACAGGTGTGTGTGTGTGTGATCTGTATAAACACAGGTGTGTGTGTGTGTAATCTGTATAAACACAGGTGTGTGTGTGTGTAATCTGTATAAACACAGGTGTGTGTGTGTGTGATCTGTATAAACACAGGTGTGTGTGTGTGTGATCTGTATAAACACAGGTGTGTGTGTAATCTGTATAAACACAGGTGTGTGTGTAATCTGTATAAACACAGGTGTGTGTGTGTAATCTGTATAAACACAGGTGTGTGTGGTTGTGTAATCTGTATAAACACAGGTGTGTGTGTAATCTGTATAAACACAGGTGTGTGTGTGTGTAATCTGTATAAACACAGGTGTGTGTGTGTGTAATCTGTATAAACACAGGTGTGTGTGTGTGTGTAATCTGTATAAACACAGGTGTGTGTGTGTAATCTGTGTAAACACAGGTGTGTGTGTGTAATCTGTATAAACACAGGTGTGTGTGTGTGTGTGATCTGTATAAACACAGATGTGTGTGTGTGTAATCTGTATAACACGGTGTGTGTGTGTGTGTGATCTGTATAACATGGTGTGTGTGTGTGTGATCTGTATAACACGTGTGTGTGTGTGTGTGTGTAATCTGTATAACATGGTGTGTGTGTGTGTGTGTGATTTGTATAACATGGTGTGTGTGTGTGTGTGTGATCTGTATAACATGGTGTGTGTGTGTGTGTGTGTAATCTGTATAACATGGTGTGTGTGTGATCTGTATAACATGGTGTGTGTGTGTGTGATCTGTATAACTGTGTGTGTGTGATCTGTGTGTGTGTGTGTGTGTGTGTGTGTGTGTGTGATCTGTATAACATGTTTGTGCAGTGGCGCTGTTCTTCCCTCATGTTCTGTTGCATGACATGGCTGTTCCCGCTGAGCCCCCCCCCTGCGTGGGGCGGGTGGAGGTGAACGGGGTTGTGGTTTTTTGCCCGGTGCAGCAGTTTTATTTTCTGCAACGCTGAACGAGTTCCAAACCGCCGGCGAGCCGCAGCAATGTCCGAGGAAATCCTGCTCTTCCTCCCGTCCCGCGTTCCGCACATTCCCGGGGATTACGTTCACGCCACCTCCACGTCATGTGACCTCAAATATTCCAGCCACGTCCAATCAGCTTCCGCACCACCGACCCGCCGAGCACCCCGACCTGAACCAAGTGACCAGCTGCGTCCCAAACAGCACCCTCGTCCCTCACTGCGCAGGGAACTTCAACACGTCCCTCTGATACCTGGACCTTCTGAGGACGTTCTGAGGACGTTCCGAGGACGTTCTGAGGACGTTCCGAGGACGTGCAATCTGAACACGATTATTAGGATGTTCGTCTTAATTAGGGTTTTAAATTTCTGCAATGTTTCACGTTTATTTATGTATTAACGTCCACTTTAAAGCTTTTTAGGTTTACTTAGCGTAACGTTGTTAGAACGTTGGTCCACTGACGTTCTAGAAGCGATCCAACATTCTCGTGAACGTACGCACGGTTGCAATCTGCAAACTCATCACTAGATGTCAGCAAACCCTTACATCGGTTTCTGTTCTTTTAAGCACACCGAGTCACCTGCACAGGTGTTCCAGTGTTATGTGACATTATCGCCCCCTTGTGGCTCCACCCTGTTACTGCATAATCTCTGTTCTGATGGTATTAAAAACACAGGGCAAATAAAAGCACATCTCATCATCCACTTAAATATGGGGCGGTGGTGGGGGGGGGGGTGCACATACCGGGTTCTGGACATCACCCAGGACAGGGCTCCAAACCATCACTGGGCCCACACAGACACACAAACACACTCTAAATGGGGCAATTTAAAGCAGCCAATACACCTTGAATCCATGTTTTTGGACTGTGGGAGGAAACCGGAGAACCCGGAGGAACCCCACACGGACACGGGGAGAACATGCGAACTCCACCCAGATTGGGATTCGAACCTGGAATCCCCAGCGCTGAGAGGAGAACATGCCAAACCACTAAGCCACCGCGCCGCCCGTAAATAAAACAAAAAAACATGTAAATTGGCAAAAAAAAAATAAACGATGCAATTTTTTAAATTTTGGTTTATAAAATAATTAAAAATAGTTTAATTTCAGTTTAATTATGCGGAGTGTACGATTTGAGACGCATCCAGATGATGAGCACTAATGAGTGTGCAAAGGGGTGTGATTTGGGACACGTCCATAACAGTGATGATTTTAATGTGGTTCATAAACGTCGCTGGCCACTCGATTAGAGAGGTTAGTACTGCATGGCATTTGGGACACGTCCTGAGTGAGCCTATAGAGTGAGCCTTCACAGTGAGGACAGCGCGCGAATTGGGACACGTCCACAGAACCGAGGTGAGATGTTCCCAGCAACACCCCGGTACATAAATACACATGTGTGTGTGTGTGTGTGTGTGTCACACAGCTGTTAGTCATTACCGTCAGCCCACAGCCGTCCCGGCGTCCCCTCACACACGTTTACTTCGCCTCCTACAGTAAATGAGGGTGGAGCGCGGGGTTTTGGGTAAACACTCATTACAAAGCCACGTTCAGCTGCACACACTAACATTACCGCCGCGACACCACCAGGGCCTGCGGTTTGGGACACAGCCGCAGTAGGTGGATAATGGCCAGGCGAGTGTGAGCTTGTTCATGTGGACGGGGTAACGACCGGGCGGCTGATCTCGGACCGGAGACCAGGGCTCTCGACCTTTAACTGTTTAATGTGAACTACATAGTGACCTAGGCGTGTGACCTCAGAGACGTTCATGTCATGTCGGTGATTTGGAACAGGTCCCCTTAATAAAGTTCCTGATAACCTATATAGTCTTTATGGTGTGATATTTGGGACACACCCTAAAGGATATATATGTTTGATTTATGACACCCCCTAAAAAAATAGCCTATATAGTGCATATGGTTTTTGATTTGGGACACACCCTTTTAGGGATCATTATTAATGTGACTTCTTCTTTTAATTTGGGACAAGTCCATAAGGGAACATTATTCATGTGACCTATATAGTCCATATGGTTTTTGATTTGGGACACACACTTAAGGGAACATAATGTGACCTATACGGTCTATATGGTTTTTAATTTGAGATACACCCTAAATAAATCATTATTAATGTGACATATAGTCTCATATGGCTTTTGATTTGGGACACACCCTAAATGAAACGTCAGGGTGTGATTTGGGACAGGTCCTTTAGGGAATATTAATTATGTGACCTATATTGGCTATATGTTCTTTTGATTTGAGACACACCCTTTTAGGGATCATTATTAATGTGACTTCTATAGTCTAGATGTCTATAAGGGAACATGAGACCTACCCATGAGACCTATGTAGTCCATATGGTTTTGGATTTGGGACACACCCTTAAAGGAACATTATCCATGTGACCTATATGATCTATATGGTTTTTAATTTAAGACACACCCTAAATAAATCATGTGATATATAGTCTCATATGGCTTTTGATTTGGGACACACCCTAAATGAAATGTCAGGGTGTGATTTGGGACAGGTCCTTTAGGGAATATTAATAATGTGACCTATATTTTAAATATGTTGTTTTGATTTGAGACACACCCTAAATGAAAAGCATTATTAATATGACCTATATAGACTATAGGGCATGTGATTTGGGACACGTGACAGTCATATGGTTTCTTTTTTATTTGGGACACATCCTAAATAAAACACATGTGCCCTATATAGTCTGTAGGGTGTGTGATTTGGGACAGATCCTTTAGGGAACATCATCAATGTGCCCTATATATTCTGTAGGGTGTGTAATGATTAAAGGTAATTAAAATAAAATAATTAATTAGTTTTTGTAGATTAAACGGACAGCAGTGTAATTTGGGACATGTCCACAGGACGTTCCGAGATGTTTGTTTAACGTATTTTAAGATTAACGTATACGATTCTCACCAATGTATTTGGTCCATCCAGCGTCCACGTAGGTTTGTTTACGTAAACAGTTCTGCAGAACGGCAACACAGAACGCGGCGCAGGGCTTAGCCGTTAGCTGACCTTCACAGTATGGACAGTAGAGCATGTCCGTAATGTTGCTAGCACACTCCTCGCTTATGCTAACCTGCACAGAGAACAGAGGACGACACGTTACGAAAACAATTGGAATTTAAACATGACGCTAACTAGCTATCATCAAAGTCAATTTAACTCTCGGGGCGTTCGGCTACGTTGAGTTGACCTTCGAGCCGTTGTTCGCAGCTTCCAGTCCGAACCCGAGCCCCTGGACGAAGGTCCGAGCCACGAGGAACGCCCTGGTCACCTGACCTTTGACCTTTTTGGGGATCTCGCCGAACGGTTTGAGGTCGTCCATGTGCTTGCTCACGCACTCCATGTAGTCGTCGTTGATGTCGTACTGCGAGTTGAGCAGCTGGAACATGCGCTCCATCAACTTCGTCCAGAAGTCGTTCAGCATCTCGTCCAGGTTCACGTTCTCCCCCGAGTAGAACCGCTTCAGCTCCGAGAACAGGCGCCGGAAAATATCTGCGTTCTGCATGTACGGCTCTCCGTACGTACGTACGAACATCTCGTTAAGAGAGCTCTCCGTCTTCTCCAGCAGGGACAGAAAGAACTCTGCAAAACAAACGCAAACTTACGAAACGTTCACAACATCAACAACAGCCAAGTTTAACAACGTTAACGTTATGTGAGAATTTTATCATCGTACGCAAAAGTTACGTGATTTTTTTTAAAAAATAAACTGAACATGTTAGTAAAGATAATTATAAAAATAATATTTATAAATAAATTACGATGCGTATCTAAATGTTAGCGTCTACTTTATAATGGTTCTTAAATGTTTTACATAAATTTATCTTAGGGATTTTTACATTAAACTAGTAGAATAAAATACGTATATTTTGTAAAATTGATTTTGTCATAAATAATTACTTAATAAACCAAAACGATGTGCATTAGATTGTCGTTCACGTTTCTAAATGTTAAAAACATCTTTACGTTTTTCAAATAGTTGCGTAGAATTCTTTTATTTTATTATACAAATAATAAATAATAAATATTCATAAAGCCTTATTTAACAAACCTAAACATTTATTGCGTAAGTTCCGTTTTAAAATGTTAGCACGGTTCAGAACTTTTTACTAGTTACGCAAATTTATCTTAGATACGAAATTTTCACTTTACATCTTAGTTGCGTAAAATACTTATTTTCACTTATAAATAATATTTAATTGAAAAATACTAAAAGATTCCACATAATCCACAAATATCTAAGTTACAATCTAATTTAATATACACATTTATTAAAAAAAATTTTATGTTGCGTAGAATTCAAATATTTCATTATATAAGTATTTATACTTGTTTAATGAACTCGAGTAAGATACGTATAAACATTTTCGCATGTACGTCTTTAGTGTTAACTTTATTTTAGATACGACAAATTTATGACGTTTTTATTAGTTGGCGTAGAATCCTTAATTAAAATATTATCGTGAATCTTAAATAAATAAACTGAAACAATTGCGCAGCAGGCGTCCAGCTTACATTTCTGATTGTTTTAAGGAACTTTATCGTAGATACGAGAATCTTTACGACATTCTTTACGATGGCTGAGGAACACATTTTGAGGTACATGAGGATGTAGCTGAGGTTCTCGTACCATCAAACCCTCCGTATCTGGACTCGAAGGTGTCCCTGAGTTCTTCGGTTCCTTCATCCAGGAACTTCTGCAGTTCATGTTTACTCCTCTGAACGAAGTTCTGCTCCATCTCTGCACTGCAGCATGTCGGGTTCCTTATGCAGACCTGCAGCTGCTCACCTGGAACATCAGCACCAGAACCTCGTTAGGGTTGAGGTTCCTCAAAACAGTTCTTCAGACAGGAACTTTAAAATGGAACCTCAAATGACACAAAGCTGTAAATTAGATTCCAAAAACGATCAGAATGTCTCTTAAAACAGTTCTTCGGACAGATTTGGAACTCTTAGAATGGTTCCTCATCTGTTAATTGGTACCTTAAAATCCACAAGGTTCTTTAACAGTTCTTTAGACACATCAGGAACTTTAAAATGGAAACAAAAATGACCTGTACGAAAATGAAACTGTAGATTATTCCCATTAAATTATCAGAGTTCTCAAAACAGTTCTTCAAAAGGTTCTAACAAAGTTCCAGTTGTGTTTGCAGAACTGTTTTTGGTACTATCTGTGATTTGAGGAACCACTTAATGAGGTGTGGGTTTAAGGTGCCATTCCAGTGTCTGAGGTACAATTAGGATGCCCCAATTGTCTTTGAAGAACTGTTTGGAGGAACTATGATGCTGATGGGTTTGTAAGTATTTGAGGCAGATTTTGGGCCCGGATCTGTTTAAAGAACTTTTTGGAGGAACTTTAACCCTCTGAGGAACTCATACAGGAACATATGGTCATTTGAACCACCATTTAGACGAATTTCGTTTCTGTAACTGTTTTAGGTTCCCATGGCTGTTTAGGAGTACTAAATAGGGGCAGGCTATCTTTTAAAGGAACAATTCAGGGGTTCCTGGTCTATTTTTAAGAACTACTAGCTGATGATGACCAACCCCTCTGATGTTCCATGTCTCTTTTGTGGAACTATTTAAGGCCTCCTGTCTGTGCGACCTTATGCCTCAGGTTTAGAACATTAAGCACCCAGCTCCGTGTTCTGGGTAACTGGATGGTTCCAGTTGGACCGTGTGAGGACGGCCCAACGGAGGATGATGAGTGGGTTTAAGTTCGGACCTCAATCCCGTCTAAGACCTTAGGAATGAATTAGAACTGAGATTGTGAGTACGCTCATCATTCACTAAAGGCAATTAAATTGGTTCTGATATGGGAACTCTTTTTGGCACTCAACAGCAATTGCTTTAAGGAACTTCTGCAACCTCTTGAAGGGTTTTGGGGACCCTTGAGAACCTATTTAAGCGTTTTAAGGAATTTTTAAATCTGCTTTAAGGAATCTTGAGGACCTGTTAATTCCTTCAGGAACGCTTCAGAACCTCGTTAAGTGCTTGGAGTAACTTTTAGATTCTTGTTAAGTATTTTGAGGAACCTTTGGAACCGCCGTCTTTAATGTCCTCATCGGTCATGACCGTCTCTATGAAAGTCCCGGTTCTGTTGTGCTGACACAGTTCCTTTAGAGAAGAGGAACTGAACTAAATCGGTTCTAACACTGGAACCATCTTGGCACTCTTTAAAGGTTCCTCCCCGGCAGGCCAGACGGCGCGCCGAGCGGGTCCCCGACAGCCGGGTGTCCGGGAAGGGGCGGGGCCTGAGCGCAGGGCGTGGAGTGAGAACAATGTGGGCGAGTGCGAGGCGGCCGCGCGGTGCTGCATGGTGGTGCGCGCGGAACCCCAGCGTATAATTTGTTGTGGGAAACCTTGACTGCATTAGGTCACCGGCTGGGTTCTCGGCGCTGCGGGTCCGGCGCTTTATTTTGGGCCGCGTCATCGGTCAGATAATCACACGCTTCGGACAAAATTACATCCTCCACAGGGAGGGGAAAAAAAACCCCATCGGTTCCACATCTGTTCATCCCGGAACCTTCCAGTTCCCCCGACGAGGCTTCACGGCCCCGTCCTGATGAGTCACGGCCCGTTCCCGGTTCTGTGGAAGTCTATACTAATCACATACACATGGCCCGGTGGTGGAACCCGTCCCAAAGCATCCCACTCGGACCACTCCGGAACCATGCGGCCCGTCGGCGTCTCACGGCAGGACACGTTCCGCTGTCCCAGACCAAAAAACATCCGGCATCCATCCACTCCACACAAGTGTCGGGGGAATGTTGGTATGTTCTCCTCATCAATGAGTGCATGTCGGACACCAATGTAAGGTTCCCGTTGCTTGTCGTGATGGTTCTGGAACCATTTTGATCTTCCACATCTTTCTGTCTTTATGAAATCCTCTTGGTGTTCTACGTGTTTTCAGAGGAACCGTCACTGTTTTCAGGTTCTTTATTTGGAAATCGTGTTCTTTATGGTTACGGAGTCTGTTTGGAGAACTGTTTTGAGGAACCTTTGCCAGTTTGTTACGGGACTGAGTAGAGAACTGTGATTACAGGAATGTTCTCAGTTAAGTAGAATTCTTAGAGAACCGTTTAAAGGAACCTTAGACGTCCTGAAGTAAAACTTTTTTTTTTTTTTAGGTTTGTGAGGAGGTGCCTTCAGGAACTTTTAGAACCTTGTTAAATGTTTTAAGGAACTTTTATAACCTAGTAAAGCATTTTCAGGAACTTTTAGAATCCACGTTCAGTACTTTAAGGACTTTTAAAAACTACATTACGGAACCTTTAGAACGATGTTATGTGTTTTAAGGAACTTTTAGAGTTTTTTTTTTTAAACTTTGAGGAACCTTTAAAGTCCTTTAAATTTAATTTAAGGAACCTTCTTAGTCTTTTGAAGTACTTTGAGGAACCCGGAATTTAAACAAAAAAAAATATAAAAAATTTTCAAAACATTTGAAGTTAATTTGAGGAACCTCTGAGAATGCTTTAAGGAACCATCAGAACCTCTGATCTGAGGAATTTTAAAGTCAAAACGAACCTCCTAAAGTTCTTAAACCTTCAAGTTATTTGGAGGAACCTTTTCACGTGCATGGAGTTCTCTACAGTATCTAATATCTTAGGGAACCTTTAAAGGAGCTTCAAAGAACCCTTGAGTGAGCAAATGGGAACCTCTTTGACGAACTTTTAATTTTATAAATAATTTATAAATACAGTGATAGATTGCCCCCTGTCCTGGGTGTATCTGCCCAGCGCCCGAAACGTTCTCCCCTGGATGCCCCGCCCCCCCGCGACCCTAATAGAGGATAAAGCGGAAGATAATGCATGAATGAAAAAAGTTTATAAATAGGAAGCTTTTAAAAATACTTTAAGGAACCTGACCTCGGGTTCTATGGAACTGAGAAACCTCACGAGAACCCTGAAAGTTCCCCAAAGCATTTTTTCTTTTTAAAAAAAAAAAAAAAAAGTTCAGAACCTAACGCTCCGGGTCCGGGTGATGAAACAGATTTGGGTTCCAGGTTGCCCCCTAAAGAACAAACGGCACGTTCAGAGGGACGGGGGGGGTTGGACTCACTCTCTCACTCACCTGCGGTTCGGTTCTCAGAGGAACAGAGGGGACAGAAGGACGGGGGGGGGGGGGTTGGGGGTTGGACTCACTCACCTGCGGTTCGGTTCTCAGGTGCGCTGAAGCCCATCTCGGTGTAGGCGCGCGTGGTCGTGGCGCAGCGCTCGCCGCGCGCGCACCGGAGCAGCAGCAGCAGCGCGAGGGCGCGGAGCCCGGGGAGCGCGCGCGGGGCCATGGCGCGCCTCCGCATCAAGCGCGCGGGCTCAGGGGCGCATGTGCGCATGTGCGGGGGGTCCGCGCGCGGGGCGACGGCGAGCCGGGAGCAGAGTGCGCAGGGAGCAGAGTGTCCTCCTCACCATCGTCGCGCGCCGCACGTCTCTGCCTGTGTGCGCGCGAGGGCGTGTGTGTGTGCGCGTGTGTGTGTGTGTGTGTGTGTGTGTGTGTGTGTGTGTGTGTGTGCGCGCGCGCGCACCAGGGAGGTGGACACGTGGAAAACGCGTCCGAAAGAGTGCGAACGCGCCGCGATGGAGCCGCTATTTATTTATGGAGGGAGGGGAGGGGTGGGGACAGCGGGGGGGTTGGGGGGGGGGTAACAAGCTTGCCCCCGATGCCCCCCCCCCCCCCCGCGGATGAGGAGTGTCCTGAGCGCACTGTGAGGATAAAGCTCCAAGAACCTCAAACGCTGTTGCTGTAACTCCTCCCACAAAAAAACTTCATCTCTTATTCTGTTAATGACGTCAGAACCGAACCCGCCGCGCACGCCCCGCTCACTGTGTTCCGTACACCGTCCTGTCCTCTGAACCCAGCTACTGGAACTAATAAAGTGGCCGCTGGGCGCATTTACGACTTGGCAGCGCCACCTAGAGGCTCCACCTGCAGTGCCAGACGGAGGAGGTTGAAGGTACGAAGCTGCACTCACTCAACCTGACTTCAGAGTGTGTGTGTGTGTGTGTGTGTGTGTGTGTGTGTGTGGGGGGGGGGGGGGGGGGCATTCAGGGGTGGAGTCACAAATTTACACTGCACAGCTGTATAGTGACACAGCACCACAGCTCTATAGCAACAGCAGCACAGCTGTACAGTTACTAATCATCACAGTGACACAGCAACACAACTCTACAGTAACACAGTTACACAACTCTACAGTAACACAGTGACACAACTCTACAGTAACACAGTTACACAACTCTACAGTAACACAGTTACACAACTCTACAGTAACACAGTTACACAACTCTGCAGTAACACAGTTACACAACTCTACAGTAACACAGTGACAACTCTACAGTAACACAGTTACACAACTCTACAGTAACACAGTTACACAACTCTACAGTAACACAGTTACACAACTCTGCAGTAACACAGTTACACAACTCTACAGTAACACAGTGACACAACTCTACAGTAACACAGTGACAACTCTACAGTAACACAGTGACAACTCTACATTAACACAGTGACAACTCTACATTAACACAGTTACACAACTCTACAGTAACACAGTGACAACTCTACAGTAACACAGTTACACAACTCTACAGTAACACAGTGACAACTCTACAGTAACACAGTGACAACTCTACAGTAACACAGTTACACAACTCTACAGTAACACAGTTACACAACTCTACAGTAACACAGTGACAACTCTACAGTAACACAGTTACACAACTCTACAGTAACACAGTTACACAACTCTACAGTAACACAGTGACAACTCTGCAGTAACACAGTTACACAACTCTACAGTAACACAGTTACACAACTCTGCAGTAACACAGTGACAACTCTGCAGTAACACAGTTACACAACTCTACAGTAACACAGTTACACAACTCTACAGTAACACAGTGACAACTCTACAGTAACACAGTTACACAACTCTACAGTAACACAGTGACAACTCTGCAGTAACACAGTTACACAACTCTACAGTAACACAGTTACACAACTCTACAGTAACACAGTGACAACTCTACAGTAACACAGTTACACAACTCTACAGTAACACAGTGACAACTCTACAGTAACACAGTTACACAACTCTACAGTAACACAGTGACAACTCTACAGTAACACAGTTACACAACTCTACAGTAACACAGTGACAACTCTGCAGTAACACAGTTACACAACTCTACAGTAACACAGTTACACAACTCTACAGTAACACAGTTACACAACTCTACAGTAACACAGTGACAACTCTACAGTAACACAGTTACACAACTCTACAGTAACACAGTTACACAACTCTACAGTAACACAGTGACAACTCTGCAGTAACACAGTTACACAACTCTACAGTAACACAGTTACACAACTCTACAGTAACACAGTGACAACTCTACAGTAACACAGTGACAACTCTGCAGTAACACAGTTACACAACTCTACAGTAACACAGTTACACAACTCTACAGTAACACAGTGACAACTCTACAGTAACACAGTTACACAACTCTACAGTAACACAGTGACAACTCTGCAGTAACACAGTTACACAACTCTACAGTAACACAGTTACACACAACTCTACAGTCTACAGTAACACAGTGACAACTCTACAGTAAACACAGTTACACACAACTCTACAGTAACACAGTGACAACTCTACAGTAACACAGTTACACAACTCTACAGTAACACAGTGACAACTCTACAGTAACACAGTTACACAACTCTACAGTAACACAGTGACAACTCTGCAGTAACACAGTTACACAACTCTACAGTAACACAGTTACACAACTCTACAGTAACACAGTGACAACTCTACAGTAACACAGTGACAACTCTGCAGTAACACAGTTACACAACTCTACAGTAACACAGTTACACAACTCTACAGTAACACAGTGACAACTCTACAGTAACACAGTTACACAACTCTACAGTAACACAGTTACACAACTCTGCAGTAACACAGTTACACAACTCTACAGTAACACAGTTACACAACTCTGCAGTAACACAGTGACAACTCTACAGTAACACAGTTACACAACTCTACAGTAACACAGTGACAACTCTACAGTAACACAGTGACACAACTCTACAGTAACACAGTTACACAACTCTACAGTAACACAGTGACAACTCTACAGTAACACAGTTACACAACTCTACAGTAACACAGTGACAACTCTACAGTAACACAGTGACAACTCTACATTAACACAGTGACAACTCTACATTAACACAGTGACAACTCTACATTAACACAGTTACACAACTCTACAGTAACACAGTAACACACAACTTGACAACTCTACAGTAACACAGTTACACAACTCTACAGTAACACAGTACACAACTCTACAGTAACACAGTGAGTAAACTCTACAGTAACACAGTTACACAGTGACAACTCTACAGTAACACAGTGACAACTCTGCAGTAACACAGTTACACAACTCTACAGTAACACAGACAACTCTACAGTAACACAGTGACAACAACTCTGCAGTAACACAGTTACACAACTCTACAGTAACACAGTTACACAACTCTGCAGTAACACAGTGACAAACTCAGTTACACAACTCTACAGTAACACAGTGACAACTCTGCAGTAACACAGTACACAACTCTACAGTAACACAGTTACACACAACTCTACAGTAACACAGTGACAACTCTACAGTACACAACACAGTTACACAACAGTCTACAGTAACACAGTGACAACAACTGCAGTAACACAGTTACACAACTCTGCAGTAACACAGTGACAACTCTACAGTAACACAGTGACAACAACTCTCTACAGTAACACAGTTACACAACTCTGCAGTAACACAGTTACACAACTCTACAGTAACACAGTGACACAACTCTGCAGTAACACAGTTACACAACTCTGCAGTAACACAGTTACACAACTCTGCAGTAACACAGTGACAACTCTACAGTAACACAGTGACAACTCTACAGTAACACAGTGACAACTCTGCAGTAACACAGTTACACAACTCTGCAGTAACACAGTGACAACTCTGCAGTAACACAGTTACACAACTCTGCAGTAACACAGTGACAACTCTACAGTAACACAGTTACACAACTCTGCAGTAACACAGTGACAACTCTACAGTAACACAGTGACAACTCTACAGTAACACAGTTACACAACTCTACAGTAACACAGTTACACAACTCTACAGTAACACAGTTACACAGCTCTGCAGTAACACAGTGACAACTCTACAGTAACACAGTGACACAACTCTACAGTAACAGTTACACAACTCTGCAGTAACACAGTGACAACTCTACAGTAACACAGTTACACAACTCTGCAGTAACACAGTGACAACTCTACAGTAACACAGTGACAACTCTACAGTAACACAGTGACAACTCTGCAGTAACACAGTTACACAACTCTACCATGACACAGTGACACAGAACCACAGCTCTATAGTAACAGCAACACAACTCTACAGTAATACAGTGACACAGCTCTATAGTGACACAGCGCCGTAGCTCCATAGCAACAGCGGCACAGCTCTACAGTAATAGGGTTACACAGCTTTATAGTGACACAGCACCGCAGCTCCAGCACACAGCTACCATACCATAGCAGGTTCACCGCGGTTCTGCAGAACAACACATTTAAATAAATTGAACATCACAGAACGACTGGCAGGCCGCTCAGTTCTTTGGTTACTCCACACTATGGATCAGAGTGATGCATTTACTGAATCACAGGACTACAAACGTCGTGGCGGTGAGGAAAACACAGGCGTTCACACATCAACAACAGGGTTAACATTACGTGCACACACACACACACACACACACACACACACACACACACACACACACACACATTAATAAATAAATAAATAAATAAAGAGGAGGAGCTCACGAGCCTCACCCCAGCACAACTCCAACTCCATCATCAACAAATCAGTCGTCTCCACCAATCAGACCGCACAGTCCCACAGCAGAGCACAGGACCTGTAAATACAGACCATAATATATTAATACAAATTCACTGTACATAGAACACTAACTGACACGAGGGCCCTAACAAACACCAGGGGACTTACAGACATGAGGGCACAAGTTCCATTTCTATTCATTAAATTCATGAAGGCTGATCGTGAGTGTAATATCAGGGATTGACCACCAGAGGCCGCCAAACAGGCCATTAATTCTCTGTACTGTATTATTATTATTATTATTATTATTATTATTATTATTAGGGCGGCACGGTGGCTTAGTGTTTAGCATGTTCTCCTCTCAGCGCTAGGGATTCCCGGTTCAAATCCCAATCTGGGTGAGGTTTCCATGTTCTCCCGTGTCCGCGTGGGTTTCCTCCGGGTTCTCCAGTTTCCTCCCACAGTCCAAAAACATGGTTCAAGTCAATTGAGTTCTCCAAATTGCCCCCTATAGAGTGTGTATGCGTCCCCCCCCCCAGAGGAGGTGCAGTTAGGGGCGGGGCTGCCCCCCGGCAGGGTGCGAGTATGTCAATCTACAATGTTGATTAAATAATGGAGGATGTGGTGCAGCTGCAGCTTTAAATCATTCATAACCTTCATCAATCTTACATCAGCAATCTGCTGTAATGTACAGCAGGGGGCCTCACTCATATCCACCTGCACTTACTCACTCATTCACTCACTCACTGAGTCACTCATTCGTTCACTCACTGTCACTCTCTTGTTCACTCACTCGTTCACTCACTCACTCACTCGTTCGTTCCGTGCCAGTAGAACTGATTCAGACGTGATGTTCAACGCAAGAAATGCTGACTCACTGTTTTTATATTTAATAAAGTTATATCGTTTAATTAAAAACATGTTTCTAATTAATCTGTCATTAAACTTCATACCGTTTCATTTTGTTTGAGTTAATAAAGAAACAAATGGAACGTTACACGATGTTCAACTAGAACAAGATCAGAACTTTATTTACATCAGATCAGATTAGACTGAATAAATCAAAATAAGAGATAATAAATCTAAATTTTCAATTAGATTAGATTAGATTAATTTACACAAGACTGGATACAACAGATTAAATAGATTTGGATAATATGGATTAAATCGAATCAAATAGATTAGATGATGTATTAAATTAGATCAGAATAGACTGGATTATCTCAGACTGATTCAATCAAATACATGATTTTGATCAGATTAGATTAAATTAGACTTAACTATATTATTTTAAACGGATTAGATTGGACTAGGTCGGTTTTAATAAATGACACTAGATTAGATAATGAACTGAATAAAGCAGATTAGACGTGTATTAAATCAGATTAGATTGGATTAAATTGGGTTAGATCGGATAATTAAATCAGATTAGATGAGATGAAAATGTTTTTCGGTTCCCGTCCGCGCTCTCGTTCTGTCCTCTGTTTGTGGACAGCGTGTCATGTGATTCCCGGCGCGATGACATCATACATCATGAAGGATCACAGAACAGCGGAAAGCGTGTTCCAGCCAGAGGAGAACATGTTAATCGCCGCGTGTGCTCACGAAGCGGAATCTGATGTGCTACAGTCTTTTCCTCTTAAACGTTCATGATTTAAACATGAGCCCCGCGTCAGGGCCGCCGCCCCCGGGGCCCCGGGGCCCCCCGCCTCTGCCGGAGAAGTAAACTGGAGGAAATCAGCCGCCGCCGGCAGGAAGTGAATCAGCGGCTTACATAACGCACGCTCGCCGAGGCGCCGATCTGCCCGAAAATACAGCTTCTAAAAATACAGCCGACCTTCGGACAAAGGAACCCAAACCCCCAAATTCCCTTTGATCTTCATCCCACATTACTGTAGACGTCCACTAGAACCAGAGCTGAGAAATTACCCAGAGATCACTGCGGCGGAGCTACAGAGGAACAACCATCCAGCCATTATATACTGACTCCCTGTTTATTGTACAAAATGAGCCTATCCCGGCATCTTTAGCAACAAGAAAGGTCAATAACACTCCCTGCCCTCTGTGAAGTACAGTGGAGGTGTGTGATTATTAGGGACGTTCCAGAGGCTCGCAGAACATCATAAGGATATATCCCCCCCACCCGATGGTTCCCATTCACTGTGAGACAGACGTGGAACCTTCTGTTCCAAAACACATTGGTCCACATTTGGTTGAGACTCGTCAGGTGACCTCCAAATAATCCATGCATCATGTTGGAAGTGGGCCAGATGAAAAAAAAAACTGGGGGCCAGATATGGACCAGAACAATTTGACTCTCTGGTACCGCAAACAGAACCCGAGAACCTCTGAGACCTGATTCCAAACCCGGGGGCGGATCGTAGATGTTTCCCCAAAACAGTGTTCCACGTTTAACTCCTGAGGAACCCAATTCACTCTTTGGAGGTACAAAATATTCAGAAACAAGGGAGTTCTAGGATCCACACCTTTCAAAATAAAAGTGCCGTACGTTTTACGTTCTTCTGGAACTGTAATGAGAACCAGGAACTATAGGAAGTTTACACTAAAGAGGAACTGGGACTTAACTTTTTACCTGAAGAACCTTCCCAACTCTAAATAATATAAAATAATACAAATAATCCAGAATAATCGAAATGCGGTCATGTGATTCATACGAAGCGATCTTCGAGCGTATCCCATCATGCCACATCATCGCCGACACAAAATCCAGAATAAACGAGTTCTTTAATGCAGATCAAACAAAAGCATCACAGACGTTTCGACCGCCGACAATTCAAATAAAAATAAAAGGTGCACCACACGCATCAAAACATCAGCTAACGATCCGAAAAATAGATCCGCATACGTACGACCTCGAGCCGCTTCGTTCACTAAACACGGCGAGGGAACAAACATTCAGTCTCGATTTTCCGCTTCGATTTAAAGGGAAACTAAAAAAAAATAAAAAGAGAAACAATAAAAGTTACAGACGAAACAACATATTAACATTTAAACAACATATTAACCCAGCGCGGTTCCGTTCACACAATTAACTCATATAAAAACACAGAGCTGTTAAAAATATATTTCTGTCACACGCGTTTCAATTCATTAAAAAACGATCGGCACAGCGGCGCCGAGAACGTCGTCAGGGATCGGAACGCGCTCTAAAAGTGGATAAAGAACCCAATCCAACAAAGGAGACCTAAATATGAGACTGTTCACGGATTACTGATCATGTGACCTTCGGTATCAGAAGAGGGTTCGAAAGTGACTAACAACGACCCCCTCAGGACCAAGGCACGTTCTACAAGGTCCCAAAGGAACCCATCCATCCATCCATCCATTATCTTCAGCGTTATCATCCACTAGGGTCACGGGGGGGGTTCCCCATGCCCATCCAGGGGAGAACATTTCAGGCGCTGGGCAGATACACCCAGGACAGGGGGGCAATCTATCGCTGGGCACACACTCACTCACACAGACACACTCTATATGGGGCAATTTGGAGAACTCAATTGACTTGATCCATGTTTTTGGACTGTGGGAGGAAACTGGAGAACCCGGAGGAAACCCACGCGGAAACGGAGAGAACATGGAGACTCAACCCAGATGGGAATTCGAACCGGGAATCCCCAGGACTGAGAGGAGAACATGCTAACCACTAAGCCACCGTGCCGCCTCCCCAAAGGAACCCATGGGAACTTGATGGATAATGTTAATGTTCACGAGTCCATCGTCAGGAGAACACGGAACTGTGACGGTGCGCATGGCAGACCTGCTGCCTTCTGCCCATCACCAGTTTGCTGGAGATCACGTGGACCAGCCAGAAGGTCAGATGTTTAATAACATCTGTAAAACACGGTGGTGGTAGCTTCATGGGCACGATGCTGTTACATCACTGACATGAGGGGTCACACCAGGTCCTGACGGATCAGCTGTCCTCCAGAAATAAATAGTAGGAGGCCTCGTATTTCTGTCTCGTCTGATTGGGTTCCACCGCCAGGGCCCGTTTGAGAACCCGAGGACATTTGGCATCTCATTCTGAAGGCTCCGCTGTGACGTCATTTCATCAGAACGTCCCGGAGGTTTTCTGTGGCACGCATACGGAGTCACTTTCCAAAATAAAAGTTCACTAATAAAAATCGACTCGGTGAACAGAATCCCGCGGACGACGCAAAACGTTTTAAAAACGGATTTAAAAACCTCACAGTATTTTATTGCTGACTTAAAACATCGTAAAAAAATAAACATGTACGTTGACATCAAATAAACATCATGTGCATATATCAGCGTTCGAGTCCCGGGAAGACAAACGAATCCGGACACACTCCCTCAGTCCCCTCACCACAGGTGTGCACGGTCAGGCCCCTCCCACAACTCTGAGGAACCGTTTGGGGAAGGCCTTTTTCCAGAACAACCTCGAATCTGAAGCCACGAACCCTGCAGTCGGAGTCCCAATACGTTTGTTCATATCGTGTATGAGGCGACTCTTTTCTAAACGAGTCTTAATTTTTTGCTGAGTCATTGCTAATTGCTTTCTTTCTAAATAAAGGCATCACCCCCACGTTTTTACGATTCGATTCCTAAGCAACCACAACATCGTGATTCCTTTACGCGATACTTCGGCAGGTTACAAACATCCGATTCGGGTCCAATTCCAGCTGCTGGCCAGCTGCTCAGCCATGATTATCAAGAGCCTTAAAGAGTGCAGTGTGGTGTCCCACAAGGTTCTTTCGTAGGATCGCTTTTGTTGACACTTTTGTCACATTTACAGAACATCAATACAAATTTTTCACAAGTGTAAGACATTGTTAATTATATATTTTATATATTATATATATATATATATATATATATATATATATATATATATATATATATATATAAAGCCCTGTGATTAAAGTTGCAAATATGTGATTAAAGTATGCAAATAAAATTTAGAACTAAAACTTTTTGTGAAATAAATAACGAAAAATCGCTGACGTCACGTAAAATGAGATCCAGCATGCTGTGCATGCAAAAAAATGAAATTTTCAAAATATTGTTTTAAAGAAGTTATAAGTAAACTGTGTAAGTTTGTAAACATGGCCAAAAGTATGTGGACACCAATCACGTCATGATCAGCCATAAATAATAAATAATAACGGTATTATGACGACATGGTGGTTCGGCCAAAACCATAACGGAGCCGATGGGGAGGTCAGTAGAACCGTGGTTGCCGAGTTTTCACCGTGGTCATTCTGTTGGCATAACGTAACATCTTTTGGAAAAAAATTTACGGCGAAATGGTATTCAGACAAAAGAAACCAGCTGCAGGGAAATGGTTCGTTGGGTTACGATGATTGGACCACAGACTTCTGGCCGTGTGAAGTAAATCCAACGTATTAATTTACTAAATACAGAGTCAGAGAGTACAAACTCAGAGTCATTAAAGGTTTGACGAAGCGAACGAATCTCTATCAGGAATGTGGAGAGTTGTGGACTTGGCCGGTCGGCAGGTCATCGGCTCCGGCACGTCTACCACAGCGACGTCCTAAAACTGGGTGATGGTTGTCCTTTTCTCGTGAACCTCCAGATAGTCCGGCTCGAAGTTCAGCTTGGCCTTCAACTCCCAATACTCACTTCTGCTGGGCTCCACCTGCATCCTCACCCGCTCAGGATGTAGGTACTGATGGGCGGGGTTACATTCGGGGGAATAACGAGTGCCGCCGTGTTTACATGGTAAACTGGACTGATGGTGCCTGGCCAGGATGTCTCGGTAAAAGAAGTTGTCTTCGGCCAGCGGAGACGGCCGGTTACTGGCGCTGAAATCGGAACTGTTCATGATGCTTCGCAGCTCCTCATCGGAGTTAGACGCCAGAGGGGTGTTGAGCTCGTCCAAATCCCTAAATCTGTCCTCTGCAACGCCGTAGGGACCGCTTTGAGAAAGCGGAACAGGAGGAGGGGGTACGTAATCGTAGATGTGACTGGTTGAGGTCCTGATCATGTCTCCCGATGGGTTGCCGTAGACGATGTTGAATCCCGGATCGGGGCAATTGCCCTCCTTGTGTCGCCTCATCGCAGACATGGTGAAGAGACCGGCGGTGACGAAGACAGTGGCAATTAAAATGAGCAACAGTGTGAGAATGAGCACTGACAGAGGAACCACCGGATCTGGGGAGTCATAATCTAGAGCCATCTCCAGAGTGATGGTGCTGCCTGGAAAGGACTCTTCCGATGGAGGAACGGGAGACGTCGGTATGTCCGAGTCGTTGGGGCAAACGTACGAGGGATCGATGCTGCGCAAGTCCTGGCCGGCCAAATGGAGAGGAGATTCGCAGACCACCCCACTGACCACACAGCCGGTTTGAAGCTCGGCCAACCATCTCTTCATCGTCAACGCCGCACAGGAGCAGACCCAAGGATTGTCAAGCAGATCCAATTGGACGAGCGACCGCAGATCCTCCAAAATGCCATCAACGGGCAAGTTTTGCAAGTGGTTGTTCCGTAAGTTCAACTGAGCCAATGGCAATCCATGGAAAAGTCCCTCTGGTAGAACCTTTAGAAGGTTATTGTTGAGGAACAGCAGCTGAAGGTGAGGTACTTGTTTGAAGGTGTCCGGCTGGATCTCTTTAATGAGGTTGTATTCCAAGTAGAGGAACTGAAGACCTTTCAAGCCGTAGAACATCTCAGAAGAGAGGTGGTCTATTAGGTTTCCATTTAAGTAAAGCCTCTTTAGGTGGAGCAACTCTGCAAATGCTCCACCCTCAATGTCGGTTATCTGGTTATTGCCCAGGTGGAGCAGATCCAAGCTGGGAGTCTCCACAAAATCAGACCTGTGCAGAGAACCGATCTGGTTTCCGGTGAGGTACATCTTTTTGGAGTTGTTTGGTTTGGGGTACAGATCTGAGATGAAGGCGAGTCCTCGTTCTTGGCAGTTCAGATTCAAACCCAGATCTGAAATTTGGAGATTGCAGCTGCATGCCGTGGGACATTCCAGAGGAGCCGAGGACTTGGTTTGGAACGCCACCATCGGCCCGTAATTTTGAGGCCTGCTGGAGGACGTTCTCATCGTCGGCCGCCCGCGAGGCTTCCCCGATTGATGGCTGCCTTTGGTCGGGCGCGTTGAGCGCAAGATGTTGGACAGAGCTATTGCCTCAGGCTCATAAAGCTTGCCGCCGGCCGTCCTCGGACACAGCTCCCGCTTGGATATCTCCACAATGTTACGTCCTTGGAGCCGGAACGGCGTTTCGCACACAACGTCTCCCGCTATCATCGTATCCGTAGCAGTTGCCAGCCAATCCCTGAGGCCTACCAGCTCACAGGAGCAGTTCCATGGATTCTCCTCAAGCTGTAGCTCCACCAATTTTCCCAAATGCTCCAGGAGACCCCTATAGGGCAGAACTTTAAGACGGTTCCCTCTGAGGTCCAGATGTGTCAAGGCGGGAAAATAAAAAAGGTTTCGGGGCAAAGCGGACAGCAGGTTGTCGTTCAGAATCAGTACCTCCAGGCGGCGTAAAGGCTCGAGGACGCCGGCCTCGATGTGGACGAGGTAGTTGTAGTCCAGCTGAAGGTACTCGAGACTCCCCAGTCCGTCGAAGACCCCTCCAAGGAGCACATCGATTTTATTGGAATTTAAGTGCAGGCGCTTAAGGCGACTGAGGCAGTTAAAAGCCCCGGCCTCAATCTGAGATATCTCGTTGTTCCCCAGGTGTAAGGTCTCCAGCCCTTCGTAATGCAGGAAGTCGTCCAAGGCCAGTGTCCTCAGCAGGTTCCCCGTGAGGAACAGATGCCGCACCTCAACGCGCAGAATCCCAACTTCGGAGACGGTGGAGATGCCGCGGTTTTCGCAGCTCGTTACCCAAACGCCATCTCGGTCCTCGCAAGCGCATCGTTCTCTGCAGGCGTCGTCCGGGATGGCCAGCGCCTCGCCGCGAGTCAGAGAGAGGGTAAGGAACGAGATCGCCGAGATCCAAACGCTCATGGTCGTGGAAACAGTGAGGATGGACGAGGATGACCTGCAGGGACGCAGAGAACAAGACATCCGTTAGAACCGCCAGGTTGTCGGAGAACCCATTTACAGCCACAAAATGTTGGTTCCAACATTTGGAAGTCCAGAGTTTGGAAGTAGAACCAGAACACTGCTCCTCCACCGTCCCGTAGTGCGACCACCTGTCTCTGATTCTCCATCCACAAGGTGGCGCCGTAAGGTGGAGGAGTTAAACTCCAGCAGCACAAGTACTGAGAATCATCCACCACCCTAATACCACCTGCTCTGTGGGGGTCAGAGAACATACCAAAGGGGACTCACTGTAGAGTGTGTAGAGGAACTACAGAATGGAACTGTGGAACTACAAACCCCATCTGTATGAGTAAAGGTGGTGGAGCAGCAGAATATAATAATATAAAGGTCTGTAAGCGGATCCCGCACCGTGGTGGTGGTGTGAAGTGCACAGTTCCAGTTAAACGGAGCTGGGGGAGTTGGAGGGGGGGGGGGTGTTGGGGGAGGAGGAGGGGGGGCAGCAGGATGGATATGGGTGATGACAGGCGTGTAAATATCAGCGCTCGCCCGAAGGCTCTGACCTATTTATAAACCTCCACAGCCTCCTCGGCTTCCATCCGCGATCTAGAACCTCCACCGTCGCAAGTATATGTATAATGGGGGGGTGGGGGATGGGGGTGTTGGGTTCTACTCACGGTGGGCAGGCGGCGGGCAGAACATCGGGCTCAGGGATCCGGATTGTTCTCCATGGAGCTCTGGCGAGGCCGTCTCCCCGTCAGAACGTCTCCACCTCTGTGTCTCCTCATCCTCCGTCCTCCTCCTCCTCGTCTCTCTCTCTCCTTCTTGCTCGCTCGCTCAGATCGTCTTCTCCCGCCTTATTCCACTAATTATTCGTCTCAACGCAGGTCTCTCTCTCTCTCTCTCTCGTGCACTCTTGACTCTTCTCCTCTTCTCTGATTGGCTGATGGCTCTGCAGCTGAGATGTCACTCGGTACCCTCATTGCTGATGTTGATTCTCTGGGACTTTTATTTTGCAAAAGGAGCTTTAATTCTATCGGTTGTTTATCGTAACATTCATAACCGATCGATACACACGGAACCCGCGGCCCCCGGATTCGAACCGCGTGCAGTAGGTTCTGTAACAGCGGGGGGGGGGTGGGGGGGGCAGATCACACCATTGTCAAATAAATGAGCCGAGTCCGGGACACCTGTTCCCTGCTCCACTACAAACATGCATCGGAACTCCGACTTTATGTTTTAAACATTCATGCTGAGAGCTAAAGCATGTAGCGCTCCATTCAGCGCTTAAACCTGCTGCATTATTCACATCTACATCAGCGCACCACCAACACCACCTACACCCCACCACCCCCTACACCCTCAGCACAACACCAACACCACCACCACCCCACACCACCAACACCACCACCAACACCACCAACACCCCCTACACCCTCAGCACAACACCAACACCACCACCACCCCACACCACCAACACCACCACCAACACCACCAACACCCCCCCACCCCCTACACCCTCAGCACAACACCAACACCACCACCACCCCACACCACCAACACCACCACCAACACCACCAACACCCCCTACACCCTCAGCACAACACCAACAACACCACCACCCCCACACCACCTACACCACCACCAACACCCCCCCACCCCTACACCCTCAGCACAACACCAACACCACCAACACACCACCAACACCCCCCCACCCCCTACACCCTCAGCACAACACCAACACCACCTACACCACCACCAACACCCCACCACCCCCTACACCCTCAGCACAACACCAACACCACCACCACCCCACACCACCAACACCACCACCAACACCCCCCCACCCCCTACACCCTCAGCACAACACCAACACCACCACCACCCCACACCACCAACACCACCACCAACACCCCCCCACCCCCTACACCCTCAGCACAACACCAACACCACCACCACCCCACACCACCAAACCACCTACACCACCAACACCCCACCACCCCTACACCCTCAGCACAACACCAACACCACCACCACCACCCCACACACCACCCACCAACACCCCCCCCACCCCCTACACCCTCAGCACAACACCAACACCACCACCACCCCACACCACCAACACCACCACACAACACCCCCCACCCCCTACACCCTCAGCACAACACCAACACCACCACCACACACCACCTACACCACCACCAAACCACCCCCCACCCCACACCACCACCAACACCCCACCCCCTACACCCTCAGCCCAACACCAACACCACCACCCCACACCACCAACACCACCAACACCCCACCCCCTACACCCTCAGCCCAACACCAACACCACCACCCCACACCACCAACCCCTACACCCTCAGCCCAACACCACCACCCCACACCACCAACACCACCACCACCCCCTACACCCTCAGCCCAACACCAACACCACCACCCCACACCACCAACACCACCCACACCACCAACACCCCACCACCCCCTACACCCTCAGCCCAACACCAACACCACCACCCCACCAACACCACCCCACACCACCCCACCACCCCCTACACCCTCAGCACAACACCAACACCACCACCAACACCCCCCCACCCCCTACACCCTCAGCACAACACCAACACCACCTACACCACCACCAACACCCCCCCACCCCCTACACCCTCAGCACAACACCACCACCACCACCCCACACCACCAACACCCCCCCACCCCCTACACCCTCAGCACAACACCAACACCACCTACACCACCACCAACACCCCCCCACCCCCTACACCCTCAGCACAACACCAACACCACCACCCCACACCACCAACACCACCAACACCCCCCCACCCCCTACACCCTCAGCACACAACCAACACTCATTGAACCAGTGTCAGTGTCTGACTCATTGAACCAGTGTCAGTGTTTGACTCATTGAATCAGTGTCAGTGTCTGACTCATTGAACCAGTGTCAGTGTTTGACTCATTGAACCAGTGTCAGTGTTTGACTCATTGAACCAGTGTCAGTGTCTGACTCATTGAACCAGTGTCAGTGTCTGACTCATTGAATCAGTGTCAGTGTTTGACTCATTGAATCAGTGTCAGTGTTTGACTCATTGAACCAGTGTCAGTGTTTGACTCGTTGAACCAGTGTCAGTGTTTGACTCGTTGAACCAGTGTCAGTGTTTGACTCGTTGAACCAGTGTCAGTGTTTGACTCATTGAACCAGTGTCAGTGTTTGACTCATTGAACCAGTGTCAGTGTTTGACTCATTGAACCAGTGTCAGTGTCTGACTCATTGAATCAGTGTCAGTGTCTGACTCATTGAATCAGTGTCAGTGTCTGACTCATTGAATCAGTGTCAGTGTCTGACTCATTGAATCAGTGTCAGTGTCTGACTCATTGAATCAGTGTCAGTGTCTGACTCATTGAATCAGTGTAATACCTGGACAGTTAATGAATCGTAGTCAGTGATCCCACTGTCAACTCACTGCATGTCTGAGTCAGCAAATGATTCAGTGAGTCGGTGTATAAATCACTGTAAGATTTAGAAAGCGATTCAGTGAGTCAGTGTATGAATCATTGTATAATTCAGAAAGAGAATTAATGTGAAATTTAACAGTAAACATCTGAGTTTATAAACAAGAATCATTAAGGATCAGTAAATGACTCATTGAACTGTTAGGCAGTCACTGTGTGAATCAGTGAGTCACTGTGAAAATCAGTGTGTGAATCAGTGTGTCACTGTGTGAATCAGTGAATCAGTGAGCCGCTGTGTGAATCAGTGTAAAACTCTTGATTAAGTGTATGAATCAGTGAGTCAGTCATTTCAGTGAATGAATCGATTGATTCTGAATCAGGGACTGGGTGAAATACAGAAGATAAAGATTTTTAATGGATGAGTCTGGTTGCCATGTTGATGACAATTACACAAAAAACACAGATATACATTCATTCACATGTGTAACAAACACACACACACACACACACACTAATAAAATAAAATACATACCCACCCCCTGCACGCACGCACACACACACACACACACACACACACAGTCCGGTCTTCAGTTGAAACTTCAGTGTTATTTATTCAGAGACAGTAACAGACTGATCTGCAAAAAACAACGGAACAATGTTAGAACAATCTGCTCATAACCCCACCCACAAATACCCCCCCCACAAACTACTCACCCCACCCGCAATCTAACCCACACAAACTACTCCTTTCAGACCCCCCAAAACTACAGCGGGTAAATCAGTGAGGGCAGAACGTTGTGGTTTAAAAACCTCTTTGCTTTTTTAGTTTTAATCTGATGTTTTAATTTTTCTTTTCATTATTAATTAAATGTTTTGTTTCTCGTTTGTGTTCTGAGTAAATTATTAACTTTTGTTGTTTATTATTTTGTTGCCGGTAAAATACCGATCGTTTCCAATGTGTTTTTATTTTTTTCCTGAAATAACTGAATTTCGTCTCCTGTCATCGTACCTCTTCATTCCGACATCAGTGAAGGTTTTAATTCATAATGAAATGGTTTTAGAATTTTCGTTTCTAGATTTTTTTTTCTATGTTAATAATTTATTTTGTTTATAATGAGATATTTGTTTGTTTGTTTATTTCTTCTTATTATTTTTTTTTTTAACTGAAAGTGTTTCAGGTTTTCGTTCTTGTCATTGCTGCTAATCTACTTTATTGTTCCTTTAAAAATGCTAATTCATTTCGTTTCCAGTGCAAAATGTACTTTAGTTTTTCCTGCTTTTGAAACACAGAATGTTTTAATGTTTATGTTTTTGTTCCCATTAAATATAAAGAAATAGTTTGTTATTTACATTTTCTTTCGTTTCTGGATTTGGTTCCGTGTAATCCTGACTGGATCAGTTTATAGTCCTTAACGACTGAAATATAATTGTTTTTTTTGTATTTTCGTTTCTGGAGAACGTAACCTGGTTTTTAATGGTGATTATGTTTTTATAATAACGTTGTTTTTTTTCTTTTCGTCTCTGGTGGGGTGAGAAAGCTCCAGACCTGTTCCATGGAGGGGCAGGCGATGATCTGGAGGTCCTCCTCACTGTACTCTGCCTGCAGCAGAGTGTGAAGCCTCTGGAAGCTCTGCTGAATGTTGTTCTGTAAAAGAACAGAGCACGTGAGGATTAGCTCCGCCCCCTCGTCTGAGTGACGGACGGGTGGCGGGCCCTCACCCGTACGGGTTTGAAGAGGATGAACTCGGTGTCCTTGTTGGCGAGGTACAGCGTCATGCTCTGCTGAGTCGTCGGCAGCTTGCTCTTCATCACGCGGTACGTGGACGTCACCAGGTCGTTGATCTTCGCTAGAGAACCAAAAGAACCGGGACAGTTAGTACCGGTGGGTACGACGCCGAGGGGGCGTGGAGGTGGGCGGAGTCTCACCCGGCTGCGCCCAGGGCTGTTGTGAGAGCTGGTAGTTAGGCCCGCCTCCGACCGCCATGGCTTTCAACGCCGCCACCTTGGTCATGAAGTCCTCCAGGTTGGAGACGAACATCTGGGTCTGCTGCTGGATGAACTGCTCGCAGCCGGACTTCAGGTGGCGGTCCACGTCCTTCTTGGAGTCGATATAGTGCTCCTTGATCTCCGGCGTTCCCTAGGCGGCGGCAGAGAGAACGGAGAACGTCTCCTCAGAGGTTCGAGCGGACTGGTCAATGTTCTAGATGGATGGAGATGGCGGTACCTCCAGCAGGAACTCCAGAATGGCATTGTGGCTGTTCAGGCGGAAGAACTTGGGCACGGCTTTGGGGTTCAGGATCTTAAAGGCGGCGTCTGGAAACAAAGGTTAAAGCCTTTAAAGCCGACCCTGCGTCACGACGGCGTGACCGGCGGACTCATCTCCAGTACCTCTGGTCTTCTTCAGGTCCAGGGAGATCTCCTTGATGGCGAAGTCGGCGTGGAAGGGGGCGATCTGCTCCCTCAGGATCAGGAGGTGCTTGATGAGGAACAGTTGGCCGTCCATCTGACTCTGTGCAGGGGGCAAAGGGGGTTCACTCGGTGTCGGACCACCCCCCCGCTCCATGTCCACCCGAGTCATCACGTTCACACACGGCGGCACCAGTGCGGGACAGTGCTTACCTTGTTCTTGAGGATGAACTCGGAGGCTTTGAGGAGAGACTGGATGCAGGCTGAGAGCGCCTCCTGGGACAGACCCTGGAACACGGCTCGCTGAGATGACACACAGCACAGAAGGACGTCAGTACCATCGGTCCATGCCTTAGAACCAAGGGGTCCTCGGGGGCGGGACGGACGGTAGGTACTTACGTCTATACAGCGGTACAGTTTAGATAAACACACCAGTGTACGTCTGACCGTGGGATACCACATTCCATGGAGGTCTGCAGGAGAGACGCCACCTGGTGGACAGAACCAATTTGTGTTATCAGAGGGGCGCAAACCTCATACAGTGTGACATCATCATAATAAACACATTCCATGATGGTTCCCCTTGTGACCTCAGACTTTGAATAGGACACGTCCTCTAAGGACATTCTAATGACTATAGTTGGGTCACGGTTTGATGATTTAAGGGTTTCCCAACTGGATGGTTGCCCCCCCCTCACCCCCCAAGAAAATTAGAGCAACTCAGTAGATTTGGTAGAATTTGGGATCAAATTCATCTATCCATTATCTTCAGCTTTATCCTCTACTAGGGTCATGGGGGGGGGGGGGGTTCCCCATGCCCATCCAGGGGAGAACTTTTCAGGCGTTGGGCAGATACACCCAGGACAGGACGCCAATCCATCACTGAGCACACACATACAATAAAGGGGCAATTTAGAGCAGCCAATTCACCTTGAATCTATGTTGTTGGACTGTGGGATCGAACCTGGGTCAAGCCCAAGTCAACCCCTCACTTTTAAATTGCTAGCGCTGCACCCTAACCCCAAAGCTCCTACACCCAGTATGACCTCGGAACCAGCGACAATAATGAGGTTCTAGCTGGTGGAACTCCAGCTGGTGGAACTCCAAACCAGATGTCTTTATGTCCTGCAGTTCGGTGATGGCGGCTTCACGACGCCTAACGACGTTTGGTCGGTAACGCTTCTTAATTACTTTGCAACCAATGAGAACCTTAAAGACCCCGCCTCCTTCTGACAAACATCTGGTCTGGGGTGAATCCACCATCCATCCAACAGGTCCTCCAGAACTTTCCAGAGTGGCTCCTAGTACAAGGCCAGCCATGATGCTGCCCCCTGGAGCAATGAGGGTTAAAGGTCCCGCTGAGAGAGCCATGTTGGCGACTTTGGGTTGAGCTGGGATTTGAGCCCTCAACCTCTGATTGGAACCTCAACCCCCGACCACTGAGCTACCCCTGCCATGTCCATCTCCAAGGCAACCACCTGTCTTCCTGCCCTCAGACTCCTCCAGCTGGACGTCAGCGAACGAGCCCTCAGCTTTACTCTGCTCCTCCTTCAGCGACTGAGCGATTTTCTGGAGGACACAAACGTCAGAGGAACCTCACCATCAGGTCCACATCAGAGGGAGAACCCACCTGACTGCAGACCCCACCGGCGCTCACCTCCATCATCTGGAGCTTCTCGGGGTAGGCCAGGTCACCGGGGGCGGGGTTGTACCCGCTGATGTCGGTTTGGATGTAGATGTGCGTCCGGTAGACCAGCCTCTCCTGAACGTCCTCCAGCATCTGCTTCACCACGGCTTCGAACGCGCACAGCTGTACCGCTACACTAACACATCGGGGTTTAGTACACACACACACACACACACACACACACACGTCTTCACCGCGCTGAGGTTCTCACCGTTGTGGTACACGTGGTCCTCCAGCATCTCGTTCTTCAGGATGCTGCAGAGCTCGGACAGCGTCTCCAGGTGGACCACGTGGATGATGAGGGGCCGCAGGACGTCGTACAGGGACACGCACAGCTTCTCCAACAGCTCACTGCGAGAACCACAACCCGAATCAGCGCCCGCGAGTCGGATCGCTTCAAACGACTCTCTGAACACCGGGCAGCTGAGAACTTACTCCAGTTTGTTGGTGGGTTTGCTGAAGAACTCGTTGTAGAGCTGATGTTCGTCCTGACACACGTGGACCATGAACGCACAGCCACTCCGGACCTGCCACACACACACACACACACACACACACACACACACACACACACACACACACGTTATATATGAGGAAGTCTAACGTTGTATGGCTCTGAAGACGCGGAACGTGAGGTTCTCACCAGAGCGCAGTGATCTTTGTTGTTGTGCGCCGTCAGCTCGGTGATGGTGGACCGGATGCTGGGGCTCAGGAGAACCTCCCTCTGGTCCAGGTAACACTGATGCACGTCGTCCAGAAGCTGCTGGTACCTGAACCACGACGGAACCGTCAGCGTCATGATAACACATGCACGTACGGCCGAACTGAAGGTACTCACTCTGGAAGGTTCTCCGCCCGTTCCTCGATCTGCTCGATCAGCGTCTGCAATCAGAGAACCGGACACACGTCACTGAATCATATTCAAATGACTCATCAAACTCAGAATCACTGAATCAATCGCCAACGTCTCATTTAGAAAAAAAAAAAAACCCACTGAATCTCATTAAAGACTAAATGATTCACTGAGTCAATCAATAGCACACTGAATCTTCTTAATGAATCAAATGATTCACTTTGATCACTGAATCAAACATAAGATTAAATGATTGACTCAAACGCTTCACGCATTAAAGCCTATTTATAACCAACCAACTGAATCACCGAATCACAATCAAATGATTCTCTGATTGAACTACCAAATTAATTATTAATTATTTAAATTAATTAATAAATCATTAAATTGACTCAAACACCAAATGATTCACTGATTCAGTCACTGTGCGATGGGCTTCTAATCTTATAATGAACTGATTCACGGATTTACCTTAATTATAATCCACCGATCCAAATAGTGACTCACTGAGTCATTATTAACCAAATGATTCACTGATGATTCACCCTTACAAACCTCGACTCGGTTCACAACACAACAAAGAATCAGTTCACCACCAGCTTGGTGATTCGGAGGAATCAAGTAGTCATTGAGGGAGTCATTTCAGTGGGAGTCATTTAGCGGGTATTACCCGGAGTTTAGGTGCGGCAGCGCGGAACTTGACGTAGTAGAGCGTGAAGGCGTTGTCGCTGCCCGCCGTGCTCATGGGGTCCTGTCAAAAGAACGCACGGGGTCATGTGACCAAACATGTTTTAATTATTAACTTATAATTATTATTATTATCATTAAAAGGAGTGGAGCGAATTGGAACCCTCTTGCTCAGCTGGCTGGTGAGGTTCTGGAAGGTGGAGACCACGTGAGTCTTCAGGAGGTGCAGCGCTCGAGATAAACACTGCCGGAACTTGGACATATAGACGGGATAGTCCTTAAATCCGGGCTGTGGGAACATCGGACAGAGACGGTGACTCGCTGAGTCATTACCAAACGATTCGTGATTGTTCTGAGGGACTCACGTGTGAGGAGACGTAGTGGATGCAGTCGTCCAGTTTGGAGAGCGTGGGGACGAAGCCCTCGCTGTTCACAGAGAACGTCGGCGAGTTCAGTTTCTATGACAACGGCAAACCATTATTAGGAGTCGATACGAATCGATCGACGGCCGGCGCTTCGATACCGTTCCCAATCGTACCGCGTTTATGTTCTCCAGCTCGTTAAAGTAGGACAGCTTCTGCTGGATGTTCTCCGCCAGGTTCACCAGCTCCGCCTGCGGGGGGGCAACAACGACTCAGACGGCGATCCCGCAGCTGACTCAGCCGATCGGGAGTCGTTTAGGAGTCGACTCGCTCACCTGCTCCTTCAGCAGCTGCTCGCAGGCCTCGTGCAGAGCGCCCGTCTTCGTGGAGACGAATAAGTACTGCTGCTTTAACGAGGACAGGTGAGTCAGAGCCTCGTTAACGTCCCGGAGAACCGCATCACACTGCTCCCGATACGAGTGCAAACACTCCCGCGTTCTCCTGAACACACAGAACGTCAGCAGAGAGACAGCATGACTGACGGAACCGTCCAAACGAAGACAGAACCCAAGGAAGTCTATGGGAGAACCCAGGGAAGTCCACGGGAGAACCCAGGGAAGTCCACGGGAGAACCCAGGGAAGTCCAGGGGAGAACCCAAGGAAGTCTAGGGGAGAACCCAAGGAAGTCTAGGGGAGAACCCACGGTAGTCTACGGGAGAACCCAAGGAAGTCTACGGGAGAACCCAAGGAAGTCTAGGGGAGAACCCAAGGAAGTCTAGGGGAGAACCCAAGGAAGTCTAGGGGAGAACCCAAGGAAGTCTAGGGGAGAACCCAAGGAAGTCTACGGGAGAACCCACGGTAGTCTACGGGAGAACCCACGGTAGTCTACGGGAGAACCCAAGGAAGTCTAGGGGAGAACCCAAGGAAGTCTAGGGGAGAACCCAAGGAAGTCTACGGGAGAACCCAAGGAAGTCTACGGGAGAACCCAAGGAAGTCTAGGGGAGAACCCAAGGAAGTCTAGGGGAGAACCCACGGTAGTCTACGGGAGAACCCAAGGAAGTCTACGGGAGAACCCACGGTAGTCTACGGGAGAACCCACGGTAGTCTAGGGGAGAACCCAAGGAAGTCTAGGGGAGAACCCAAGGAAATCTATGGGAGAACCCACGGTAGTCTAGGGGAGAACCCAAGGAAGTCTAGGGGAGAACCCAAGGAAATCTAGGGGAGAACCCACGGTAGTCTAGGGGAGAACCCAAGGAAGTCTAGGGGAGAATCCAAGGAAGTCTAGGGGAGAACCCAAGGAAGTCTACGGGAGAACCCAAGGAAGTCTACGGGAGAACCCAAGGAAGTCTACGGGAGAACCCAAGGAAGTCTAGGGGAGAACCCACGGAAGTCTAGGGGAGAACCCACGGAAGTCTACGGGAGAACCCAAGGAAGTCTACGGAAGAACCCAAGGAAGTCTAGGGGAGAACCCACGGAAGTCTAGGGGAGAACCCACGGAAGTCTACGGGAGAACCCAAGGAAGTCTACGGGAGAACCCAAGGAAGTCTAGGGGAGAACCCAAGGAAGTCTAGGGGAGAACCCAAGGAAGTCTAGGGGAGAACCCAAGGAAGTCTAGGGGAGAACCCAAGGAAGTCTAGGGGAGAACCCAAGGAAGTCTAGGGGAGAACCCACGGTAGTCTAGGGGAGAACCCACGGTAGTCTAGGGGAGAACCCAAGGAGGTCTACGGGAGAACCCAAGGAGGTGGAGGTACCTGTATTTGGCTCCCTGCTCCTGGTCCATGTGAGACTGTAGTTTGGAGAACCAAGAGAAAAACTGCAGAAGGAACAGATAAAGATCAAACATCTCGTCCGTCCCGTCCACGTTCTCGTGAGCGTACTCTTAAGGAACTGTGATGGAACCTGCTGCGCCGTCTCGATCCTCTGGTTCTCCAGCTGAAGAACCTGGAAGCCCTTCATCAGAACGTCTTCGGTGGAGGCAGGAACTGCGCGGGTGAACGGGGAGAGCAGGGACCGGGACGAGAGAACGCACAGGTCCTCGATCGGCAGCTGGAACAGAGGAACCCTGTTAACTTCAGAAGAACCCACAACTGAAGGGGTGGATGCTGCACCCCCCCAACCAAAACGAGCAGGGTGTGTAGCCCATCTGCTTCAAGGCTGGATGAACTTCAGAAGACCAACACCATCATGACTGGCACTCTGATTGGTTGATTGGTTAAGGGCACTGTCTCATATGACAAGAAAACCCCGCCCACTGACGAGTGTAGCCAATGGCTGATGAATATGAGGCGGCACGGTGGCTTAGTGGTTTAGCATGTTCTCCTCTCAGCCCTAGGGATTCCCGGTACGAATCCCAATCTGTGTGGAGTTTGCATGTTCTCCCCGTGGGTTTCCTCCGGGTTCTCCGGTTTCCTCCCACAGTCCAAAAACAGGGATCAAGGTCAATTGAATTCTCCAAATTGCCCCATATAGAGTGTGTGTCCAGCGATAGATTGCCCCCCCCCACGAACCTAATAGAGGATAAAGCTGAAGATGATGGATGAATAAACATGAGTGCTGATTGGTTGTGGTTGGTCAGAATCCTCCTCCCCCTGATGACTCCGCCCTGTCCGGGGTCCTGAAGCTCAGCGTGACAGACGGACTACAGAACGCCGCTGAAGAACTACAAATCCCATCTGTACGATGGATCGATCCGTAAAACGCAGAGTTGCTTCTAATAAAGTGGCCGCTGGAGTGTAAACAGTTCCTGCACGTCATGAAAATCGAGTTCCTGTAGAGGACAGAACCTGGTTCCTGGTTCCTCAAAGCGTTCATAACTTTATTAAACACGAAACGCGACGTGAATCTGAACCCTGCGCGGCCGCGTCCCAAACCCCACACACTTCACTACAGCGAGCGGGGCTTCAGACAGCAGGCGGCCTCGCGCGCCGCACTACCCAGGCACCCTACGGCGCGGATTGGGACGCGCCCCGCGGTCCTCACCTCGGCGGGCAGGGGCAGCGTCTCCGCGGCGGCGCGGATCTCCAGGACAGAGTCGGTCTGCGCGTCGCTGAGCGCCGCGGCGCCGCAGCCGCTCCGCTCCCACACGGCCGGCCTCTCCCGCGGCTCCCGCTCCGGCTGCAGCGGCTCCGGCTCCGACACCGACGCCATGACGGCCCCTCCAACAACACTCAACGTCATCACGGCGGCTCCGGTTCCGGTGGGAGGAGCTTGGGGGCCGACGTCACCCGCCGCCTCTCATGGGAGTTGTAGTTCCGCACGGCGGCTCCGGACTACAGCGCGTTCAGGAAACGTCTGTAAAAAATTTAACGATTAAAAACGTCGTGAGAGTTTCGTATAAAGGCTTTAAATCCACCGCGTACGTGTTTAATTACAATAATCACACAAATGACGCAGATTAGAATGATCACATATTTATTTGTATCCACCCCATCCATTATTTTCCATCCTGGGGGGGGGGGGGGTTCCCATGCCCATCCAGGTGAGAACGTATCGGGCGCTGGGCAGATACACCCAGGACAGGGCGCCAATCTATCACTGGACACACACTCACTCAGACACACACTCTATATGGGGCAATTTGGAGAATTCAATTGACCTTAAATCCATGTTTTTTGGACTGTGGGAGCAAACCGGAGAACCCGGAGGAAACCCACGCGGACACGGGGAGGACATGGAAACTCCACCCAGATTGGGAATCGAACCGGGAATCCCCAGCGCTGAGAGGAGAACATGCCTAAACCACTAAGCCGCAGTGCCGCCCCCCCCCCCCCCCCACTGTATCATGTGTTGATTTAATTGAATCACCGAATAATTTGTAGTAATTCGATTCAGTTGTGTATTTAAATCTATCGCTGGACACACACTCACTCACACACACACACACACTATATGGGGCAATTTGGAGAACTCAATTCACCTTGAATCCATGTTTTTGGACTGTGGACGAAACCGGAGAACCCGGAGGAAACCCACACGGACACGGGGAGAACATGCAAACTCCAACCAATTGGGATTCAAACCGGGAATCCCCCAGCGCTGAGAGGAGAACATGCTAAACCACTAAGCCACCGTGCCGCTCCTATTAAAATCATTCCCTGTTTGAACGTGTGAGTCATTTGCTGATTCGTTCGATCACAGAATCATGTAGCGTTTTTCTGCCCTCAGAGTGCTGGGATAGGCTCCTCCAGCAGCACCCCCCCCCACCAGACTGAATCGAGACGAGCAGCCAAACGCAGGGGTGTCCTTCTGAACCAGTGAATCATTTCCTGAACCAGTGAGTCAGTGAAAGAATCAGTTGCCGATCTGAATTGAATCAGTGTTACAAACGTCAACGAGTCGCTCTCTATATGCGTTTAAATGTCTCCATCTTGTGGCCGATCCGCCACACTGCAGGCGAACCCGCCGAACCTGAACGTCATTTAAAAACAGAACTCAGGATTCTGAGCCTTTAAAGAACCAAAGACGTCCAAAGTCATAAAGCCTAATTTGGCCCCATAATTAGAAACCAGGAACCTTATGAGAGCCCCTCGAGCAGGATTCTTAAACTTTTAGTGGGCCCTTAAAAATCTCTTCAACCTTCTCAGGCCCTCAAGAAGTACCTTTAATTGTTAGGTTGACAACTGAGCAGGATCTTTTAGCCTCCAATGGGCCCTAAGTCCTTATTTGGAGATCTAAACCCTCAGGGTCTTTGACTATAGTCTTAATCCTTGGCCCTTGTTTATGAGGCCCCACATTTTGTTGGGAACCAAGATAAAACCCTAAACCCTAAATTAGGACAGGAAGCTGAGTCCATGATGAAAAATCCATGATGTCACCCAGTGGAGGTGGCGATGGAGGCGGAGCCAGCAGGGTTTGGCCCCGTTTGGGAGAGAATTCCAAATGAGCTCAGCTCGTCATGGAAATGCAAATGGCGAGAACTTATTTCAATAAAAAAAAACACTGTAGTGCATAAGCGGTCCTGTGGGGGCGCTACATCGATAACTCTGGGACCGTCGAGGTCCACTCACCCGACGAGGTTCTACACTCCCTCAAAGGGCCCACAAGTTGGAGACTCGGGACACCCGGGGCGGGGGTAGGGGGGACACGTCTCTGTGAAGGTCAGCAGATGATTTTGGGCTGTGACGTCTCGAACCAGGACAACGCAGTTCAGTGGGTCATTCTGTTTCCACAGAGTGCAGCTGCTCTGCATTGATTCTCAGAGCATCGGACCGTGAGCTTATTTTATTAGCAAAGTAGGCTCTCTCTCTCTCTCTGTCTCTCTCTCTCTCTCTCTCTGTCTCTCTCTCTCTCTCTCTCTGTCTCTCTCTCTCTCTCTCTCTCTCTCTCTCTCTCTGTCTCTGTCTCTGTCTCTCTCTCTCTCTCTCTCTGTCTCTCTGTCTCTGTCTCTCTCTGTCTCTCTCTCTCTCTCTCTCTGTCTCTCTGTCTCTGTCTCTGTCTCTCTCTGTCTCTCTCTCTCTCAGCCTCGGGATGAAATTAGTGCCGGCTGTGTGTTGACGCTCTGCTCCGGATGTTCAGACCGCCGCCCGTTCGTCCGAATGCTGCCGCCATCGCGTTGAAACAGAGCTCAGGACTACGAGACCAGTTCCGAGGACACGACTTCCAGCGGCGATGGAACCCGGCGATGACCTCGGCGTCTTCACGGTCATACAGTGAGTACAGAACGGGCGTGGCCGCTCCGCCATCGGCGTGTTGGACCAATACTCTGAAGGTCCTCCACTTCTCAAACCCTTGACTTCCAGTAGAAGTCACCAAACCTGGGCTCTCACCCTCATTAGACCACTGGGGGGAGAAGGGGGCTGACCATGTGCTCTGACCCCTCAACGCGAGGTGGCGTCAGGACGTTCAGAGACGTGAATGTTTGTGGACGTTTTGGTAGAAACGCTGCCCATTTCGGCTAGAACTTTTTGGTTTTGAGTGGTCCTACATGTGAGTGGGTACTGCCATGGGACACGGCCCGGGGGGGTGGGGGGGTGGGGGGTGTAAATGGGGGCCGGACCCAACCGCATGAGACAGAAAACCACGAGAGACGAAGTAAGTTTTATAGAGTTTCTTAAAATAATAAAAATTTTACGTAGGTCTGCAGAACCCAGACCACACCACAACCACCACAGGGGGCGCCACAACACCCTGCACAGAATAAATAAAACGAAACCAAGTTAACAGAGAGTGCACGGCGACATGGTCATCAAGTAGATGCGATGACTGTGATGAGGCACCAGGGAGAACCCCGGTCCGTCACAGAGCTCCTGTGGAGCCTGTCGCTGTCCAGACAGCACCGTCTCGCTCTACCAGCAGGGGGAGTAGCGCAGCTGATGGCTGCGGGCGGAACCCAGAGCGTCAAAATAGCGTGCGCTTGATTGACGGTTGGCAATCAAGAGACGAAATAAAGCTGGAAAGTTCCTAACACATGACAGAGAGTTCCGACACACGCAGAACCTGGCGCATCCACCAGGTGGAGAACATTAGCGCAGATATCACGTTGCAGGTGGAGCGTATTGTGTTCTGAAAGCGAAGAACCCTGGGGTTTTATGGCTCCTTCAGACGGGAGCGGAGAACGTTTGGTGTGTTGGGACACGTCCACATGACACGAGACCCATGTTTATAATTCATACTCTGTGACGAAGGCTTTCCACAGCATGCAGACACTGACGCCGGCCCTCAATCGCAGTTCCAATTCATCCCTCTGATGCTGAGGTCAGGACTTATGAACCTTCCCCGTCCTTTGTGGGGTGAAATAAGGACCTTCCCCAAACTGTTGGAAGCCTGCATGGTGCTTGTTTGTAGACATCTGTAGTCATGGCGACACCGACGACATTCCTTCTTACAGCCCATAATAAACAGTACTGTCCATGTCCCTGACAGCTGTCCACATGTTGTTGGTCACATGGTGTGGGAGACTGGAGCGCACGGCGTTTCATCAACACGGAACTCCAATGGTAGCAGAAAAGCAGCGGACCCAGAGGGGAGCCCTGTGGGACCCCGGCACATCCGTCTGTCCGGCAGAAGTGTGTATTTTTAGTGGCGTTGCTCGGCGTGGAGGTTAATGGATGTGCAGATAACCGAGTTCGGGCCGAATCCATCCCGCCGATTGATCCTCCACCGACCCTCTGCGGAGCGGCTCGCGTTCCAAAATCGAACCGTGAATGCTCGGGGTTGAAAGCCCTGCGAGCCGTCTGGCGTCTTTACAGGAATCTTCTATTTTCGCGACTCCCACATTCATCTGGCCTGGGGGGTGGGTGGTTGTGGGTGGGGGCGCATTCATGAGTCGAACCGCTCACCAGGGAGTCGAACAGTGAATCATTTCACAAATCAGGGACAGAAACGAAAAAAACAGGAGATTATGCAACCGGAGTCAGAAACAAATTACAGATCCCTAACCGCACAGCAAGGTGGCGTAGTGATTGGCATGTTCTTCTCTCAGCGCTGGGGATCCGGGTTCGAATCCCGATCTGGGTGGAGATTCCATGTGTTTCCATCACTGATTTCTTCTCACAGTCCAAAAGCATGGATTCAAGGTGAAGTGGCGGCTCTAAATTGCCCCATATAGAGTGTGTATCCAGAGATAGTCCTGTCCTGGGTATATCTGCCCAGCACCCGAAATGTTCCCCAGTTGATGAACAAAGGAAGCAAAGGAAAGACCCCCCCCCCCCACACACACACACACAACCGTAGTATAGGAAGATATAGAGAAATACGTTCTAATTATTCATTCATTATCTTTTGCTTAATCCTCTACTAGGGTTGTAGGGGGTGGGGAGGGGTCCCCATGCCCATACAGGGGAGAACGTTCCGGACATCACTCTATCGCTGTACACACACTCACTCACACAGGCATACTCTATATGGGGCAATTTGGAGAATTTAACATTCTCCCCTGGATGGGCGATCCTAGTTAGAGGATAAAGCTGAAGATGATGAATGGTACCATGTTTGTTATTGATATTAAAATGACCCAGTGTTTTGAACAAGTGATTCAAATAAATCGATTCGTACGACTCAATTCGACACATGGCAGTCGGCTCCCCCCCCCTCCCTCCCTCCATCCCTCGCTCCATCCTCCCACGCTCCCTCTGTTCTGCAGCACTCTCCTCTCTCCTGCAGAAGCCGCTCCATCCCTCCGGCTCTCCCCGCGGCTCTCCCTCCCCGCTGCCCGCTCCCCCTGCCCCGCTGCCCGCTCCTCCCGCTCCATCATGCCGCGATGCGCCGGGTGGAGGTCGGCCGCCGGCGGCGGTGAGAAGCGCCGTCACCGGGGAGCGGCACCGGGCCGGGGCGCACTCTCCAGCGGCGCGGCTCTCCGGACCTGATGGACGGGTCCGGGTCCGGGTTCGGGTTCGGGTTCGGCTTCGTCAGGATGCCCAGACTGCCGGGGTGAGTGCCGCCGACTGCCGAACCGGAACGCGCATCCGCACCGGCGGCGCGCTTTGATCCACAGCCTTCAAAGAACACGGCGCGCGACACTTCGTTACGGTATGGGGTGTGTGTGTGTGTGTGTGTGTGTGTGTGTGGGGGGGGGGGGTATGGGGTGTGTGTGTGTGTGTGTGGGGGGGGGGTGTTGGTTGGGTGATGGTTGGATGGAGGTTCGGTGCTGCACCTACCTGTTCAACCCCAAAACTCCGAGGAATCGCTTCCATCAACTGACTCACCTGCTTCGCTTCGGCGACTCCGCTGACGTCATCCCTCCCACCTTTATTTTGTTCGATCGTTCGCTTCGGTGATAATCGTTATTTTAACATAAACACGTTTTAATCATCATAATCAGCACATCTCACCTTTAATTCCTAACCTGCTGATTTTCCCGCCACGCTCCGCCTCACCTGCGTCACTGTTCTCAGGTGTGATGGCCCCGCCCCCACTGTTAATCTGTCAGGTAACGTGATTATTAATTAGTTTTACAGAATCGTTTATGTGTGTCTGCACAGCCACGCTGAAGCGACGCGTGGTCTGTAAATGGCTGGGAGAACATGCCAAATAACATATTTTTTGATTCACTGAGTCATTGAGTCATATGGCGGTTCAAATGAGCGCGGTGGCTTAGTGTTTTGGCATGTTCTCCTCTCAGCGCTGGGGATTCCCAGTTTGAATCCCCACCTGGGTGGAATTTGCGTGTTCTCCCCATGTCCGCGTGTGTTTCCTCCGGGTTCTCCGGTTTCCTCCCACAGTCCAAAAATATGGATTCAAGGTCAATTGAATGCTCCAAATTGCCCCATATAGAGTGTGTCTGTGTGAGTGAGTGTGTGTTCAGTGATAGATTGCCCCCCTGTCCTGAGTGTTTCTGCACAGTGCCCGAAACGTTCTCCCCTGGATGGGCATGGGCATGCCCCCCCCCCCCCCCCCGCGCCCCGCGGAAGATAAGGGATGGATGGATGTATTCAGTCCTTTGTCTTCCCATAATGGTGATGATTCTGAATCGGTTTAAATGATTCACTTGTGTGGAGGAAATGATTCAGAAGGCCGTGTGCAGGAATGTAAGCTCTAGATCATCAATAGTTGAGCAGCGTGAGTTCCTCCTCCACACCGGCTCATTTATTAATGACCTGAGGAGAGGTAGAGTTACACACACACACACACACACACACACACACACACACACACACACACACACCACAGACTCAGAGGACAGAAGGACTCAGACTTTATCAGAAACATGACGGTGACTCGGTGCTGTTCTAACCATTCACCACCTCATCTGGTGAGTCTTCCACCTCCATCCTCACCTCCATCCTCACCTCACTTTACCTCCATACCTCACCTTCATCCATACCTCACCTTCATCCATATCTCACCTCCATACCCTCCCTTCCTTATCTCACCTTCATCCATATCTCACCTCCATACCTTACCTTCATCCATACCTCACCTCCATCCATACCTCACCTTCATCCATACCTCACCTCCATACCTTACCTTCATCCATACCCCACCTCCATCCATACCTTACCTTCATCCATACCCCACCTCCATCCTTACCTCACCTCCATACCTCCATACCTCACCTTCATCCATACCTCACCTCCATACCATACCTTCATCCATACCTCCATCCTTACCTCACTTTACCTCCATACCTCACCTTCATCCACTGAATTAATTCTGATGATTGATGATGTCATAAAGAGCTATGATGTCATAGATGTATAACTATGTACATGAGGTATGCACATTAATGTCAACGTTTTACATTTTTAATCATTATTTAATTTTCTTACTCTGTTAATTAGTAGGGGTCTTTATTAGACTCACCTCTGTGTTTCTGCGCCTCCAGCAGCTCCACCTCTGGTACTGATGGGGTTTGTAGTTCTGCAGTTCCATTCTGTAGTTCAAAAAAATGTAAAGTGTGAATCAGTATATACAGCACTAAAATCATCGAGTCAGTGCACGAATCAGTGAATCCTTAAGACAATGTTGAGATTGACCCCTTTTTTATTTTTTTATTTTATTTTATTTTTTTTAAAGGAATCAAATACTGAATCAGAAAGGTGTCAAGTGATGAGTCAAGATTTGATCATTAAATTGAGTGAATCATTGCTTGAATCAGTGAATTGTTTGGTTACGACATTTAATTGGGTCAACCTTTTGGAACAAGCGTAAAGATAACACCCCAAAATTTAGCGAATCATTGAGACATGACCCAGACTCAGAACTCATAAATTAAGATTAGATCTCAATATTCAGTGAATCAGTGTCTGAATCAGTGAATCCCAAAATCGTTAATCAATCGATTCATTGAACTGTAGATTCATCTGACCAGATTAGAACCTTAAATTCATCAAATGAGTGTTCGATTAAGTGAATCACTGAGTCAAATTCAGATACAACTCAGTAAGTCGGTGCTTGAATCAGTGAATCGTTCAGTCGTGAGTCACTGCAGAGTCCATCCGTACGGTCAGTGGATCAGGGAGTTAAATCTGACAACTGCTGATTGGTTGAAACGCACCTCTGTCCGGTTCCTGTTTGAGAACCGTGGGATTTGTTCGTCTTGTTCTCCCGCAGCCACAGAATCAAATCCACCGGTGGATGGACGTCTTCGTCTCACGGACCCGCGAACGGTTGGGACGGCGCGTCCAGCAGTGACGAGCGCAGCTGCTTCATCAAGTGAGTAGATCCGTCAAACGAGGGCGGTCCGGTCGGCTGACCACGCCCCCCCCGTTGACCTCCTGTCACTCTTACATAATGATGCGGCAGCTGTGGAGGCGGGGCTTGAGGCCGTGATCAGCGGCGAACACTTTGCGACGGAACGATGGAACCGCAGTCTGCTCTCGGGGCAGGAGGGGGCGCGTGGGTGACAGCTGACGGACTCAAATTACCGTCTTTAAAACTGGGCTTTGCTTCCGTTCCTTCAGCGGTGCGCCGAGGGCTGTGTTTACTTCATCAGCGGGCGTCGTCTGAACGGAGAACCTCCGACGTTCCGTTATTATTGCTGAACTATTCCTGAGGTCACAGGCATTTAATAAACAATGGAACGTCGGGGAACTTTCTAGGTTTGCGGTTTACAGAAGGTGCAGGTATTACCCAGAATTCATTGTTCCATCCGAGATGTAGCCAAACAGCCGCAGAGCATGATGCTACCACCACCAGGTTTCACCGCTGGGTTGAGGCTCTCCAAAATCCAGATGCAGATGGTTCTCTGTGGAGATCAGCCATGTGCACTGCGGTCCATTGTTCTCCAGATGGTGGACCCAAGAACGTAAACAAAAGCCAAAGTGAGTTAGTTGCTTTAAAATGACCTCCATGACCCCATGGACTGTTACACGCAGTGATCCCGGCGAGATGCTCATTGATGGAGCACTGCTGAGGAACGTTGGAATGTTGGAGTCCAAAGTAGGAGTAGATCTTGATTGAGGATGAGTCCCCCACTGAGCCCCGGTCCTCACAAGGCAAGGTTTCTCTCAGTACTGGGGATTCAGGTTCAATTCGGGGTTTGCATGTTCTCCCCGTGTCCACGTGGGCTTCCTCCGGGTTCTCCGGCTTCCTCCCACAGTCCAAAAACATGCACTCAGGGTAAATTGTATATTCTAATTTGCCCCTATAGAGTGTGTCTGAGTGAGTGAGTGTGTGCCCGGTGATAGATTGGCGCCCTGTCCTGGGTGTATCTGCCCGAAACGTTCTCCCCTGGATGGGCATGGGGAACCCGCACACGGCCCTAGTAGAGGATAAAGCGGAAAGTGATGAGATGTTCACATCATCATGAGAGAACATGCCAATACCAATATTAAAGAACGTCATGATATCAAAACATGATATATATATATATATATATATATATATATATATATATATATATATATATATATATACGGGAGCAGATTGTGGTGAGGGGGTGGTCCAAGGAATGTCCACGGACCCCAAAGATAAGTGTAATGGGACGTTTTGGCCGTGGGGTCCACATGGTTTGGTTTGCTGAGCTTCTGTTCGGAGCTGTTCCTTCAGTTCTGCTCTGAAAGACTAATTACAGCTCTGCAGCATGCGGGGGCTTCGCATCTGTCAGCACAGCCAGGCTGGGGGGGGGGGGGGGGTGCACAGGGTGGCACTGAGCAAAACTCCAATTAGCAAACAATGACGCTCCTCTCAAAACCCATGACGTTAACATCATTCCACCAAAAGTGTGTGGACATCTGAACGTTCCACCTTCCTAGGTCTTCCCACCTCCGGAACCTGAAGGTGAACTCACTGAGGGATGGTTTTTAAACATGTTGAGATGTTGACATGGACGTCATGATGACCTCATCGTCTGATGACGTCACCGCAGCGCAGAAGAACTCGGGTTCCTTTTCCTTAATTCTGTATAAGCGAGAACCTACAAAAGAGTTCCCTTTGGAACCCTTGAGGCCATGGATTGAACGTTCCTTTGACGTTTCCAAACGTTCTCTTAGGTCTCATCTTGTAAACACCAACAAGTAATTAGGATTCGTTTCAGAATGAACAGAAGTACTGGAATCATTTCAGTGAGTCATCCGTAATGGTTCACCAGCTCGACTGAGTCATTCTGTTGGTGTGGCGTGACGAGGCTTCGGTTATTAGTTCTCAGTTCATAGAGTTCCAAAAGCTGAAGAAAAAAAACACAGAGGGAAACGTACCCGTGTTCGCTAAAGGGATCAAATCTGGAGTGTTCAAAGGAATCGATTCACTACAATGATTTGAAAGTGGCACATCACTAATAACACCATAGTGAACAGAGGTGGTCCACGGTTTTAGAACTTAAACCCATCCATCCATTATCTTCTGATTAATCCTTTATTAGCATCACGGGGGGAGGGGGGTGGATGTTTTGGGCGCTGGGCAGACACCCAGGAACAAGACACCAATCTATTACTGAGCACTTACTCACTTACACATACTATATAGGGGCAATTTAGAGCAGTCAATTCACCTTGAATCCATGGGAGGAAAACGGAGAACCCGGAGTTAACCCATGCGGACACGGGGAGAACATGCAAACTCCATGATTTAATTATAAATCCGATGTTTAGTTGTTTGATCGAGCAGGTAAAGTGTTCCTAATAAAGTGGCCAAATTTGTCTTCCATCCTCAGTTCTGTGTCCCAGTCAAGTTCCCTTGAAGAAGTGCACTTGGGACTGGAGAGCGACAGGCTTGCATCTCGCAGAGTGGAAATGAGACGTGACCCTGTTCTGGGCTTCGGCTTTGTTGCGGGCAGCGAGAAGCCGGTGGTGGTGCGTTCCATCACGCCAGGTAACGAGATTAACGATGGCCTCCAACATCACCTCTGATCTTAATTCACCTAGTCATTAAAGTCGTTTAGAACGTTCAGAACGAAGGACGCGAAAAATCAGAGCGATTCGGAAAACAACCGACAATAGGACGCGATGCATCGGTTCTTCTGTTGAATTAAGAAGAACCTTTGTGGGTTAAGGTTCTAAGCCTGGTCTGATCACAGGAGGGCCTTCAGAGGGACACCTGATTCCAGGTGATGAGATCATCATGATAAACGAGGAAGCGGTCAGCAGCGCCCCCCGGGAACGCGTCATCGACCTTGTCAGGTAAGCGCCAGCTGAAACTTGCCCATTAGAACTCTCCCGCCAGCCAGGGAACCGGTTCCGTTCCATTTCATGCACCTTATTTTGAACCAATCAGCACGTAGGAAGTTGAAACCAAGAGATATTTGGTTTATTGGCATGAGTCTTCATTTGTGGGCATGTCTGGTTTTCTATACGATGGGCGGAGTCCGGTTCCACGGTCTGTAGTGGATAAAACCAAACGTCAGTAACGACGGCGACGATGTCTACAGGTTCACTGAGAGCGCTGCGATCCATGTTCTACTTCTATGCGGCGCTCTCTGCTGGTGACTTTGAATAAGACTGAACGGAACCAGTTCCTGATACTGTATAATACCAAATGTTTTTCTATGTTCCCCGTTTGGTTCCTCTGTCCCTCTTCTGTTCACTTTGTGTTCCATCACCTGTATATGATGTCCCGAGGTGTTGAGTTGGATGGTTCCGCCATCATTCTGTGATGTTCTGTTTGTAGGAGCTGCAAGGAGGCCATGTGCTGACGGTTGTCCAGCCCTACCCCGTAAGTGCTCCATCGTTTCTACCCGTGATCTTCTAGATACATTGGGCTTGTTGTCATGTTGCGTGGGTGGGTAGGGCGTTGCTTGAGTGTGTGATCCAGTCTGGTTTGAAGGACTGAAACTTTAATCAATCTCGTCTAGTCACCAAAGTCTGCCTTCATGAGCGCCGCCAAAAAGGCCAAGCTGAAGTCCAACCCTGTGAAAGTGAGATTCGCAGAGGAGGTCATCATCAACGGACAAGTTCCCGTAAGAACATCAAATCAATCAATCGAGACAACACGAGATACGAGGGTTTTTCTCCATTTCCAACCTCAGCTAGTATCTAAAATTGGACCGCCATCATGTGGGTGTTTACGAACTTTTGAGACGCCCTATAGTCCGGCGACTGACAGGGACGTTTGTTCACGTTATTTCCACAGGAGACGGTGAAGGACAATTCTCTCTTTTCATGCCAAACGTTCTAAAGGTGTATCTCGAGAATGGACAGACCAAGTCATTTCGGTTCGACTCGAACACCTCATTAAGGTACGTCCAAGACACCGAAGACAACGACCGACTCAAAGGCATCAGTAAATAAATATGTGTTTGAGGTTTAAAGTAAGCTAGAACCTCGGACCGAGGTAGCGCAGATATTCCGTAAACAAGGAACCTTGCCTTGTTTACGGAACCTTACACGTTGCCTATGGATACTAATATGTCGCTCCCAAAATGATGAAGGTTCGGAGGACATCAGACAGTTTTCGCCCCCTGGTGGTCACCAGGACTTGTTGGCTCATAATTCTCAGACCATGTAGAACTTTCCATGTGTTCTAATGTTTCTTTAAAATGCTTTGTGTGAAGGACGTCCTCCAGACGCTGCAGGAGAAGCTGTCCATCAAAAGCATGGAGCATTTCTCCCTGATGCTGGAGCAGAAGACGGAAACCTCCAGCACCAAGCTAATGCTGCTCCACGAGCAGGAGATGCTAACTCAGGTATGGGCAGCATTCTTTAAATGGGGCTGACTCCGGAACAGTTGCAGTATTCATTGTTTTCCTTTAAAGCACTTTGTTCTGCACTTCCGCTGGGTTCCAGGGAAGTGGGCGGAGCTTTCTAAACCCACGCTGTGTTCCTCAGGTGACGCAGCGGCCTGGCTCACACAATATGAAGTGCTACTTCCGCGTCGCGTTCGTTCCCAGAGACCCGGTAGAACTTCTGCGTCATGACCCTGTAGCCTTCGAGTACCTCTATGTGCAGGTAACCGTGATCGGGGTTCCAATGCTCTACGGCACAGCTGTAAAGAGGAGGTTGGAGTGAAGATTGGATGAGGTGGAGAACCTACAGTCTTTGATCTTTGATCTATTTGGATCATCAGATGTAAGGGGACCAATGTAGGTTCTGTAATGTGGTACAGGGGTATGATAAGAGCAAGGGATGGGGTTAGGGTTCCATAGGTTCAGGTCAGGAGGTTCCATACAGGATACTTCACCTAAATAACGATGCCCCTGTCAAACCTGTATGGAACCCGCATGAAGATGCTGACCAGGCACCTCCTGTCTTCAGAGTTGTAAGGACGTGGTCCTGGAACGGTTCGGCTCGGAGCTGAAGTACGACATGGCCCTTCGTCTGGCCGCTCTGCAGATGTACATTCTGACAGTCAGCTCCAAGCAAACGCAGAAGGTCTCCCTCAAGTACATCGAGTGAGTAACGAGACGCCACCTCCTCCAGATTTATGTTCAGAGTGAGATCGAGAGCGGTGTGAGAACGTGGCCCGAACCTTCGTCCACTCTTCCCTCTCTTTCGCTGTCCGTGCAGGAAGGTCTGGGGACTGGCTCTTTTCCTGCCTCCAGCGGTTCTCTCCAGCATGAAGGAGAAGAACATCAAGAAGGCTCTTGCTCACATCCTGAAAACCAACCAGAACTTGGTTCCTCCTGGAAAGAAGGTAAGCAGGGATTCGGAGAATCGCCCGGAGGCCCCAGGTGACCTTCTGGTGTGGGTCCCCTTGCTTTGCCCAGCAATGATAGATCAATGACCTAGATCTGGTTAACAAGGTTTTCCAGGCTCAAGCACAATGAGGAGTGGTCCATCTTTGTTTCTTTACACAGTTGACGGCACTTCAGGCCAAAGTTCACTACCTGAAGTACCTGAGCGATCTGAGACTGTACGGCGGCAGAGTCTTCAGGTCCACGTTGCTGGTGAGTGTCTTCTCTGCGAGGTTCTGCGTGTTGATGTGCCATGTTCCGGTTCTCGGGTTGGGTACCGTGGGGTTTTTGATCCGGGTGATTTTGATTTGCGTCAGCAATCGGAGAAGCACACCGAGGTAACGCTGCTGGTTGGACCGCGGCATGGAATCAGCCACGTCATCAACCCCAAGACCAACATGGTGGCTCTGCTCGCCGACTTCAGCCACGTCCAACGCATCGAGATGTACGCCGAGGACGAGGGCAACATCCGCGTGGAGCTCCACGTCCTGGATGTGAAGGTGAACCAAGATCTGGGATCTCTTGATTAAACAGATTGGTTCTTCGGTGTGTGTGTGTGTGTGTGTGTGTGTGGGGGGGATTCTTTAGGCATGTAATTAAATGATAATAAAAGTATAATAATCATAAATTAGATTTTTATTTATTATTATTTAGCCCATCATTCTGATCATGGAGGGGAGTGATGCCATGAATCTGGCGTGTCTGACGGCGGGGTACTACAGACTGCTGGTAGATTCACGAAGATCTATTTTCAACATGGCCAACGCAGGCAAGTGGTGGATATCAGGTGAATAACGGGTAATAGGGTATGCGGAACTTAATGTTTTTGGAGATTGGTTAATTGGGCACGTAGAGAGATGAACCGGTGGTTGACGTCTACGATGTAGTGTCTACATTTCGTTTATCTTTGCAAGAACAATATTTCCGGGTTCTCATTGCGGTTCCTTCTGTCATAGGCCATGAGAACAGAGAGAAGCACCACTTTCAGGGCATGGGATGGAACTACGGTTCCTGTAGCGGCTGTGAGGATCACTGTGGAAGACTTTCAGATCCGGATTCCACGTCCATGTACATCAGTGAGCTTCACCAAGCGCAGCAGAACAGCAGAACGGCGAGGGTGCCAGGCCACGCCCAGCCGCAGTCCTTTTTCAGAAGCAAAGCCTACGACTCACCGCGGAACAGCGCCAAGGCGTCCTTCATTTTTGGGGATCTTCCTTTCGATAGCGTTAACCCTCAGAACCTTGGGTACCAGCGCTTAAAGGAGGAGCTTCTAGACGTTCCAGAGGACCACGGGACAATGTTTCGGCAGCAGGGTGAATACAAGCCCCTGGAACCCTGTTTAGACATGGATGACTTCCAGTACAGGAACCACATGGTCTACGGGGAGGCCAAGATCTTCGGTATGACGGAGGGAATTGAGGAGCCTCTGCTACATGACATCTGCTACGCCGAGACCACTGACGATGGCGAGGACGATGACGATGTCAGCTGCGAAGACGACATGTCGATGATCGCTATGGCGGACTCCCGTGAAAGAGCCCTGTCCCTGCTCTCCCTCTCTGAATCTAGTGACGACATCATCGACTTGACTTCCCTCCCGCCGCCACCAGAGGTAACTAACAGCGAGGACAGTGACGTCCTGTTACAGTCGCTAAACTCGGCCATAGCGGCCCCGCCTCCAGGATTCCGGGACAGCTCGGATGAGGAGGAGCACCAAGCCGGCCGACACCTGGACGTCCCAGTCTCTCTAATCGATGCCATCCCGATGAAAGTGGACAGGCGCACCGAGGAGGTGCTGGACGACACCGTGGTATCTACACTGCAAGCCCTAGAAGCTTTGGCGGCCTCTGAAGACCAGACCCACTTACAATCAGACAATAGTTCAGGTTCTTACTCTATCGTAACCTTCATCCACTGATGGCGCGCCATCGTCCAACCGTTGACTTTTGGTTTTCCATACCGTGTGACCACATTCCGTTTAAATGTGTCGCTGTTTCTGTGAATCACGTTCCTTCTTTTTCATTCTTCCATCCATTTGTTGGTGTCAACTTCATTTTTTGTACAAATAAACAGCCTTTACATGATTGGCATGGTGTCCAATTGGCTAAACTGTTTCTCTTTCTGGCAAACAGGTGTCCCAATTTCTCGATCCTATAGTCCTGAATCGGATTCTGGGAACGAGACTAATTCCTCTGAAATGACCGAGAGCTCAGAGCTAACAGCGGCCCAGAAATTTTCAGACAACCCCCTGAAAATGTTCGTAGCCACTGCCGAAGGCTATCAGACACTGGATGCCGAGAAAACAGAGTTTCGGTTGAGGCGTGACGGCACCCCCGAGCCAAGACATATGGAGGGTGACCTCAAGACGTCTCTAGAGATGGAACCTGAAGCGATGGAAACCAAATTGCTGTCCGAGTACTTTAAGAGAGACCGACATGTGCTTGGTGGCCAGGACTCCAGTCAAATGACGACTGGGTGTCACTTAGAGGAAGTTGTTGGGCGATACAATGTAGGTCCCTTTGGCCTTCCAATGGCTTTTCCATGTCAAGGCCACTCCCAGACTCAGGAAGAAAATCGTGTTTACTTTGAGCCTCACAAGGACAACTCTGGCAGCTTAACCCACCCTAGAGGTCCTACCAAGGACTTTACCACTTACCCCATAGCCGAAGAAACTTACTCAGCCCAGGAAGCCGCAGGTAAACTGCCAGTTAGGTTGCCTGCTGCAGAGAAGGACAGTGGGTGTTTGTATGATTACCGTTTGCCTAAGAGGATGTCCTCGCTCCAGAGTGAGGGTGTATATTCCCTTCAGAGCTCTCAGTGCTCGTCTATTGATGCAGGGTGCAGCACCGGAAGCAGCAGTTGTGTGACACCCATGGATTCGCCACTTTGCATATCTGATGATATCCACTTGATAGCCGCATCTCCTCTGAGAGGCCAAGGATATGCAAATGCAGAAGAAAAGGGCTTTGGTCACGGTCCACATGGTAAAGTCGTCCCCCAGATGGCCGATCCCACAGCCACCCTGAAGCCCCACGGGAAAACCGGGTCCGAGCCCGGGGCAGGACGAGAAGGATGCCAAAGGATGCCCAAGATGAGAGAAACAACAGGTACTGTCTCCACTATTATTTATTTTATCCCACTATGTACAGACCTCACTATTTGGGTGCAGCACCGGAAGCAGCAGTTGTGTGACGCCCATGGATTCGCCACTTTGCATATCTGATGATATCCACTTGATTGCCACTTGGGTGGTTATGTGACCCCTATTTCTTAAGGCAGCATGAATAACCCTTGTCCTTCATGCATTGTATTGGCATGTTCTTCCTTTGTGGGATTGGGTGCCAGTGTTCTATTTTATAGTGTAACATCAAATCAATTGTAAGCTCTAATTAACTCTTGGTCTTTTCCACCACAGTGTAGTCCAGAGGTCCTGAAGCGGAAACACAGGTCCGTGGTACGTCTGTACCCACCCCAACCTGCACCGACATCCAAATGCATGGTACACTTGCCAAAATTAGGGGTTTCTTCTCAAGATTTTCCCCCTGGGTGTCCAAGTGCCCAAGGAATCCCAGACCAAATCTGTGGACTCCAACCTCAACCTTGACCACCACTGGTTGGCAAACTTGGAAGTGGACACACGAAGGAGCCCTGATGTTCTGGATCAGTGTCCCCTGAAGGACGGGCGAGTTGTAGGCTACATCAGAAACCAAGAGCGTCGTCCGGGTTGTACAGAGATTCCCCCGAATCCTTGGACCTACCTGCTGTGACCTTCTGAGACAGAAGACCAAAATGAGTTTTCAAACTGACTTAATTTAAAGCCATACGTGGAGTCATGTGATTATGGGATACTGTCTCCGTGGGATACTGCGTGCTGATTGGTGTAAATTGCTTTTATAATCCACGTCTGATGTATATTTTGGTTAATGTTTATGAAACGGATGAGTATATTGTACTGAATAAACTGGGGGGAGGTGGGGGGATGCATTGGGACTCACAAACAGACAAGTGGTGGACGAACGACTGAACCCCATGCAGTGAGGCACTGGGACCGCTGGCCCCCTTGTTTGGTCCGTCACCTCGTTTTTTTTAATGGTTTGGAAACGTTTACTCGGCTAAAGACGCTGTTTGTGACCATGAAGTTGGGAGGTCTACCTCAGAGAGGTTTACATTGGAAAGGTATACCTCTTAGACGTTTGTCTCTGAGACTTTTACCTTGGAGACATTCAACTTTGAGACGTTTAACACTTAGACGGTTACCTCAGAGACGTTTACGTCTGAGAGATTTAACTTGGAGACATTTACCTCTAAGATGTTTACCTCGGAGAGGTTTACTTTTGAGACGTTTACCTCGGAGACATGTAACTCTTAGACGGTTACCTCTTGAGACGTTTACCTCGGAGGTGGTATAACTTGGAGGCATTAACGTCTTAGAGGTTTACCTTGGAGACATTTACCTCGGGGAGGTTTACTTTTGAGACGTTTACCTCAGAGGGGACTCCTTCGGATATGTATAACTTGGAGACGTTTACTTCGGAGACGTTTAAGACATAACGACGTCGTTTTTCGGGATATTTGGAGCGTCAAACTGAATTATTTATTTAATTTATGTTCCTCGAATTTTTAAAGATCAAACATGAACGTGCTTCACTTTTAACACTTATTAACTTATTAAGCACATAGAAGTGTGGAGATTCGATTCGTCCACTTCCTGTTTGTCCTGCCTGTATAACTGCTTCAGCCATAAAAGGGGGCGTGGCTTTAGCTCTATCCATACAATGTGAATGATTTACATTTATAAGCACAATAAATAATAAAGATCTCCAGTTTGTCCTAGATCCTAATGCCCGTTTTCATAATAGGTTCCTTCTCTCTTTCTTTCTCACTCTCTCTCTCTTTCTATCCCTCTCCGACTCTCTCTCTTTCTCTCTCTTTCGTATCACTTCCTCTTTCATTGTGTCCTGCGTGCATTTATTTAAAAAAATTCGCTCTGATTTCAGACGAAACCCGACTTCTGTAAACTCCCTATACCACTACCATACACCTTCATCTTACACCACTTTATACCTCCACCTTAAAGCCTCGTCATTATGCCCCCACGTTTTACCACACCACCTCTCAAATTGACCCTAACTCTAACCCTTTCCTTATACCACCACCTTACAACAGTTTCTCATTACCCCAAAACCCTAAACTACCACATTACACCTCCAGCCGACACCATTGTTTCACAAATCTACCTTACACCACTTCCTAACAACCTTAAATTACATCACCACCACCAGGACAGGACGCCAATCCATTGCTGGACACACACTCACTCACACACACACACACACACACACACACACACACACACTCTATATGGGGCAATTTGGAGAACTCAATTGACCTTGATCCATGTTTTTGGACTGTGGGAGGAAAGCAGAGAACCCGGAGGAAACCCACGCGGACACGGGGAGAACATGGAAACTCCACCCAGATTGGGATTCGAACCGGGAATCCCCAGTACTGAGAGGAGAACATGCTATACCACTAAGCCACCGTGCAGCCCTTAGAACAAGAACAATGAATCTGAATTTGAAGATGAAGAGCTGGAATGTTGGTCCATAAATATACACCATGTCCATTTTATGATTATAGAACTACAATGTCCATCTATATTCTGAGGTAACGGTGTAGAGTTCCTGTGCAGGTTCTTGTCCATGTCCCGTCGCCCGCGGTGACCACTCGTTTGTGTAATCTGTCAGAGCTGCTTCATGCATGAGCCTCTTTCACAGCTCGCGAACCTCTGGGTTTCGATTTTGAGGAACTCGGCGGAGTTAAATTTAGCCGCTCTCACCTGCGACTTCGCTTCGACGGGTTAAAAAAGACAGAAGAGGAAAGAGGACCACACTGAACCTCAGACGCCGTGCCGTCAGGACATGAACTAAAGCCTGCGACCAGAAGGTAGGCGTCTGCATTCATGTTATAATCTGAGATTATATTCTGAGTAATGACAAAACAATCAGATTAATTACAGGAGTAATTACATCAAACGTTATTCATATTATTTACAAGATTCATTATAAACATCCAAAGTTCCAATCTAGAATTACTTATTGACTTGATCCATGTTTTTGGACTGTGGGAGGAAACTGTTACCTCAGAATACAGATGGACATTGTAGTTCTATAATCATAAAATGGACATGGTGTATATTTATGGACCAACATTCCAGCTCTTCATCTTTAAATTCAGTCTCATTGTTCTGACTTGTGGTGTTCTCATTTGTAAGTCGCTTTGGATAAAAGCGTCTGCTTAATGACTAAATGTGTAAATGTGTAAATGTGTAACTGGAGAACCCAGAGGAAACCCACACGGACACGGGGAGAACATGGAAACTCCACCCAGATGGGGATTCGAACCGGGAATCCCTAGGGCTGAGAGGAGAACATGCTAAACCACTAATCCACCGTGCCGCCCTTGTTATTTTTTTATTATATAAATTTTATTATGCGGCACGGTGGATTAGTGGTTTAGCATGTTCTCCTCTCAGTCTGTGTGAGTGAGTGTGTGTCCAGTGATAGATTGGCGCCCTGACAGGGTGTATCTGCCCAGTGCCCGAAACGTTCTCACCTGGATGGGCATGGGGAACCCCCCCCGCGACCCTAGTAGAGGATAAAGCGGAAGATAGATGGATGGATGGATGTAACTAATGCAGAACAATTTGCTTGCAGATGGCTGGAAGGACCGTCGCCATCCTCGCTCTTATCTGTCCGGTGGTGTGGTTGGCACCCGATTGGTACCCCAAAACCCTAAAGTGTGATGTTTTCCGTGTGAGCAATGACACAGAGGTGAAGGTGGACTGCTCAAGCAGAGGCCTGTTTGAGCTTCCCAGAGGAATTCCATCCAACACCACCAACCTGACCCTCACCATCAACCACATTCCCGGACTTAACAGCAGCTCGTTCCAAGGCCTCAACAACATCATGGAGATCGACATGCGTTGCAACTGCGTGCCCATCAAGATCGGCCCCAAGGACCACATCTGCACCCAGAGCGTGACCGTTCAAGACGGGACCTTCTCGCAGCTAAAGACTCTTAAGTCGCTCTACCTGGATGGAAATCGCCTCTCCAGCATCCCAAAGGGGCTCCCGCCCAACGTTGTGCTCCTGAGCCTCGAGGTCAACAACATCTCCTCCATTCTGAAGGAAAACCTCTCCGACATAACCAACATTGAGTTTCTGTACCTCGGCCAGAACTGTTACTTTCGAAACCCCTGCAACAGGTCCTACCAGGTCGAGGAGGACGCCTTTCTGCAGCTGGACAAAATGAGGCTGCTGTCCCTCAAGTCCAACAACTTGTCCGAAGTTCCTCAGAAGTTGCCATCGAGCCTTAAGGAGCTCTACTTGTACAACAATAACATACAAACGGTAACGGCTGAGGTCTTTCAGAACCTGACCGAGCTGGAGATTCTTGATCTGAGTGGGAATTGCCCCCGCTGTTACAACGCTCCCTTCCCGTGCACCCCCTGCCCCGATGGTGCCCCTCTCGATATACATAAATCAGCCTTCCTCCATTTGGAAAAACTACAAATCCTACGACTTCACAGCAACTCCCTCACGACCGTCCCTCCTGAATGGTTCCTGGGATGTAAAGACCTTCGGGTGTTGGATCTTTCGAGCAACTTCTTGGCCCTGGAGATAACTCGCCCCTCCTTTCCTCCGGCACTGCCCTTGCTGAAGGAACTGGATCTCTCCTTTAACTACGAGCTTCAACGGTACCCCTCATCTCTTAACCTGTCCAAACAGTTCTCCTTTCTTAAGTCTCTGAGGATTCTTAGAATCAGGGGCTTTGTCTTTCAAGAGCTCAAACGGCAAGACATTCAGCCTTTAACGTCTCTGGATCGCCTTGAAATGATCGACCTGGGCACCAACTTCATCAAGTTAGCCAACTTGAGCGTCCTCAGGGAGATGAAACGCTTCCATGTCATCAACCTTTCGGACAACAAAATATCGTCTCCCTCGGAAGTTGAGAGTGCAGTGGGACTAACAGGTGCTTATGGCGCCATAAAAGAGGACGGCACCTCCCCAATGTCACGAGGTTCTCAGTACCAGAGTGGAGAAGTGAGAGAGATCCACTATTTCAGGTACGATGAATATGCACGCAGCTGTAAAAATAAGGATAAGGAACTTGGTGTACCGAGTCCCTTCACCACGCAGTGCAGTTCTTTCGGGAAAACCTTGGACATCAGCAGGAACAACATATTCTTTTTACACTCGAGGTTCCTGAACCTGGAGGAGCTGAGGTGTCTCAATCTGTCTGGAAACGCCATGAGCCAGGCACTGAATGGTTCCGAGTTTGTGTATCTGAAGAACTTGCAGTACCTCGACTTCTCCAGCAATCGGCTGGACCTGATGTTCTCCACAGCGTTTCAGGAGCTGAGCAACTTGGTCGTCCTGGACATCAGTCACAACAACCATTACTTCGAGGCAGAGGGTTTAACACACATGCTGAATTTCACCAAGAACCTCAGCAAGCTGACCACCTTGATCATGAACCACAATCAGATATCAACATCCACCAACACGGAGATGGAGAGCTTCACCCTGAAGCATCTGGAATTCAGGGGCAACCGTCTGGACATGCTCTGGAGAGACGGCGACACCCGATATTTCAACTACTTCAAGAAGTTGATGGTCTTGCAATCCCTGGACATCTCTCACAACAACCTGAACTTCATTCCCAACCAGGTCTTCCAGAGCCTGCCCGACTCCCTCAGAGAACTCAACATCACAAACAACAAGCTGGTCTCGTTCTTCTGGGAGGGCCTCAGATTCCTGCAAAATCTGCAGGTGCTGGACCTCAGTGAGAACCATTTGACAAGCGTTCCCAGCAGGCTTTCCAACTGCTGTAAATCCATGACCACGATGGTTCTCCGCAAAAACCAGATCTCCAGACTCAGTCCTGAGTTCCTCCAAGGCGCGTTCAGCTTGAAGAAACTGGATTTGAGTTACAATCAGATCAAATACGTTGACGAGTCCAGCTTCCCCGAGGATGTGGTAGACCAGCTGGAGGTCTTATTCTTGAACAACAACAAGTTTGTGTGCTCCTGCAATGCCACCTGGTTTGTCCGCTGGCTCAACCGTACCTCGGTGAACATCCCGAGGCTGGCTACGGATGTTACTTGCTCGTCGCCAGGAACCCAGCGCGGTCAGAGCGTGGTGGAGTTGAACCTGTTGGCCTGTCAGCACAACTCGCTGTCCATCGTTCTGAGTATTTTGTGCACGTCTGTGATCCTGAGCATTCTCGTCTTGTCCATCTCCAGCCATCTCTTCCTGTGGGACGTCTGGTACATTTACCACTTCTGCCTGGCCAAGATCAAAGGCTACCGTCGCCTCCTGTCCGAAAGCATGGCCTACGATGCCTTCGTGGTCTACGATAAGACGGACTCAGCCATCAGTGAATGGGTGATGCAGGAGTTTCGGGTCCAGCTCGAAGATCGTGGAGAACCATGCCTCCATCTTTGCCTAGAGGATCGGGACTGGCCCCCAGGGTGCCCCCTTATCGAGAACCTTTCCCAGAGCATTCAGCTCAGCAAGCGCACCATATTCATCCTGACTGGTCACTTTATCCGCAGTGGCCACTTTAAGATGGCGTTCTACCTCGCCCACCAGCGGCTCCTGGACGAGAAGAACGATGTCATCATCATGATTTTCCTGGAGAGGTTCTCCGCCAGTCACTCCAAGTACCTGAGACTGAGGAAGAGGCTGTACAGGAGGTCAGTTCTGGAGTGGCCCCAGAACCCGCAAGCCCAACAGTACTTCTGGTTCTGTCTTAGGAATGTCATGGCAACCGAGAGCCAGCAGAACTATAATAAACTCTTTAAGGAAACCCTGTAACGTCTAAAGGTTCTCGTGATGGTGGTTCTAATCTTTTAAATATCAAACTAAAATTACAAACGTGTAAAATTCCGGCCACAACAGCCACCGGCCACTTTATTAGAGACGCACTGAGCCGCTGTAGCTGATCACAGATGGGGTTTGTAGTCCTACTGTTCCATTCTGTAGTCCATCTGTTAGTTCTCTTCACTCTGTTCTCTGATGATCAGCACCATGGACTGAGCAGGTGGACGGATGAAACCTATTTGCGCAGAACTGTCTTCCTCGTCTGTTTCTTTTGAGGTGTGACTGGCTTCCTGGAGGTGGAGTCAGACCTTCATCCATGGCTCTGCAGACGAATACTGATGGAACCTGAATATTAATTGGACTGGCGGTCCTGCAGGACGCCCCCTAATGGACTCACATATAGTTTTCCATTTGTTAAATATCTCTACATGGCTGTCCTACACTGTTGTTTCTGCCTGGCCGCTCAAGGAGGACGAGTCCCCCACTGAGTCTCGGTCCTCACAAGGTTTCTTCCTGAAATAACAACATAACAGGGAGTTTTTTCTTGCCACTGTTGCTTCGGCTCGCTCTTTGGGGGTTTAAAGGCTTTTCATTCTGTAAAGCTGCTTTGTGACAATGTACTGTTGTAAAAAGCGCTCTATAAATAAATTACTTGAACTTGAACCTCCTAAATTAACCTCCCTTTTAATAATAATAATAAACTTCTTGGTAACATTTCAGATGGCAGCTTTGAAAGGGATGCTGGGAAATGTCCTTCTAGTGAAACCACGTTGGTGTGATATGCAGGTGTCCTCATACTTTTGTTTGATTCACAGAGGTTCCAAAGCGTCAACAGCGACACCCAGTGGGCGGCAGCGGTACAGTTCCGAAATGGTGAACTTTTCGTTCTAGAACCAAGCCGTCTCTGAGGTTCGGATCACGTGTTTGAATGCGAGCTTTAGATCATTAACGGAGAAGTTGTTGATGTTAAAATTTGTTGGATTTGTACCTTTTTTTGGGTTGAGTTTAAATCGTTAATTTTATCTGTTTATTAATTAATGAAGATTTATTTTGCTCATTTTGAATCACATGGTTTTAAAATTGTTTAATCTGATTAAAGTGAAGTACGAGTTTATGATGATGCTTCTCGACCAATCAGATTGAGCTCAGGACATTAATAATGGAGAAATGATGGCGGTGATGGGGTCGCATCCCGGTGGGGTTTCTGTGATCGGTTACCTGAGTCTGGATCGGCACCTCCATGTTCATCCATTATCATCAGCTTAATCCTCCACTGGGGTCACTGGGGGGGGAGGGTTCCCCATGCCCATCAAGCACAGGACCGGGCGGCACAGTGGCTTAGTGGTTTAGCATGTTCTCCTCTCAGCACTAGGTATTTCTGGTTCGAATCCCAATCTGGGTGGAGTTTGCATGTTCTCCCCGTGTCCACGTGGGTTTCCTCCGGGTTCTCCGGTTTCCTCCCACAGTCCAAAAAACATGGTTCAAGGTCAATTGAGTTCTCCAAATTGCCCCATATAGAGTGTGTGTGTGCATGTGTGTATTTCAGTGTGTGTATATATATATTTTATGTGTGTGAGTATGAGTGTGTGTGTGTGTGCATGTGTGAGTGTGTATATGAGTGTGTGTGTGTGTATGTGTGTATATACGTATATTTTATGTGTATGTATGTGAGTGTGTCTATGAGTGTGTGTGTGTGTATGTGTGTGTGTGTGTGTGAGTGAGTGTGTGTGAGTGTAAGAGCTAATGAAAGTTCTTTTGATATAGGACCTCAGTGCTCTGATTCAGGGTGTGTATTGAGGTTCTTTAATGAGGTTCTTGTATGAGGTTCCTGTATGAGGTTCCTGTATGAGGTTCTTGTATGAGGTTCCAGTATGAGGTTCCTGTATGAGGTTCCAGTATGAGGTTTCTGTATGAGGTGTGTAACTCCAGATCAGATGTGAGGTTGTGAGCTCCACACTCGGCTCATGATTCGGCAAAAAAAGGAAGTGAGGCGTGATTACTTCCTCTCCCACACCGCCCCCCCCCCCACGGCGGGGCGGAGAACCCGGAAGGTTTTATTAAATTTCACGAATGAATAAAAAACCAGATGGAGCAACGAACGCAGCGGCGGAACGGGGAACCACAGAGATATTAATAACACCCCCCCCCCCCCCCCTGCCCTGACGGGCGCTTACGAAATGCCCCCTTACGAAATGCCCCCTCAGCTGGTGGAGCTTCACGGCATCGGGGGCAAACGGGAGTGGGGGTGGGGTGGGGGTTTCTGCCAGTTCATCTAAACTTCCCTAATCTGCCCAGAAGCTCATTCTTGTTTGCGGGAGTGGAACAGCACGCACCTCGCACCGGGGGCCGATCATGGTGAGGCATCCTTTAATACACCTTTAATCTTTTAATTTAATTTTGGAGTGTGGGCAGGGGGGGGGTCGGGGTAGGGGTCGGGCACTGATGTGGGGCGAGGAGGAGGTTCAGGTCAGGACTGCGTAGAGCGGGGTCACGGTGATGCTGGATCAGAGAGGGGCCTTCCCTAAACTGTTTATACAAAGCTGGAGGCATATCGTTCTTTAAAATCAACATGGATTCAAGGTCAATGGAGTTCTCCAAATTGCCCCATATAGAGTGCCAAATTGCCCCCCCTCCCCCGGGTTTCCGATGTCCATCCAGGGGAGAACGTTTCGGGCACTGGGCACATACACACAGGACAGGGGCAATCTATCACTGGGCACTCACAGGAACACACACACTCTACTGCAGGGGTGTCCACACATTTCTGGCCCGAGATCTACTTTTCCATTGGACAGGTCATCGAGATCTAACAGGGTTAATAATTTTTTAGGCTTTTATATTGAAACCTGTTTACACACATCATGTTAGTATTTGGGGGGGCACGTTGGCTTAGTGGTTTAGCACGTTCTCCTTTCAGCACTAGAGATTCCCGGTTCGAATCCCAATCTGGGTGGAGTTTCCATGTTCTCCCCGTGTCCGCGTGGGTTTCCTCCGGGTTCTCCGGTTCTCTCCTACATTTCAAAAACATGGATCAAGTTGATTGAATTCTCCAAATTGCCCCATATAGAGTGTGTGTGTGTGAGTGTGTGCACAGTGATAGATTGCCCCCTGTCCTGGGTGTATCTGCCCAGCGCCTGAGACGCTCTCCCCTGGATGGGCATGGGGAACCCCCCCATTTCTGGGGAACCAGAAATTGCAGCAAAAAGCATGAAAACATTTTTTTAGTACAACCAACCGACCAAACACAATGGAAGTGCAATGGCTATTTGACAAATCAAGCAAAGGCATTTTGAGTTTGACATTGCAAAAAAATATTCCTCCTCTCACTCTAAATGAAAGTGGTATTTTAGTTCTTTTGGAGCGAAGTCCTTCACTCGTCTCGTCAGTCAAATAATGTGCAAAAACAGAAAATATCTAATGTAGATGACTCGCGAGGCAGCGCTTCGGATTTAGGTTCAGAGGCGGGGCCACGGGCTGGTTTTTGGCACAGCGAGAGAGATGGGGGGGAAGCCAGACCGCTTGCGTTCAGAGATCGCGATTCGGAATGAATCACATTGTGTCTTAAAATGTGTGCGCGCGTGTGTATAAGCGCTTCCGATACTCTGTGCTGTAAAAAAAGCGCTGATACGTGATTTTTTTTTTCAAACCACCATCGCGATCGACCGGACACCCCATCGACGTATTGAGCACCCCTGCTCTACTGTATATAGGACAATGTTGAACATTCAATATACCTTGAATCCATGTTCCAGAACCTGGAGGAAACCCACTTGGACATGGAGAGAACATGGAAACTCCACCCAGATTGGGATTCGAGCCTCTAGAGGGCTTACCGCATTTTCTGCACCTAAAAGCCTAAAATGTTCCCAGAAATCGGACATGCGCCTTATACGTGTACTGAGTTCCAAAATCTATAAAAGTATTGTGCGATTGTGGTTTTTTTCCACACATCACCGTCCCTGCTGAAAAAGCAGAGTGAAGAAAATTAATTCGGAGCTTGCCGTCATTCCGGGAGGATTAAATAAAGAACTCCAACCGCTGGACATCGTCGTAAACGGGGCGTTTAAAGTAAAGTTGCGGGCGGCGTGGGAGCGATGGATGATTGACGGCGAGCACACGTTTACTAAAACTCGGGAGGCAGCGGCGAGCTTTCGCGAAAGCCGGCATCATTGCTGAACAGCCGCCCGGAGACGAGACGGACTCGGACATCGATGAGAGGGAACACCGGAGTGCTCGATAGAGAACCGGCTTTTTAATTCAGACACAGAAGACGAGGACGCTGATGGCTTTGTGGGAGAAGAGTGATTAAAAATAATGTGTGTTTTGTCAAGTAGTAGAATAAACTTCATTTATAAATCACCATTTTGTATCCTTTACTTTTCTTGTAGATCGTATGTTTTAGCGAGTGCCTTATAATACGCTGCCGTACAGAATAAGTACCGTACAGAAATAGAGTCCCTAATTCAGACTGCGCCTTATAGTACGGTGCGCCTTATACGTGGCTCAAATACAGAAATAGACCCCGTAATTCAGACTGCGCCTTATAATACGACCTTATGGTCCGTAAAATACGGTATTTAAATATTAATATTTAAACCTGGCAACCAGTGATGCTGAAATGTGATTGGTTAAGTGCTTTAATAAGTAAATACATGTCTGTAAGCGGCGTAACCCTGGAAATGCTCTGACAGAAAGCAGATGGAGCATTTGGAATTATTTAGCGATTTTTAGGCCTTCAGAGAAGAACCTGAGGAACCTGATGACCACCACTGCTTTAAAGTTTAAACAGTATAAACATCTGAAAACCACCAGAATCATGAGAAGTTGTTGTTTTGAAGGTCACCACGGTTCTTTGGATGAAGGTCTCTACCGGGTTCATGTGTCACGGTTCACCTTCCAACTTCAAAGCCCTATAATTTGTCTAGTTCTTTGAAGCTTTGTGTTTGTAATTAATTTCTAATCGTGATGAACGTTCTCGTTCGTACAGGACACTCGTCGTTGGAAGGTGGCGCTGTGGTCGACCCTGGTGTTCATGATGATCTCTGTGTCGTGCAAGATAAACCGCAAGTTTCTGGTGACCCAACCCTGTGACATCTACGAGAACCCAAACGCCAGCACAGTGTACTTCAATTGCCGTAAACGGGGCCTGACCACGTTCCCCTGCCTGTTTCCGAACACCACCACTCTGGATCTGTCCGAGAACCGATTGAGGAACCTGAACAGCAGCTTGTTGCGTGACCTTAAGGCTCTGACGACCCTCAACCTCAACTGGATGAACCAAAGGCACCAGGTGAATATATCCCATGGGATTTTTACAAACCTGACGAAGCTGCAGTCGCTGAGGTTCAGCGGGGCCGCTCTGACACGCATCCCTGCGGAACTTCCGAAGACCTTGATCAACCTGACACTCGCCCAGAACAAAATCGTCTGCCTCGACGCCAAGAGCTTCGCAGGTTTGGAAAATCTGAAATACCTCGACCTCAACAAAAACTGCTACTACTGGAATTCGTGCGGGAAGGTCTTCACGATTTCCAACGGAACCTTCTCGAACCTCGACAAGCTAAAGTTTTTGGATCTGTCCTATAATAACCTCACCGTCATACCTAGAGGTCTGCCAGGCTCCCTGTCGCACCTTCAGCTGGCATCCAACAGCATCCAGCGCATCGGACAGGACGATTTCGCGGGGCTTGGGAACCTGGTATCGCTGAAGATCCAGGGGAACTGTCCACGCTGTCACAACGCCCCGTTCCCGTGTAGACCGTGCACCAACGGCTCCATCGACATCCACGAGCACGCCTTCAGTAACCTGAACAAACTGGAACTGCTTCACATGGCCGGCAACTCCATCGATCATATAAAGCCAGAATGGTTTAAGAACGTCTCAAACCTGAAGGAGCTTTTCTTGTCCTACAACTTCCTGATCGATTCCTTTGAGACGGGGGAATTTCTGATGTATCTGCCCCTACTTAGAAAAATCGACATTTCCTTTAACTATAAAATCAAAGGCTATCTGGAAACGGTTCAGCTAGCGCCCGGCTTCGCCAACCTGACGTCTCTTCACTCGCTGCACATGCAAGGGCTGGTTTTCAAAACAGTTAACGAAAGTACGCTCAGACCTCTGTATGGCCTACAGAACCTGACCACTCTGGACTTGGGGATCAATTTCATTGTGAGAGCCAAGTCTGAAGTTTTCAGGCCTCTGAGGAAGCTGAAGCTCCTCTACCTGGCCGAAAACCGCTTGTACCCCATTACCAACAATGGACCACTGGTGCAGAGCTATGGCGTCAAACCCAACGTTAATCTGCCCCAATTGTCGGGGTCTGAATCCGGTGAGAGAAGGTCTTACGACATGCCCAAGCACCTCGTCAAAGAAGAGTGCTTCAACGCCGGCCGCGTCCTGGACCTGAGCAGGAACAACATATTCTTTATTTCCCCCCAGCAGTTTGTGGGCTATCAGAACATCTCCTGCCTAAACCTGTCCAGGAACGGCTTCGCGGCAGCTCTGAACGGGACGGAATTTGCGTCGCTGCCTCATCTGAAGTATTTGGACTTGTCGTTCAATAAGATCGACTTGGCCTACGATAACGCCTTCCACGAGCTGACCCAGCTGGAGGTGCTGGACCTCAGCTACAACCCTCATTACTTCACGGTGCGCGGGGTCACCAATAGTTTGAACTTCATTGGGAACCTCACGTTCCTGAGGGTCTTAAACATGAGCTTCAACAGCATCTCGACCCTGACCACCAAGTGCATGCACAGCTACTCGCTCAACGAGCTGCAGTTCCAGTCCAATGAACTGGGGACCATGTGGCGGGTGAAGGACCACAGCTACGAAAAGCTCTTCCTGGGTTTGACCAACCTGACGTATCTGGACATCTCACACAACAGGCTGAACAAGATCTCCAGCAGGATTTACAAATACTTACCCGTCACGCTTACCAAACTCACCCTCTCCAACAACGATCTGCTATCCCTCAACTGGACCCTGATGAGGAACTTCACCCGGCTGAAATCCCTCGTTCTTAGCGGAAACCGGCTGGTTTTTGTCTCTCAGAACCTGAGCTTGGACCTCCCTTCCCTGAATCTCCTGGACCTGAGCCACAACTGGATCTCCAAACTCTCCGACGGGTTTCTCATCGGGGCCGTGAACCTTCACTATCTGGACCTGAGCCACAACAGGCTGGCCACCATCAATCAGTCTACGTTCCCATCCGAAGGACCCAACATGGTGACTCTGTGGCTCCATGGCAACCCCTTCCACTGCACCTGTGACCTGATGGATTTCATCCTATGGATCTACGACAGCAACGTGTTCATTCCCAAACTGGTGACATCACTGAGGTGCAACAAGCCCGAGCAAATCCAAGGCCAGGGGGTGATGCACTTCGACATAAAGGAGTGCATCGATAACCATGTGGCATTCCTCATCTACTTTTGCTCCACTTTGCTGATCTTGGGTGTGATGGTGATCACCACGATGATGCACTTGTTCTTCTGGGACGTTTCTTATCTCTTCTACTACATGAAGGCCAAACTGAAAGGGTACCGGAAGCTACACAGCGGCAATAACACCTATGAGGCCTTCGTTGCCTACGATACCAAAGACCCTCAAGTTTCAGAATGGGTCTTGAATCACCTGCGAGTCCAGCTGGAGGAGTGCGGCGACTACTTCCTCCCGATTTGCTTGGAGGAGCGCGACTGGCTACCCGGCTGCCCCGTGGTGGACAGCCTGACCCAGAGCATCCGTCAGAGCCGCAAGGCGGTCTTCGTCCTGACCCAGTCGTATGTAAACAGTGGTTCCTTTAAGATGGCCATGTACCTGGCGCACCAGAGGCTGCTGGACGACAGCGAAGACGTCATCGTCCTGCTGCTGCTCGAGCCCGTCCTGCAGAACTCCCACTTCCTGCGGCTCCGCAGGCGGCTCTGCGACCACAGCGTCTTGGAGTGGCCCCACACGGCCGCTGCCGAGCCCTGGTTCTGGCAGTGTCTGAGGAACGCCATCCGAGCCGAGAACAGTGCCGTGTACAACAGCATTTATTCCAGATACTTCACAACGAGCAAGAGAGTCGGTCAGAAGTGAGGCACGGACCCGGCGGTACGCCTCGGAACCTTCAGAACCCGTCGTTTGCAGAACGTTTTGCTCAGAACAGTTGTCTCTTCAGATTTAGAGCTTGTTTTAGTGCTAAGCCGTCACGACAGAAGGACGTCCCGATTCTCTCCCATACCAAACGGGGGGGGGGGGGGGGGGGTATTTTACTTTGGTAGGTTCACCTTCTTGGATCTACAGCCATAGTTAAGTAATTCCATTCTGTAGTTCCTCTATACCATGGACAGATTGACCGAGCGGGTATTATTTGGGTGGTGGATGGTTCTCTGACATGGTGGTGGTGGTGTGCTACTGTTCCTGAATCACTGATGGAGGATCAGAGGATGGAGAACCGTGATGACCCGCTGTCTCTAATTCTCCATCCACAAGGTGGAGCTGTACGGTGGAGGAGTGCAACAGAGTGTACAGTAAGTGCACCACCATATCTGAGATCATCCACCACCCTAGTGACACCTTATAGACAGATGGACTACAGAGTGGAACTGTGGAACTACAAACCCCATCCGTCTGATCCGAGGAGGTGGAGGACTTTCCTCACACTACAGACCCAGCGCACTAACGTCGCCTGCGTCCTAACGTCCTTCAAACCTTTTCTGCCCCGACCGACCGAGAACCTGATGGATGCGCGAGGTGGTGTCAACGGTTTTAAATGTAAACATTGTGCAAAGTGGTTTGATTTGCAGAATGAAACTGCAGAAGCACATGATCTGAATCTGCACAGTGGTTCCGTCTGCTCCATCCAGAGGCCTCTCTGCTGGAGCCAGAGCACAGAACAACGGCTGGGTTCCTCAAACAGAACCAGTGAGAATGCTTCTCCGCCACTTCTCCTTCCTCTCGGCAAAAAAACAGGAACTGCTCTCAGCTCACTTCCACTCGCACCATGGGAATACAAGACCAGATACTCACTGACAGCCGTGTTTGAACCGTGAGCACAAGACTTTGAATGTGTAAGATGTTTTGTAGGTTCTCCATCACAGGCAGTGGATTTCAGTTTTATTCTGTATGTACATCTCAGGGCGGCACGGTGGCTTAGTGGTTTAGCACGTTCACCTCTCAGCACTAGGGATTCCCGGTTCGAATCCCCATCTGGGTGGAGTTTCCATGTTCTCCCCGTGTCCGTGTGGGTTTCCTCCGGGTTCTCCGGTTTTCTCCCACAGTCCAAAAACATGGATCAAGTCAAATGAGTTTTCTAAATTGCCCCATATAGAGTGTGTATGCGTCTCTGTGAGTGAGTGTGTGCCCACAGATAGCTTGCCCCCCTGTCCTGGGTGTAACTGCCCAGAGCCCGAAACGTTCTCCCCTGGATGGGCATGGGGAGCCCCCCCACGACCCGAATATAGGATAAAGAGGAAGATAATGGATGGATGGATGTACATCTTATCTAGAGATGCATGAGGGCCTCAAAGGGACTGCCCTCAGACGCTTCTGATGATCCCGTCCTCAGCCTCTCTGTCTTATCTGTGGGGTTCCTCAAGGTTGTATATTAAGATCCTCCATTTCTTTGTGGATAAACACATCGCCGTTGGATTTAATACCCGGGAAATTATTTTCATGTTGCTGATAACATGTTTATTGACAAGGACCTTCTACAGTTCCCGTCCAGCTTTTTTATTTTATTATTTATTTTTTTTATATAAAATCTGTGTTTCCATGATGCATCCTGGTCCTGGAGGAACCGAATCCCATCCCACTGTATACTCGTACCTCTTGTAAAGTATAGCACATCAAATCTGAGACGGTGATTTTAGGGGTCCAGTAATGCCACTTTCTATTGTCAAGTTCTTAATGTACCCATTTAGCCCAATTGAGTTCCAGTTGGTAAATAAAAACCCATAGAATGTAAAAAGACGAGGTGTACCTAATAAAGTGGCCGGTGGATTGAGTATTCATGTATAAAATTTTATAATAAATCCATACACATTTATATACAATAAATAAATTCAAATTAAAGTGAGAAACCTGGCAGTAATGTAATTTTTTATTTAATTTAATTTAATTATTTAATTTAATTTAATTATTTATTATATATTATTTTATTTACAAACCTGCTGTAAAGTCTGTTTACTGGAAACCCTTTGTGTAATGCCGTCTATGGCCACCAGATGTCCGACTTTCCCCCCCATCCGCTGCAGCTTTTAACGGGCGTCGGCCTCGCGCCGCTGATCCCTTATATGGTAATGAGAGCGGTGACGACAGAGGCCCATTTGCATACGGTCATAAATGCAGCGAAGCGCTGTTTGCGGGACAACACGTCACTCAGCGCACGAGCCCGAGTCTGCACTCTGCTGTGTCGGTAAGATCAAACGCCGCCTTCGGTCCTTTTGATCTCTTGTTGATTTGAACTATTGATTATTGATTAGGTTTCAGTTCTATTAGTTTGAGATCCTCGATCTCTATGTAGAACCATCTGTGTGCCTAAAAGGTTCTCTTCCTGCTGAAGAGATGCTGAAGACTCTTCCTGGTTCTTATATATTGATGGTAAACGTCTATATGGTTCTATATAGAACTAAAGAAAGGGTTCTTCTGTTCTTACAATATCGAGATTGAACTCATTTTGGTTCTTTATAGTTCCCTTTTAAAAAAAAATGGATTTACAGTATAGGGAACCATATACAACATGTTCTCCAGTAATTAAAAGAACCATTTTAATCACATGCAGATGGTTCTACATAGATCCACTGTCTTTACAGAAGAACCGTTAAAATGTAATTCAGAGTGCGAGCGTCATGCACGATGGAGGAACCATTTATGGTTCCATTGAGGTCACATACACTTACTTCATTAAAATGAGGAACTATTTCACTGCGAAGAACTTTGAGCAAATGGTTCCTTTAGACGTCCAACTTAATTAATGACTTCATGATTTGATAACGTTACTGATGGATTGATGTTTTCAGTTGAATGAATGATGTAACGATTGATGTTTTAATTGATTGATGGTTTTATTGGTTGGTGGATGGCTGTATGGGTTGGTTGGTGTTTTGATTGGTGGCTGTATTAATTAATTAATTGATGGTTTTATTGGTTGGTGTTTTGATTGGTGGATGTATTAATTAATTTATTGATTGATGGTTGTATTGGTTGGTGTTTTGATTGGCTGTATTAATTAATTTATTGATTAATGGTTGTACTGGTTGGTGTTTTGATTGGCTGTATTAATTTATTGATTAATGGTGTAGTAAACGTGGTAACGATGTCGGACAAGCCGAACCTGGAGGAAGTGACCTGCTTCGATAAGAGCAAGCTGAAGAAGACGGAAACTCAGGAGAAGAACCCTCTGCCGTCCAAAGAAAGTGAGTCTGACTTTAAAGAACCGTTCAGTCATCGATTCATTCATTCATCTCTCTCTCTCTCTCTCTCTCTCAGCCATCGAACAGGAAAAGCAGACGAGTGGATCGTGAGTTCCTTCACGGCTTCGTTCGTCTTTAACGAGAGGATTACTCAGCAGTTTTTCAAACCTAATTAAATCAGTAAAAACAGGAAGCGGGCAGAGCTTCAGGTCGTCACACGGGAAATGGACGAGGCTCGGCGACGGTGCGCTCGGCTTCGGGCCTCCGCCTTCAAAGCCGACACCCTTTTTCTGTATTTTAATGATTTAAGAATCGTTTTGTTTCGTTGAAATAAAAATCCTTTCAGTTAAAAGAGCGAGTGGCTGGATCTCATTAAAGACCTGGTTCAACGGTGGAACCCTCAAAGGTTCCTACAGGAACAAAGACCTTCGAGAGGCTTCAGTTTTATAAACTGTAAGAACCTCAAGGTAGAGGCTCCTCAAGGCACTCAATAGCTGTATGCTTTCAACAGTTTGGGGAAGGCCCTGTTTATGTTCTAGCATTCAAACAGAAGTGCAGTTTAAAACGCATGCGTGTCTGAAAGAGGAAGCCACGGTGGACGAGAATAACCTCAGTAAGTGGAACCAAGCACTTCCTGTCGCTGCACTTTGAGACTTCACAAGTCATGTGATCAAAGGGACCTGAAGATCAAACAGACAAGAAGTACTTACAGGAGCTTTAAATGCTGGACGAAAGGACCAGGGTCTCAGTTCCAATTCATCCCATAAGTGTTAATGAGGTGGTGGTCAGGACCCCAGGGGTCATCTGGTTCCTCACTGCTGCTCCAGTCACCGTCTGAGATCGTTAATAAATTAATACAAGTTCGGAAAGTTGTCCATTACGAATTTTGCACATGTATAGTTACAAATGAGACAGGAAGTCAGAACTGAGCAACAGGAAGTGGTTAAAGGGGCACTGCGTCATTGCGTGCTGTTGCTTTTCTTAGAAATTTTAAATAAACTGCTTGTTTTTCTAAACGTTTATTTTTCCGAAAGAAAAACGTCATCACGGTGGTTTAGCATGTTCTCCTCTCAGTGCTGAGGATTCCCCATCGAATCACCATCTGGGTGGATTTTCCATGTCCTCTCCGGTTTCCTCCCACAGCCCAAACACATGGATCAAGGTCAATTGAGTTCTACAAATTGCCCCATATAGAGTGTGAGTGTGTGTGTGCCCAGCGATGGATTGGCACCCTGTCCTGGGTCTAACTGCCCAGTACCCAAAACTTCCTCCCCTGGATGGGCATGAGGAACCCCCCCCCCCCCCCACGACCCTAATAGAGGATAAAGCGGAAGATAATGAAATGAATGAATGAAAAACGTCGTCAAGCTACAATTCAACAACGCGCTGAACACAGTGGCCATCAGCATGATGCGAAAATCATCAAACACCGCCATCGTGTGGTTATAACCGCTAACTGCAGGTGTCGAGCTGTGAATCGTTTCGACTCCGAATCAATTATTAAATCATTCCTTGATGTTTGGTGAATAAAAATAATTCTATGTAAGTTTTAAAGTTTGTCTCGGTGATTGTGAAGCAAACAATTGGACAAGTTATTGGAAACTAAAACTTATAACTATTCGACTGCTGCTCTTTGTGGTGGAGTCGATTCTGTAATCGACACAGTGGATAAAAGTGCGCTGTTATCAAAAGCTGAGGCGAATACGGCAAAAATAAGTAAAGAAATAAATCATTAAATGAAAGTTAAATGTGTGAAGGGAAGCAGGTTGTTTTAAACAGATGAAACTTTAAAAGCGTTAAATCGCCTCAGCTCAACAGCACTGTAACCGGCACTGAGTGCTGTCTCATATCCCATCACGTGTTACACGAAGTGCACTCAGTAGGCTGTATGAAAGCGCTGCACCGGCGCCTACATAGTGCACTCTGTAGTGAACGTGTGTGTATTTGGGCACATTATGGGCACATCCATCCCATAATATTCATGTTTCAGTGTAAATTAATTCTCATATTTAATAAACTCACTATATTAAAATTAAAACAAGATTGAATGTAGTAAATATTATATTTCACAATCTTTTAAACTCACATTTAGTCTCTAACATGATAATGAAGACCACACACACACACACACACACACACACACACACACACACACACACACACACACACACACACACACTATGTGCAGAAAGAGATGGATGAAAATAATAAAGAGCTGAAACCAGGTGCAGTTTCATTCTCTGAATTTTTTTGATGGCAAATAAATTAAACAACAACAACAACAAAAACACAACCTTTTAAAACACAAAGTTAATAATCACACAGAGGTCTTACCGAAGCAATTATTTGCTCTATTTCATTAAAACAGTGTAAACATCAGACTATTATAATTAAAAAAAAAAAGTTCATAGTCCATAAAAAGACATCGTATAAAGATTAGAGTCAAAAAACAAAAACCTTAAAACTGTAGGACTATAGATTCTCTTAGGTTCTCTTAGGATATACAGTATATCAGCTGATCACAACTCTTAGACGTTTCCTCCTCATCTAGGTAGAGTTCAGTCTGGAAATCGTTCACTTCTTCTGAAATCCTGTCCAAAGCCTCGTGCATCGTGGACTGAAGTCGTTTGAGTTGGCCGTGAAAATGCTCCCATGGTTTGTTGATTTCCTCTGGAATGTGATCTGTGAGAAGGTAGCGGACTAAATCAGAACGGCCATTGCTGGCATCTGAGAACACGTGGAGTGACGTCATCAACTGCAATAATCTGTCTTCTACTTCAACAAGTCCGTAGAATCCAGACTTGTTCATCCTATCTTGTTCTTTGTCTGCTGCTTCATGACATTTTTGGAAACACTCGATGGCTCTGAGGGCTAGCTGAATGGCATCTGCCGTGTTCTCCGCTGTTTTGTCTGTGTTCTCTAAGGCGTTGGATTTTGACATGAACCATCTTTTGTAAACCTGACCTTTGGTGTTAAGAATATAAGAGTTCCCTGGCAATTTGTTTACAGCAATTTCTGCCCATTTTTCCGCCTTTTCAAACCAATCATGAAAGTAATTGAGACGGGCAAGTTCCTGGGCAAAGAAGGCGTCCTTGTTGAATCTTTGGTATGCCTTTTCAAGAAGCTCGGTAGCTCTCTTTGGACGTTCTTTCGCTCTTACATGCTCAATGAGGGGGGAGAACTGGCTGTCTGATTCATCACCTCGACTAATTTTGTACCGTCTCATGAACAGTTCGCGGAGAAACTTACGGTAATCCCATCTCCCAAACGTGTGTTCAAAGAGAAGATCATTATCGAGGAGCTCGAGTGCAAGTTCACTCTGATGCCTGTCACCCAAAAGTTGGTGAAGAACTTCCTTCGCAACCTTGTGATGAATGATTCTGATGGACTGGACGTTGGTTCTGGCGTCTCTTAAGTGTATGAAGAGCAGTCTGGCCTGGTCGCTCAGAAAGGTCTCGAATTCATGTTGTTGGAACCGGTCCTGACGGATGGGGATCTGGGGCGACAGGAGAGCCTCACAGTGCGACTGGGAAATGAAGGAATCCTCCACATAGGTGTTCAGCAGAGCTACATAACGGATGAGCTTGGTGACATCTGATGCATGATCGATGTTCTCCACTAGGTGCTCCACGAAGTTTTCAACGTACTTACTAATGACCTGATCCTCAAATCCTTCACACATCAGGACGAATGTCAGAATGAACTCCGGTTGGAACTGTTGTTCCAGTGCTTGTCTTTTTTGGGCAAAAAGTTTCTTTTCTTTATCTGAAAGTGTTTGTGTCACGGAGACATTCAGCAGAGGTGAGATTCTGCAAAAGTTCTCAGGTTCATAAGAGCGTCTGCAGTTCAGGAGAATGAAGCATGGTGTCACCTGGACTATTCTCTTGCTTGTGACAGCGGTTTTCAGTTCTTTTTTCAAGTCTTCCAAATACTCTTCGTCACCATCTATTAGCAAGAGAACAGGGAGACATTTTTGTGTGTTGTTCTCCTCGTATTCTCGAAACTTGACAGCGTGTTCCACAACCGTGGCGGTGGAGGAGGACTGTTTGACCACCGCACACCTCAGCTTCTTTCTGTGCCTCCACAGAACCTGTCTTGCCACAGTACTCCCACCGCTGCCGGGGTGATGGTAAATGTTGATACATTTGATGGGCATCTGATCAGAACTCACTTTCAGACAGTCCTCCAGAAAATCAATCACTTTTTGGTAGGCATCCCTTTGGATGATCTCTCCAACGAGTCTTTCGTCTGCGAGCCAGAAATTCATCCAAGTCACTTTTCCGCCGCGGTAAAAGTCTCGTTCTATATCCTCGTGAGCTGACTTGGTGTCATGGTTGCTTTGTTCGCAGTGGTTCGCGGTTAAAATGTCTAGAGAACACATCCACTCCTCGTCCCGAGTCTCGAGAGGACATGTTGCCTTACAAAACAGAGGTAAGAGCTTGATCACACGGACAGACGTCGTCTGGACTTGTTGGAGCGTGGCATTAACGTGGCTCATCTTCATATCTACAATACTTGAATTCTTTAAATCACAGGGTCCAAAGCTACAGTCTGTATAAGTCTGCAGTTTCCTAAAGTTACCTTCTGATTCTGAGATGCATACGATGTCTTCATGACCTCCCATGACTGTGAAGAATTCGCAGAATGTACTGAGGAGAGGCTTTTTAATCTCATCTGTCAGGATAAAGAACACCAGAAACGTTCCTTTGGGTAAAACGTGATTGCAGATAAAAGACACGCAATTCTTCAGAAAACGCATCTTGGTTCTGAACCAGGTGGCCTCATCACAAGGAGGCTCGTTTCCTTGGAAGTCATTTCGTCCATTGCAGAAGATCCAACTCGTCTGTTCAAACAAATGAAGCTGGCTCTCTAATTCCACGGGGCTCTTTTTGGAGCTGTAGTCTTTCATGAAGTGGAGGTTGACCGCGTGATGCTTGGCATATTCCTGGCATATTCCTGACTTCCTGGAGTCTGGGTCAAAGTCGAACGCACAAAATAGCTTCATGTTCAGTAGAAAGTCGATGTGTTTGAGATCCTCCTCTGCAAATCGGTTTGTAACGAGTATATACCATTTGGTCTCCTCCATTTTTCCTTTCCCACATGTTGACAGTGTAACTAGTTTCGTGCCGAGATCTTCATATGGCTCTGGGATTGGAAAACAAGCTTTCTCCTCCCTCTCTCGTTGTGCGTCTCTGTCAGAGACACTCTCTATAAACTCTTTTATTTCGTTGACCGGTTCCGTCTTGGCTCCTGCCCTCTGAAAGCTCATTTCTTTTTCATAATGAACTTTATTGCTGGCCTCATTAAATTTGGGAAGACGTACTGAAAAGACCTTCCTTCTCACAACATCAACCAAAGGTTCAACATCAAATTCAACAACATAGTGTAACTCTCGAATATTGGGACCTGTCACACGAACAAACTCAGGTGGTCGAATACAATGCCGGATGATTGCATGGTCACATTTGAAGCTCTTTTCAATGTAATTCAGAGCGTCGGTGTAAACGTCCTTATGTTTGATGGGTATCCCAATGATTTCTCCGTGGACATAGCTAGGGTCCTTCTTGCTGTCCCGAATGCCAAAGTGTATCGTACCATTGGATCGGACGTTAATACATCCCGTTGCAAACTTAAGGACCTCATACCCCAACTTTGCTTGAATTCTTTGGGAGTCTAAGAGTGCCGCAGTGTCGAAGGCCTTGTACTCATGACACGCAGTTATGAGGTCACTTCCACCAGTTTCTGGAGCAAGAACATCATGCCTTGTGTATTTGTGGTCAATACCTGGCTTTCCAAACGGTCTTGGCTTTGATTCTTTCAGCAATGGGATGGACATGATGCCTTCCACTTCACATCGCTGTGCAGGTTCTGCACTGCTGATCTTTTTTCTCTCCTCTAATATCAAATGTGCAGGACCCGCTTTCATTCCAGCTGTTTGCTGAAGAAATGCTTGTGTAAGCGTTAGGAGGACTTTGCCATCTACCTCTTCTTCATGAAGCTTTTTAATGTACTTGTCTTTCACGCCGATCGACTCCAACCAGGTGCTAACCATGGATTCTGTCCAGGATTCGACTGGAGTACTGGAGAGTTCTGCTACATGTAAATAGGAGAACATAAGAGTCAGATCACATGTATAATGTTTCTGAAAACGTACAGTATCTTCACTCATATTCAAATACATACCCATTTTTGACAGAGTATGATCGGCTTGAGTGGGATCTCCAAATGTTCTAGGTTCTTTAGAAGATCAACGCTATGTGCCACCTCTGTAAAGGCAGAAAGCAGAGGGTTGGTATTTTAATCTTAGATCAGGACTGGATTCCCTGACTTGTGGTAGGTAGTTGAGACTCCCTGAGGTTTTACAGCGCCCTCTGGAGCAGTGAGGGTTAAGGGTCTTGCTCAAAGAGCCGCATTGGTAACTTCAGTGAAGCAGGCATTTAAACCCACAACCTTCAGAGTGATAGCCCAACACCCAACCACTGAGCAATATTAGTCTCAGAACATGGAAGCTCCACCCAGATCGGGATTCAAGCCTGGATCCCCCAGCGCTGAGAGGAGAACCTGCTAACCCCTGATTTAATGATCTCATAAAAAACATACATCAGTTTCTAACCTACATTTACAGTTGGTCATTTAACAGACACTTTTATCCAAAGCGACTTACAAGGTGAGCACAGGGTTCATCACAACATCCCTGGAGCAATGAGGGTGAAGGGCCTTGCTCAAGGACCCACACTGGTAACTTCAGTGGACCTGGGATTTGAACCCCAACCTTCAGATTGATAGCCCAACACACTAACCACTGAGCTACCGCGCCTAACCTGATCTAACAATGTGTCATATACAAAATACACAAACGTCCTGATAACTGAATTAAGTTGTTTTATTTGGTCTCATGATACAGGTACTGAGAACCTAAGCATGCACGACTACACGTGGAAACAGCTTGGGGAAGGACATTCTTTGTTCCAGCATAAACATTGCATGGTCCATAAAGACCTTATTAGTTGAGTTTGGAAGTGGAAGTGACCTGACTGACATTTACAGTGACCCACACACACATCGGGGGTGTCTGACTTCATGAATAATCTTCAGGATGAATGGACAAAACTTCCCACAGACACACCAGAGAATAAGAGGCCTTCCCTGTGGAGTGGAGGCTGTTATAACTGTAATGGACGACCTACTTCAAACAGAATGTCATAACAGCTCCTGTGGGTTTAATGTGATGGTGCCACATACAGAAGTGTACATATAAATATAAATGCTTAACATCATCATGCACTCAAACTCCCCACATCCACACACAGGGCCAGAAAAGAGCCTTCCCCAAACTGTTGGCGGCATACAGCTGTTCAAAATCCATATAGGTTTTTTTTTTATTTTGTCCTTGTCACTGAAACCAATGAAAACATATGAGATCAATATTTAAAAGGTCATAATTTTTTTATTTTTTATTTTTAAATTCACCGATTAAGTGATAAAGAGGTTTAATCCCAGTAGATATCACCTATAAGTTTAACCTTAAGCTGGAACTCGTCTTCTAAAGGATCTCCTGAAGACATGTGTATCTCTCTCCGATTTAATGGTGACAGCACAAATATTCTTGCAAAAACTGATTAGATTTATTCTTGAGCTTGTACTTTAACATTGTACATAACCTCACACCCAACCGTAAGAACTGTAACATGAATAACACAAACAAATGTACAATGAGTAATTTCTACATCATAAACTATTAGTCTTAAGAATGACCCTTTGCTTGTTTAACCACACGAATCTACATCTGGGTGGCACGGTGGCTTAGTGGTTGGCATGTTCGCCTCTCAGCGCTAGGGATTTCCGGTTTGAATCCCCATCTGGGTGGAGTTTCCATGTTCTCCCCGTGTCCGCGTGGGTTTCCTCCGGGCTTTCCGGTTTCCTCCCACAGTCCAAAAACATGGATCAAGTCAATTGAGTTCTCCAAGTTGCCCCATATAGAGTGTGTATGTATGAGTGAGTGTGTGCCCAGCGATGGATTGGCGCCCTGTCCTGGGTCTATCTGCCCAGCGCCCGAAACGTTCTCCCCTGGATGGGCATGGGGAACCCCCCCCCCCCCCCCCCCCCCCCCCCCCCCCGGCCCCTAATATAGGATAAAGCGGGATCTACATCACAATTACCCATTTAATTCACCTTAATGCCAGGAAAGGTACTAAACTTTACGTAAAGCCAAATAACATACAAACAGAATACGAACCTCATCGTCTGCATTAAATATCAAAGAGAGCGTGTGGCTTTGTGGATCCTTAATAAACACTTTAAACCTCAATTCTAACTTTGGAACTTTTGAAGCCTTGTAACCTTGGAAATTAACGTTGTCAATGTTCTTAAAGGAACAGAGAATATGAAATAGAATTTAAATATATACTTTAAAACAAATAAAATATAACCTGCTCAAATAATCAGTTACAACCCGGGACCTCTCGCAACCGAAGCGAGAATCATAGCCCTAGTCACTTACAGACGCAGTGAAGAAAAGTGCGCTGTTATCAAAAGCTGAGGCGAATACGGCAAAAATAAGTAAAGAAATAAATCATTAAATGAAAGTTAAATGTGTGAAGGGAAGCATGTTGTTTTAAACAGATGAAACTTTAAAAGCGTTAAATCGCCTCAGCTCAACAGCACTGTAACCGGCAATGAGTGCTGTCTCATATCCCATCACGTGTTACACGAAGTGCACTCAGTAGGCTGTATGAAAGCGCTGCACCGGCGCCTACATAGTGCACCCTGTAGTGAACGTGTGTGTATTTGGGATTGTGCCACCGTGATAACGGAAGATTTTCTCGCCTGTAGTTTAATACGACGCGGTAATTAAACAAATCCATCCCATAATATTCATGTTTCAGTGTAAATTAATTCTCATATTTAATAAACAAACTTTGTTAAAATAAGACAAGATTGAATGTAGTAAATATTATATTTCACAATCGTTTAAACTCACATTTAGTCTTTAACACACACACACACACACACACACACACACACACACACACAAACATATACACAAACACACACCCACACACAAACACACATACATATATACACAAACGCATACACACACACACACCCACACACAAACATATACACAAACACACACCCACACACAAACATATATACACAAACACACCCACACACAAACATATACACAAATACACACACCCACACACAAACACACACACCCACATACAAACACACACCCACACACAAACATATACACAAACACACACCCACACACAAACATATACACAAACACACACCCACACACAAACATATACACAAACACACACCCACACACAAACATATACACAAACACACACCCACACACAAACATATACACACACACAAACACATACATAAATACACACACCCACATACAAACACACACCCACACACAAACACACATACATATATACACAAAAACAAACACACACCCACAAACACACGTTCGCCTCTCAGCGTTAGGGATTCCCGGTTCGAATGTTTCAGAGTGAGCCAACACAAAGTCATGGTGTGGTCTGGTTTTCAGTGTTGAAATGAAGGCGTGTAATGGCCCTCAACTCAACATGAAGTTCAAGTCATTTATTTATAAAGCTCTTTTTACAATCGTACGTCGTCACAAAGCAGCTTTACAGAGTTATAAACCTTTAAACCCCCAAAGAGCAAGACCAAGAGACAGCGGCAAGAACTCCTAACTTCCTGTTATGTTGATATCTTAAGGAAGAAACCTTGTGAGGACCGAGGCTCAGTGGGGGACTCATCCTCCTTGAGCATCAACAGTGTAGAACAGCCATGTACAGACTGTGTGGTGATCATATGACCCGTATTTAATAACAGAAAACTATATACAACCCCTGGCAAAAATTATGGAATCAGCAGTCCATGAAAATGTTTTTTAATTTTGTAGAAAATAATCAGATCACAGACATGACAAAAAAATAAAATAAAGGCATTTCCAAAGGAAATTTTGAAACACTCAAAGAAATCAAGAAAAATAACTGCAGTAGCCAGGAACAGTTGGATTATTAGAACAAGCACAGGGAATAAATTATGGAATCATGGAAAACCAACCAAACAAAATAACTCTCCATCACATCACTGGCACTCTATTGTTGTTGCGCCACCTCTGGCTGTTATAACTGCTCGCAGTCTCTGAGGTGTTGCCTTAATGAGTGACAAACAGTACTCTTCATCAATCTGAATCCAGCCCTCTCTGACTGCTGTTGCCAGATCAGCTTTGCAGGTTTCTTTAACCTCCGCCACAGATTTATAATAATATAATCTTATAAACATCGACCTTATGTCAATGTTTTCACAGTTTTTTGCATTAAAATAATTTCATCATCCCCAAACATCCACCAAAGCAGATTCTAATAATAAAAGGGTTTATTTTAGTCCAAACAGGAGAAAGAAACAAAAAAAGCAATCAAAAAAAAAAAATCAAACAACAAAGTAAAAAAAAACCCAAACATTAAATAAGAGTCACAGAGCAGAGCTACGAACAAACTGCAGGAGATAACCAAGCAAGAGAAGACAGGAAGAGGCAGGTAGACATGAGGAACAGGTGAAAGCCAAAATTGGCGGGAAGTGGACAAAGACAGGAAGTGGAGGCGGAGCAAAAGCACACTGTGGAACAAAAACAAAAACAAACACACACATGGGTAATGCCTAGTCCAGCCAGCAGGAGGCCACAGGTAAACAGAGTTCAAAAGCATGGGCCACAACCTGTCGTGACAACTGACCAATCAGAAAGCTCTGATACATATTTAATGACTCAGCATTATTCGTTCAGCTTGTCATTCCTCCTGGGTCTCAAAGGTCAGGACAATATGTCTGATTAAAATATCATTACAAGTTTTAAAAAAAGTGTAAAGTACAGGACCTGGGCGTGGCGCCGGTCGTCGTGGAGATGATAAATAATGAACGAGCATTTCTTCAAGATTCAAGAAAATTTTATTATCATTTATTTCACATGTGGTACATGAGACAAAACGAAATGAAGGGTCACGGACCGCGTTTACCCCGTTCTATTAAAATTAGGACTTAAATTAAAAATTTAAATAAGAAAATGAGATCAAAATACAATATAGAAATGTAAAACATAACAGAATGTACAACTATATATATATAAATGCATTATATAATATATGTATATATAATATTCATTCATTCATTCATTATCTCCCGCTTTATCCTATATTAGGGTCGCGGTGGGGTTCCCCATGCCCATCCAGGGGAGAACGTCTCGGGCGCTGGGCAGATAGACCCAGGACAGGGCGCCAATCCATCGCTGGGCACACACTCACACTCTACATGGGGCAATTTTTGAGAATTCAATTGACTTAATCCATGTTTTTGGAATGTGGGAGGAAACCGGAGAACCCGGAGGAAACCCACGCAGACACGGGGAGAACATGGAAACTCCACCCAGATGGGGATTCGAACCGGGAATCCCTAGCGCTGAGAGGCGAACGTGCTAACCACTAAGCCACCGTGCCGCTGTATATATAATAATAAAAAAAAAATCTTCTGAATCTTCTGAAAATCTGCTAAAGTTTGTTCGTTAATTGCAGTTTATTAATTCTAAAAAAATTTCAATTACAGAGTGATGTCACAGTCCACACTTTCATCTACATTTACTTTCTAAGCTGCTTATGCTGCTGGGGGTCACCAGGGGGAGCTGTTAACTCTCTTTAAACCTATAGGTTGAAAGATGTGGAAACACCTTGAACCACCAGTACATTACACACACACACACACACACACACACACACACACACACACATAAAAAGAAATCATCACCATACAGACATATGAAGAACATACCAAAGTAACAAAGCACTCTACCCACACCCAAGGATGGATTAAGGATAGTCTGGGCCCCTGGGCAAATAGTTGCACCTCTGCGCACCGCCCCTCCCCAAAAAACATAAATAAATTAATACATTAAACAACCTGTCACTAACTAACCCTAACTCAAGAGTCTATTTTATATAAGTTTCTTTCTACTCTTCTTTCTTGCAAATTCATCCACTAATTTATCAAAATTAAGCTGTCTGACCAAATCTGATTCAATGGCCAGAAGTGACAGTGAGTTCAGGCGGTTTTGGCTCATCCTAATCCTGAGTTCATTCTTAATACGAGCCAGTTTGGAGAATGAACGCTCCCCTTTAAATTTGTGATGGGCACAGTCAAAAAAAGTTTAAGTGCTATGTAGACATTTGGAAAGGTTGACTGTAAATTCAAATTGATCATGGTTTTGAGCATTTTACTAGGATGTTTTTCTTTTTCTCTTATGAATGATTTGTATTGTATCAATTCATCCGCCGAGCTCATGTTCAGATCCTTTAAAGTGAGCTCACTGTTGGACATATTGTCAGGCATGAAAAGAACATCAAATAGCTCAGTTAAGTGTGTGTATGCATTCAAACGGTGGTTGAGACCGGACACAAGTTTGTCAATGACAACATTGAAAGTTTCGATCCGAAACTTGTCCTTTCCGTTAAATGCTACACCTGGTTCTGCACTATCATCAGACATAATTTTGTTATGTCCGTGTAACTAACCATCTAAACTAACCATCTAAACTAACCATCTAAAGTTCCACTCCATCCTGACCGAGTTCCGTGGGTTCTATCAGATCACTTCAGCTTGTGGAAGAACGTTCCGTCCGGTCGGCGTCTCCATGTCACCGTGGCGTTCTCCAAACCGTGTGCCTTCAGCTCCTGCAGGATCTAATCAATAGAACATACCTTTAATAATCAGCTGTACAGAATGTTCTGATCATCATGAGAAGGAACCATGAGGATGAGCCTCACCTGGTTCAGGATCAGTGTCATTAGTGCAGGATCGTTCACATCCTGATTCCACTCCACCTTCATCCTCATCATCTGCCGCTGTCCAGTGATGACTGCATGATGGGAAATAAACTGTCTTTAATATAACATACATATTTAATGAGATTATGACATCATCATCATCATCATCATCATCATCTCACCTCGGTAACAGAAGAAGGGCAGTGCAGTAGAACATGTGGTATCATAGACCAGACCGTTGTAGATGTATCCACAATATAAACTCATCCCTATAGTATTGGGTTCTCCAGATCCCCACGTTATGATGGGGGTGTTGGTCTGATCCGACCAGCTCCAGGAGTTTCTGGTCAGTCCAATGAAGGTCCATCCAGTTATCAGTCCCTGTATAGCTGTGATGTCAGTGGTGTTTCTCACGCTGGCCAGGTCAGTGTGATACAGTCTGCAGAACGTCTGAGCGCTGTACCATTGTCTAGTGTTAGAATAATAAATGTACCTGCTGCTTCCAGAGTTCCTGTCTGTAGGAATTAAAAAATAATTATAAAACAGGTCGTTCCGCTCTTTAAATCTGATTGGCTGAGCCATTTGCCCAGCAGTGACATCATTAACAATAAACACACACGCTTCACATTCGTATCAATGTGAGATATAGATTATATGATATATTATTATATTCATCCATTATCTTCCGCTTTATCCTCTATTAGGGTCGCGGGGGGGTTCCCCATGCCCATCCAGGGGAGAACGTTTCGGGCACTGGGCAGATACACCCAGGACAGGTGTAGACACACTCTATATGGGGCAATTTGGAGAATTCAATTGACTTGATCCATGTTTTTGGACTGTGGGGGGAAACCGGAGAACCCCGAGGAAACCCACGCAGACACGGGGAGAACATGCAAACTCCACCCAGATGGGGATTCGAACCGGGAATCCCTAGGGCTGAGAGGAGAACATGCTAAACCACTAAGCCACCGTGCCGCGATAAATTATTATATATATTGTATGTTATATTATATACATACATTATATTAAATCACAAAATACAGATTAATAAAAACAGAGATCAGCACTAAACCCGTTACACTGTTTTATGAACTGTATTCTGTGATTTAAACACTAGATGGCAGTAGATTGTTAGAGAAACCGTAATCCTGTTACTCAGTGATCAGCGTTCAGGATTAGATGACGTCACTGAAGATCAGATTATTAACGATTTAGTTTTTAATGAAGACATTTCTGAATCAGAGCTTGTTTTTTTTTATTACAGTGTGTTTGTAAGTGTTTTATTAAAGTGATCAGACTCTCGAGGTTGTGTATTATTGTGAATAAATCACGTAAAGAGGTGGAACTGTTCTTCACGCACCGGGACTCATAACACCTCTTCATGGGCTTTATTTTTGATAAAGCCACGCCCCCTCGCACCTTGCGATATTTATTCACAGTTTATTGTCTATAATAATTTTATTTGATTAATAAGTTTCAGCAGTGGCTGAATGTTTAAATGTTTTCTTACCATCAAAACAGATATAAGGACTCGGATATATACATTGTATATCGTTTTCACAAGGTCCAGTGTTAAGGGCTCCACACTCCTCGACTCCAGCGTAGTTGTTGGGTTCTGCATAACACCATCTGACCTCACCACCTAATGAGACGTTCCCGAGGGTCCAGCGCCAGTCGTGGAAGTGTTTGTAGAGTCCGACCCAAGCATAAGTAACTGACGGTTGTTTCTGGGCTTCAGTTTGTATTTTGAGCAGATCTCCAGAACTTTCGATGGTTGCCAGGTCAGTGTGGTTGACTCGGCAGTAAGCCTGGGCGTCACTCCATGTTTTGTTCTGATTGATCAGGTAGAACTTACGGGTGATGGACCCCACGAGGTGGACAGTTCCTGTAAGAAAAATTTACTGTTTCTTATACAACAGAAAGACCATGTGATCAATCCACACAAACGAGCAATAAAACTAAAGATAACGAAGGTGAGAAGTTCGTTAACTAAACAAAGGTGAGTCCACGTGGAACACACCGGCCAACTCCCAGCGCACTTCCTGTTTACGTCATAAACCCGGCCCACAACGTCAATGAGACTCCTTAGAGAAATCGGACTCCGCTGGCTTTCCGACCTCATAATTTAAAGATTTGTTCGTTAACGTAACTTTAACTCGACAGAATCATGTCACCATCGTTTGTTCTCTGGATGTTCTGTTAGAACCTCTGATTCGGTTCTGTTAGGGTGCTTATTAAAGTTCCTGACCTGTTCTCAGGGCGTGTCCGAATGCAAATGAGGTTGTGACTCACCTGCGAGAAGCAACAAGATGAAGAGATGCAGATCCATCGGTGATGTTCTCCTTTAGAACAAAGGAACGTGTTGATCACCTCAGAGTCTTTCTCCTTTGATTAAACTTAAAAACCTTTGAAAAGATGAACGTCATGGTGGAGAACATGGATGTGGAACGAGGTTTTATGTTAATTATTCAATCAGTTTCACTCCCTCATCTGTCTCTGTGGAACGTCTGTGTGCTATTAATTATTCAGACATCAAGTTTAAACGAGGAAGACAGACGGAAGCCTCGTCCTGAGTATAGATCTTCATCATCATCATCATCATCATCATCATATATATATATATATACAGTAAATCAAAGACTTTATTAATAAATATTAAAAATGTTAAAATTCTTTCTTTGTGCAGACACATTAAGACTTTCTGAATTGCTGCAGTTTATTTTATCACAGCAGAAACAACAATACTACTGAAAAAAAAATATATATATATATATATATATATATATATATATATATATATATATATATATATATATATATATATATTTAAATAATAAAAATTGTTGAAAAGATTAATTCATTCATTCATTATCTCCCGCTTTATCCTCTATTAGGGTCGCGGTGGGGTTCCCCATGCCCATCCAGGGGAGAACGTCTTGGGCGCTGGGCAGATACACCCAGGACAGGGCGCCAATCCATCTCCGGGCACAGACACACTCACACACACACTCTATATGGGGCAATTTTGAGAATTCAATTGACTTGATCCATGTTTTTGGACTGTGGGAGGAAACCGGAGAACCCGGAGGAAACCCACGCAGACACGGGGAGAACATGGAAACTCCACCCAGATGGGGATTCGAACCGGGAATCCCTAGCGCTGAGAGGCGAACATGCCAAACCACTAAGCCACCGTGCCGCCCTGTTGAAAAAATTTGTAAAATAAATTCAAAACCCTCAAAAAGATAAAATAGGTCTTTAAATCGAGGTCTTTAAACTGGAGATGAGCAGATTAATCCCGCAGGCTTAACTAAACCTGATGTGAGGATTAAAGCTGAATCTTGGTTCCAGTGTGAGTTCACTAATTAAAGGTGAAGACTGAAGTTACCTGAGATCCTGACGCAGGTGAAGAGCGACGTCCTCAGCTGTCCTCAGATGTCTGAGGGTTCGGTCCTGCTGCATCTTCCTCTTCGTCAGTTTCAATGGAAATCAGATGGAAATGAACTCTGTGTCCTCAGCACAGGAACCGGACATTAAGATTGGATTTTCATGAAGGTTCCATTGGAGAACCCTTCAGATCATCTGAGATGATCAACTCATCCTGGTTTGATTGTTGCTCTGCTGGTGTTTGGGTGGCGGAACATGAGCTCGTTATTTTTAGTTTGTCTAATTAAAATTTCAGTTTGTTATGTTAATGATGTTAATGATGTTAATGTTGTTGATGTTGAAGAACTGAAGATGGTTCTTCATCAGTGTTGTGTCCAACAGATGCTGTATATTTGCATGATTAATTAGATGATTATTAAAGGAGAACCGGACACACCTCACATGATTCAAATATGTCCTGTTGCCATGGACACCGTGTCCAGCTCTCCTTTAATAACAATCTAATTAATCATGCAAATCTACAGCATCTGTAAGAACACAGCACTGATGAAGAACCATCTTCATTTCTTCAACATCAACAATGTTAATGATGATAATGATGTTAATATTAATGATGTTAATGATGTTAATGTTAATGATGTTAATGTTAATGATGTTAATGATGTTAATGTTAATGATGTTAATAATGATAATGATGTTAATGACGTTAATGATGTTGATGATGTTAATGATGTTAATGATGTTCATGTTAATGATGTTAATGTTAATGATATTAATAATGATAATGATGTTAATTACATTAATGATGTTAATGACGTTAATGATGTTGATGTAAATGATGTTGATGTTAATGATGTTGATGTTAATAATGTTAATGATGTTAATAATGATAATGATGACACACCTCACATCATTCAAATATGTCCTGTTGCCATGGACACCGTAACGGTATGATGATGTTAATGTTAATGATGTTAATAATGATAATGATGTTAATGATGTTAATGACATTAATGATGTTAATTACGTTAATGATGTTGATGTTAATGATGTTAATGTTAATGATGTTAATGATGTTAATGTTAATGATGTTAATGATGTTGATGTTAATGATGTTGATTTTAATTATGTTGATGTTAATGATGTTAATGATGTTGTTGATGTTAATGATGTTAATGATGTTAATGATGTTAATGATGTTGATGTTGTTGATGGAACCTGGATTGCTATTGGACTGGCGGTCCTGCAGGACGTCTTCAGTGGACTAATATAATTTTCAATTGTTAAATACGGGTCACATGATCACCACACAATCTGTACATGACTCACCAACATTATACTACCACACCACGAATCAAATTTAAATGACTCACCAACATTATACTACCACACCACGAATCAAATTTAAATGACTCACCAACATTATACTACCACACCACGAATCAAATTTAAATGACTCACCAAAATTATGTTGCATCATAATTAACCTAAGATCAATAACATTATATTTAATGACTTTAATTAGAAAGTTTGATTAATTTATTGATAATAAACCAAAGATGCCAAACAAAAAGCCAAGTCTGAAGCAGATCGAGTAACCTGAGAGTCGTTTGAATATGATGAAGGAGTCAGCTGAGTCTGTAATCTGACTCTTTTTATACATCCTGATCTGATTCATTCCAGCTGAGTCTGATTCGTTTGTCATTTGAATTTGATTTGAATTAATGATGGAGCCATAAAGAGGTAAACAACAGCTCACTTATTCAGCTCCCGAAGCAGCAGCAGCCCATAATAACCCCAGACCTTCATCCTCATCCTCATCCAGACTTCAGGTACAGAACTTTAGAAAAGATTCATTTTGATGAACATTAGATTATTATGCTTTTAATGATCTGTTGATTCAGTGATTCAGTTATTTAAGAATCGTGTGGAAGTGTCTCTGAATCAGTTTCTATTTGATTCCGGAACTAAGGTTAAAATCCATTACAAAAAACTTTACATGTGTATGTCTATATTATAACTATTATTATTATTATTATTATTATTATTATTATTATTATTATTAGATGTAGATGGATTTTGCATATCATACATATGAATGTGATTCGATTCAATGTTGAGTCAGATTTTGAAATGCAGCTGACCTGCATCATGATCACGTTTTAATTATAAATAATTCCACTGAATTATTAATACAGCAGGAAATTAAATGACTCAGAATCAGGACTCATAACAGAGTTCAACAATCTTTATTCATAAATGACTTACCTATAATTTGATTGGAGATAATGAAGTTTAGTTCATTTGACTCTCTGTTTTGACTCTCTGTTTTGACTCTCTGTGATCCACCTGGCTCTCTGCTCTCAAAACCTCGTTTTCATTTTTAATTGGGTCAGCCTGCTACTTTATCGGGAATCATATTTAAATGACTCGTATACAAAAAAAAATGCACTTTTATTTTTTAAACGACTCACCTATAAACTATGAATCAAATGGAAGGGACATACATGCAAAACTTTCATGACGATTCGATTCGATATCATTTTTTTCAAGCCAACGATACAATTATTTTCAATATTTGAGAATTCCCCACGATACAATATGAATCGATACGATGCAATATGATTCAATAATGAACAGTTTTAATAATAAATCTATTAATGTTCAAATAAATCAAGAAAAAAAATCATTTGCTATTAATTGGGAGATTCACACAGTGTTTATTAGACTATAGCACTCCAACAATCCAATTATTTTCAACATTTAAGAATTCCCCACGATACAATACGAGTTGATACGATGTAATGATTCAATATTTAAGTTTTAATAATAAATCTATTAATGTTCAAATAAATAAACAAAAAAAATCATTTGCTATTAATTGGGATATTCACACAGTGTTATTTGGACTTATATATATTATTATATAATATATAATATATTATATATATTATATATATAGACGTTTTATATATATATATATATATATATATATATATATATATATATATATATATATATATATATATATATACTCTGTGAATCAGATTTAAATGACTCATGTTTCTAATACTAAATAATAAGTGTCCAGAATCGTCTACTAGGTCACAACCCGAAGCAGCTGAAGATGTTTTTCTCCTAAAGTGAGTCGTTTGAATATAATTTGATTAGAGATAATTAAATTCTGTTTATTTGACTCCCTGTTTTGATTCGGTGGTGTTCCACCTGGCTGTCCGCACTAAGAACTCATTTTCATGAGTAATTTAGATGAAATGTCGTACAGCTCGCTGTTTCAGTTTCAGAATACGTTTCCATCGTGAATCAGAGATCGGATCACAGCATGGAAACCGGATCCTCAGAACTCTGAAAAGAAAGGTTCTGCAATAAAAAACATTCTGCTGTTACACCATGAAGGCTTTCAATGACTCGTGTTTCGTTCTACTCCTATGATACCAACGTTCTGTTCTTCTGAAGAATGTCGCCTGATTGTGTTTCAAACAATCACTCACTGCCCTCTAGTTGTTAACGGTGGTTCTTACATCTATAATAGTCATCTACACCCATGCCAGGGGTACCCTATGCCAGGGGTGCCCTATGCCAGGGGTGCTCAATACGTCGAAGGAGTGTCCGGTCGATCACGATGGAGGTTTGAGAAAATCAGCACTTTTACACTCGCGCGCACGTATTTTAACACACAATGTGATTCATTCCAAATCGCGATCTCTGTAAGCGAACAGTCTGCCCCCCCCCCCCCCCGTCTCTCACGCTGTTCCCAAAACCGGCATGTGGCCACGCCTCCGTGCCTAAATCCGAAGCGCTGCCTCGCGAATCATCTACATTAGATTTACATTACATTACATTACATTAGAAAGTTTCTGTTTGTGTTTTTGCACTTTATTTGACTGACAAGACGAGTGAAGGACTTCGCTCCAAAATAACTAAGTGATAAAATATCACTTTCATTTAGAGTGGGAGGATGAATATTTTGAGGCAAACTCAAAATGCCTTTGCTTGATTTGCCAAATAGCCATTACACTTCCACTGTGTTTGGTCGTTTTGGTTTAACTAACACCAAGTTTTCATGCTATTTGCTGCAATTTCTGTGAAAATGGCGTCTGAAGCCGTCTTTTCTATGCTGATTCGATAAAACTAACATCCATCTACCATCTATCCATCCATTATGGGGGGGGTTCCCATGCCCATCCAGGGGAGAGCGTCTCAGGCGCTGGGAAGATACATCCAGGACAGGGGAGGCAATCTATACTGTGCACACACTCACTCACTATATGGGGCAATTTGGAGAATTCAATTGACTTGATCCATGTTTTTGGACTCTGGGAGAGAACCCGGAGGAAACCCAGCATTGAGAGGAGAACGTGCTAACCACTAAGCCAACGTGCCCACCCAAATACTAACATGATGTGTTTAAACAGGTTTCAATATAAAAGCCTAAAGACCCTGGTAGATCTCGATGACCTGTCCAATGGAAAAGTAGATCTCAGGCCAGAAAAGTGTGGGCACCCCTGCCCTATGCAGTCCTGACCTCAGTTCCTTTAGAACATCACTGAAATTACAACCACAATCAGATTTATATTTTGTTGCACATGCTTTAAATCAATAATTAAAATGTTTATGGTTCCTGGAACCATAAATCATGCTCTAACACTGTAAAAAAAACTTTTGCCAACTGCCCTGGGTCTCTCAGATATGAAGGTTCCTCTCTCAAAGGGCTTCCACATGATTCCAATCTGATCCCATTGCTGGAATGCTCTGGTTCTTTGAGCAGGAACCATTTTTGAAACTTTTTAACGTATGCATTGGGTCACTGTTCTTCTAAAGGAACCGTGCTCTCTAAGCAAAACACAGCGTTCTGGTTCCAGGTTCCAGTTTGAGCTCCAAAAATCTTTGGTACCTTTCAGAGTTTATGGTGTCTGGTACCAGTACCAGAACCAACCAACCAGTCCCGAAACCTCACCGTGTTAGAACCTGTTTTCTGTAAATGGTTCTTGTTGATGTGATGGTGCACTCAAGGTGAAATGAGGCAAAGGGCAAGTTGGGGTTCTGTACAGAGAACCTTTATGATGAACTCTTATTGGTTTTAAAAAAGACACAATGACGCTCAGAAACGACACCTGCAGGAGCTTCAATGTCCTCCCAGCTTTAAGTGCTTCTGCATTCGAGAGGTCCGACACTGATGTTAGACTGGAAGACCTGGCTCAACATCTCACTTCCAATTCATCTCAAATTTTTATATTTGGTTGAATGTCTTTATGGACTTATATAGTGTTTTAATTGTTAAATACGGGTCACATGATCACCACACGATCTGTACATGGCTGTCCTACACTGTTGGTGCTGAAGGAGGACGAGTCCCCCACTGAGCCTTGGTCCTCACAAGATTTCCTCCTTAAAATATCAACATAACAGGGAGTTTTGTCTTGCCGCTGTCTCTTGGTCTTGCTCTTTAGGGGTTTAAAGGTTTAGAACTCTGTAAAGCTGCTTTGTGACGACGTACGATTGTAAAAAACACAATATAAATAAATGACTTGAACTTGAACATGGACCCTGGACACGCTAGCTGCGCTATTTGATACACTTGTGGTAATTATGAGGTGTGTCCTAATATCTTTGTCGCCTCTTTAGGTTGAATAAAGGCGTTTCTTTAACGTTTGTCTTTAGTTCCAGTTTCTGGGATGCGGCGATATCTGTTCATCGTCCTGTTCCTTACAGGTAAATATTTTTGAACTCTTCTGTGTGTAAGGGCTTCGTTGATTTGTGCCTTTGAATGGAATAATAGATTGGAACAGGTTATTTAAATATGCCACATTCCAATAACATAGATTCAGGGTGAACTGGCTGCTCTAAATTGCCCCCATATCGTGTGTGTATGTGTGAGTGAGTGTGCCCAGCAATGAATTGGCACCCTATCCTGGGTGTATCCTAGATGGACATGGATGGACATGGAGAACGCCCCCGTGACCCTAGTATTAGAAGATAATAAAACGTTTCCATGAGCTTGACTAGTTCTCAGTGTGGCCAGAGTTTGCAGTGAAGTCTAAAGACAAAGCTTCACAGAGCCAACGTTTTTCTTTTTACACTAGATAACAATATTCAGGTTGAACTGTTCCAGTCAGGTCCGAACCATTCTGAAACAGACACATCGTCTTACTGCAAGGCCACGGCAGGGATAGGTTTGATTATTTTAGAAATGAATAGGGATTCTGTCGATCCTATCTTGCAGGTTTCAACCCTCTTGTTCTGTCCGTCTCGTATAAGTACTATTTGATCAAGCAACTAAGGACGTGGAGTATTGCCCAGACTTTCTGCCGAAGTAAGTACGTAGACCTGGCAACCGTGGAAAATGCGGAGGACATGGCCAAACTTCAAATCCAAGCTCAGAAAGAAAGCATTAGCACCTATGTCTGGATTGGACTCTACAAACAGTTCCACAGCTGGCGCTGGTCCCTTGGAAACGAAACGTTAGGGAGCGTCCTGAAATGGTGCAAAACTCGGCCCGGCGATCCGGCAACGATCGGGGATTGTGTAGGGTACGCCGACATCTTCTGTTGGTCGAACTCGTACTGCACCGATAGCCTGCCCTTCATTTGCTACGATGGTAAGTATCTTCATTGTACAGTCGTTCTAAAGAGGTTCAGCAGACGCAGAGCAACGGGTTCTTTATGTGTTTTGTACACAGACAGCAAGACTGGCAATGACCGGTACGTCTTCTACCCTGATAGCAAACCTTGGTTTAGCGCACAGAGCTACTGTAGGCAGTATCACACCGACCTGGCCAGTATGAGAGACAACGCAGAAATTACAGCGGTGGAGGGTAAGACCACCACAATTCCCGCCTGGTTCGGTCTGCGCGGAGTCTCTTGGATCTGGTCGGATCAGAGCAACTTCTCCACCAACCTGTGGGCGCCCGGACAACCGGCCGTCATCGGATCAAGTCTGTATTGCGGCTCTGTGAACAACGGTCAGATCTTTGAGGCCATGTGCTCGAACCTGCTCCCTTCCTTCTGTTACTCGAGTAAGTTGCAGATGTTTTTCGCCATTCTTGACAATATTTCCCTGTAGCGAAAAATAAACCACCAGCCTTCATGCAGTCATCACCGGACAGCGGCAGATCATCAGGATGAAGGTCCAGTCCGATCAGGAGCTGAACGATCCGGCACTGATGGCCCTGGTCCTGGAGCAGGTGGGTCGCATCTCCTCAAAGTTCCTTCTACTTCCTCCAGTTTTTTCCTCGTCGTAACCCAGAGCGATGTCCTGTGTCTGAAGGTCCTGCAGAAGATGAAGGAGCATGGGGTGGAGAACGTCGTAGTGAAATGGAGGAAGCAACCCGATGGGAAGATCTTTCACAAAGTGAACTAATGTGATGCCACTGTTACAAATTACCTCGTCGTCTGCCTAAATAGCTTACAATTACTGTCAATTTTAAGTCATTTCAAAGCCTTCACTGATATTAAAGTAGCTTCTGATGTCTTCTTAATTACACAGACAATTCCACAATTAAACACGCACAAATTTCCTGATGTTGCCAACAAGGCGGACGTAGAGCAGAATTAAAAACTAAAAGTTTTTAATCAGGGCTCAATTACAGAGCAGCCGAAAAGTCGAGTGTAGACTATAAAACTGCCAAAATGTTTCTCAAATATTTTTAAGCTTCAAATGTCCTGAATTTACTGAAGTTTTTATAGTAATCATTACAAAGTTTTCTATGAAAGCCACGAAAAAAAGAAAAAAAAAATGAAATAAATAAAAAAAAATAATAATCCCACAATTCTGCATTAATTAAAAAAAATAATAACGTTTAAAGTGTTCATTTTAAAATGAACCATGAAAATGTGAATATCAGGTTGAATGACGACGTCTGAAATTTTGATTTATCCAAACGAGACTGATGCCATTTTATTTACGGCTTTAAGTTTCTTTACCACAAAATTTAAGACAAAAATAACAAAATCTTTAACCGCAAGCCAGCCGTGATTTGACGACCTGACTTTAATACAATTGTAAGTACTATAATTGCTTAAATTTCATAAATTTTTTTTTCTCTGAACTGGCGGATATAAATAATAAAAAAAAAATTTGTGACAGAAACGGACAGAGTTAGAAGGGTTAGTTAGTTAGTGTAGGTTAGTAGCATGTTAGTATATTTATTTTAATGTGTCGATGCTAATGCGTTAAGCTTATGACCTGCTGATAGTGCGGAGACATCACTAAAGTCTCGTTAGAGAGTCTTAACATAATGTTTCTATATGTTAATTAAACTAGATCAATAAAAGATCACTTTCATCATCACATGATTCAGACAGAATGGTAGGATTTCAAGACACGACCTAAAAAGAAAGCCCTGTTCATTCTAAAATCGGAAAAACAAGAACACTGCAAAGCATGGTGGTGGTAGCATTACATGTGGAGTTGTTTTAAATGGGTCGGAACTGGACCTTGGTCAGATGATCTAAATTCTTGAGGAAAGCGGCGTTGATTGCTCATAATCCCCGACGCTCAGCATCGTCATCAAAACATCTGATCTGATGCCCAATAAACATTTTTTGAGAGACCTGAAAGAACAGCAGTGCATTTTGGGTCGCCACCAAATTAGACAAAACTTCCATCAACCCTGTAAAGAAGAACGAACCTGAGAACGTTAAGTTTGTTAAAGTTGACGAGTCTGAATTCACCATTTACAGTCACTGCGGATCACTTATATATTTACATTTCATTTTATCTTTAAATATTTAGATGTTTTAAATAGAAAATGTATAAATAAAGCTGATGAAGGCTTTCTATAATGGTAATGTTTTTGGGTTTAAGGTGAGCTATGAGTTGTTTTATAGCGACTACGTTGGTTATCCCTAAAATAGATAGTTTTTTGGGTTAGCAGGTGCTTCAGTTCTCTGAGTCCTGAGTGCGTACACATCCGTACAACAAACAAAAGGTTTATGAATCTGTACTGAACGGTTTAGACATCCTGTATCTCGTGCTTCAGTCTTTTTTGTAGAATTAATCCGAAATTTGCTTTGCGTCGCAACATTTTGCATCTGATTAAATAAATAAAGTCTACAGATGGAGATGTTGACCCGACTGACTGGACTGTAATCATTTTTCGTCACCGCCGGGCTCCATCATCCGTCCTCCGACTGAACGGCCTCGCTGGTTGAGAACCGACGATCTGAGTATGTTCCAAATTAAACCTTCTGCTCGTTTTTACGTGAGCTGCTCAATCATCTGTAATCCGTAATCCATAATCCGTAATCCCGTTCTCGAGCTCCAGTGAGGGTTCTGTTGGTGTTCAAACTTTGTGGTCGATGAACAAAATTTCAAACTAGTTTTAGTCCTCAAACTTACAAACGAGTTTTAAGTTGTTACACCCTCATAGCTCTCATAGTAATTAGATTAGATTCAACTTTATTGTACAGAGTACAGCGCTAATGAAATGTAGTTAGCATCTAATCAGAAGAGCAATATATACATTATTATATAAAGTGCATCAATAACAGTGACTGGTGATGTGTATGAACATATATACATAAATATAAACATGTTATATACATACAGTATGTGTGTACAAATATTATAATATGAAATATGTAATGAATATGAAGTATATATAATCAGTATTATAATATATATAATAAATATATAT